>JARHVA010004467.1:280000-590000 GCA_037957365.1 Torreya grandis
AATTGGGAGGTGATGAGACAAAATGAAATTAGGTTGAGGTTTGATAAGAGGTAGGTGGTAGGGTGATATGTAGAATATATGAATAAAAAGAGACTAAGTGTGAGAGGGTAGATCATGTAAATAGTAAATTTACCAATGTTAATAAAAATTAAGGTTGTTATGAGGAAGACAAGTGACCAATGTATCCCATGACTACTATAGGTGTGGTAGTGGGATACACCTGTTAGTCTCCAAAGTGGTTTGAGTGTTTTGTTGGGCATACAAGGTAGGAAGTGCTCTTGGGTGAATTTGTGATGGGTATCTAAGGTAGGAAGTTCTCCCAAAAAACACAAATGATCTAGTTATTGTACTAGGTGGTGTAAAAATATAAATAGGTAACCTGGCAAGGTCTGTCGGTGTGATCAAAATGACCTAGGCAAAGTTGTCTCATTATACACATAGAGTTTGGGTAATAGGGTCATTGTTGAGGTGGATGTGGAAAAATGGGTTGGTTAGGGTATGGCTAAGCTAACTCCACATGCACTAGACAAGTGGATGATACCTACATAGTGAAGGGGATTCAACACCCCACAATAAATTTAGGTTGAATGTAGTTCTTTATATAAAGGTTGTGTTGAGTTTGATAGGTAGCTAGATCATTAAGAGTGTGCACAAAATGTAACTAAGTGCATAGTGAAAGTTATTGATGTCAATGCCTAGTGTCAAGGTGGACGTGGTCAAACATAGTTGCTGAGGATGAGTGATTTGTTAGAAGGTAAGGGTCTTGCATTTTTATCCTTTTGAAAGGTCTTAGTTTAGGTTTTTTTATTATGCTTAGGGAGAGTAGAAGAAAAATTATGGGCCTCTAACCATTGATGATCATGGGCCAAAAGGGTCAATCATCAATGGTCACCCTGACCAGTGACAATGAAAGGGGAAACCCTGAAGGCTAAATAGGTTAAAAAGTGAAAATAAAAAGTCATTTTCACATTTTTCCCTCTTTGACTCTATGTATTCCATTCTTGATGAGTTTTCCATCTGTGACAATAGTGTTTATCGACTAAAGTGTGGTTATTATAATCATGAGGTTGAAAGTGATTTGTAGTTGTGTTTGACTAAGATAGATAGTGGAAGAGGGTGCGGCCAGGTATAAGGAAAAGGCTTTGACCATGGCATCACTCATAGAATGAGGTAGGTGTTGTTTTAAATTGGATAACTATTTATTTAAAGGGAAAGGAATTGGTGTGCTTAGGTAACAATCTGATGAATGTTTGTTGGTGGGAGGGAAAATTTTGATAAATCCCTAGATTTTAGGTTTTTTTAAAATTAGGTGAAATACTTCTTATTTTGGTTAATTGAATGGTAGCCAGGGTTGGGGGCATTTAGAAGATTTTTGTCTATATTTGTATTTATTGGTGTGTTTGCTAAGATTTTTTTGGGTTTGAAGGTTCAAGCATTCACTATCGGTAGTCACATTTAGTTACCATTAGTGGTCAAGGCTTGACCATTGACATTCTAGGGCCTAAATTAAAAGAAACTTAAAAAGAGGCTCTTAAAAAGTTTTCCATAGGATGTGAACAATTAAAAAAGGGTAAAAAGTGTTAGTGTAGGTTTCGTATAGGTGGTATGCATTTTTGATGGGCTAGGGTGATTTAGCCATGTAAGTAAGATGTATTGAGTAGTTTATCAAAAGAGTCTAGGTGTGGGTGTCAAGTTACTAGAAAGGTTTGGGTGTTGGTTTTGTACTAAGCTTGATTAGGAAAACCAAGTGTGTTTACCCACATGGTTGTTTTACAAGCATGAGACTAGATTCAGCTGAGGGGTTGAGTCCTGAGGCTATTTTCTAAGGTGTGGGATGTGATGACAGATGATGGGTGGTGGCATATGGAGGCCATCATATTGGGTGTGATACACTATTACCAACATATTCCACATGATCTCGCCATGCTTTTTGCACTCATTAAGAAATGGGATAATGTGACAAACACCTTTTGGCTATTGATGGGAGAGATTACCATTCTACTAGAGGATGTCTCTAGGATTACCTAATTTCCTATTAGAGGTGATCTAATAAATCATATAGAGAGTGAGGAGAGTGATTTTTACATTAAGCTTATTTATGGTGATGATCAGATAGATGCACAGTTCCATGCCAATGGATTTGGCTATGGCCCATTATATCAAAGGGAACCTGGAGATAGGCATTTAGTTACCATGATGATGATGGCATTGAAAATATTTATGCTATCAAATTTAGTTAGTGTTCACTTCCCCTATTTTTTTCTTGGAGTTCTATCAAAGATGCTTCTGGGAGGGATAATGTTTGGTTAGGTATAGGTGTTACTTGTGTAGATTTATAGGGAGTTATGGGGCTTCAGAGTGCATTAACAGTATGGGTTGAGTGTGGGGCTTGTTTTACACTACTGGGAATTTGAACACATTTAAGTACTAAGACCCTTGGCATTTATAGATGACACTCATGCATTGAATGACTATGTTTCCAACTTCATGTAATGGAGGAGAGTGGTAGCCTATACATGAGCAGCTAGTGGAGCCAGAGATATTGAGTGTTTCTGTGATAAGTTGGGGGGTTTAGTGACAGGAGATGTTACATGGTGACCATATATTGGGTGGCCATAGTGGGTAGGGTATAGGTATTACACCATAGGACTCTAGATCTGGAGGTGGGTATATGGTAGGAGAGAGATAGAGATATAAATTATCTCATTTGACTAGGTTTGGAGATAGTTTGGTCTTAAACAAGGGATTCCACTTGACACCCCTAGATACAAGAGAGAGGAGGCTAAGTTTCTACTTTTTGAGCCTTAGGTAGTGGATATAATATATGATTTTGAAGAACTACCAGTGGGCATTCAGATTGATGATGCTAGCATTACTGATGGCTATGTAACTTGCTACTAGCGAAGGTATATAACACTTGATTTTAGAGGGGGTGATGGAGGTCAGTAGCCTTTAGATTTTGATCTAGGGGTAGGATAGGGGAAGGGTGACCTACAGGTAGTAGTAGCTTTAGTAATAGCCCAAGCTCAGATAGTTGGTTTATAATGATAGGTGGCCATAATACAAGTCTAGATTGCAACACTTTAGGGAAAGGTGGGGGTTATGATAGCTAAGAAGGACTAGGCACAAGGCCATGCTATCATTTTTTAGGGGTAGGTAGATAGGCTATAGGGATAGATAGGCACATAATAAGGGCAAATTGGTGTGGGTGTGGAATGTACAACAATAGGAGGGCCATCAAATTTAGTGCCATGAGCACAATATCTAGCTACTATATAAGAGCTTATATACTATGAGGTGATTGTGCTAGATCAATTTCCCCATACCATGAGATTTTTAGAGTTTAGAGATAGTTTAGGGGGTGGGGACATGTTAGCTACCCCTAGGTAGTGGGATGTTATAGTTGATCAAATAGGGGTCCCAAGGTGACCACCATCAAGTATAAGTGGGGCTAGTGGTAGTGGTGTAGGTGGTCTGAGTGTTCAAAGGGCCTGATTGACATATGATATTAATGTTATGTATATGATTTTTGATTTTAGCCTGTGCATTGATGTAGTGAGATGTATATTTTGAGAGAGAGATGACATTACCACATGTGTTATTTTTTGACTATATGATGTATATGTTATATGAAATTTGATGTTTTATGTGATGCTCATGTTTGTGATTTATAGTTATGGATGCTCATGGTTTGTCACTATTTGACTTAGTAGCTTAGGCATGTGATATGTAGAAAGGTGAATTATGATGTTTTAATTCTATGCATGGTTAGATAGGACATGTTATGGATGGATACATATTATGGTTATGTGTGTTGAATGGTGAATGCTATATGCTATGATTTTTTTATTCTTAGTTTATGGTGTAATAACATATTCAAAATTTTACACAATGTGATGGACAGACAAATGTTTATGGCTAGTGGATATATGTTTACATTGTGCTTATGGTGGATAGATGATGTTGTTTGTTGACATAGTTCATGATGTTTGTGCTTTTGGTATATTTTTTGTTGTTCATGTTTATAGGCTTACATATATTAATAAAAGATATAAAAAATAACACAATGCCTTTTCATTGGTAAAGACCGACATGAAACCTAAAATTAGATTGGCTTAGTGAACCTAAGCCTTTCAAATGTTTCATATTTTCATGCCTAGGTTGATAGATATGGATCCTAATAACAGTGTGTTAAGTGAGCTCATAGTCTCATGCATATGATATGTAGAGGGAAAATGGGTGAAACTAGAATGGTTAGCAAGATTAGTATGATTTTTCTATAGGTGTCTAAAGAGTGGGTATAAACAAGTCTATGCCCATATATAAAGTGTAGACTAATCAATGTGAGAAGTCTACTAAGGAGAGTTGATTGTGGTTTTCCCAATTTTGTTGTTGTGTAAGAGAGCTGATTGTGGCTTCAAATTTTTTTTTGCATTTTTAGTTACTTTTGACTTTTACTTGGGGGTCGAGGAATCTAATCAATGTGGGAAGCTTCCAAGAAATTGTTAGATTTAACTAATGCTTTATCCATCCATCCTTCAAGTGAGTGGTCTATATTTCTATGGTTGGCTCAAATGCTTTTGATAACTATCCTTCAAGGGAGCCATCCACCTTACACTTTGCAATTTTAGAATGAGTTTCTAATAGTTTTCCTTTAAGGGAGTAATCTATGGATGTTAAGGATGACCCATAGTTTGTTTTTGATAGTTGATGTTGCTGTTGCTATTACTTAATGTTGATTGACATAGACATGTCCATACATGCTTAATGGATTAACTTTATGAAGGAAAAACTAATCTAACATGGGGCATTAGTAGGTGAAAAGTAGGTATAGGGAACAAAGACCATAGGAACTAATCTCAAAGAGATGGGAAATACTATTATAATCATGCCATGGATAGAGTCATGGTATCCATAGTTTAATATTAGGATATAATTGTGACAGATAATCACATGATTTAGTTTTATTCAGTTGCCCCTAAAAAGAGGTAAGTGAATGTGGTTGCAAGGGATGAGATTAAGTTAGAAAAATGATAATTGTGATCCCTATCTAAAAATAAAAGGGACACAAATGTGAATCATTGAGAGGCTCAGGTTCTAGTCTGCCTTTGAGAGAGGACAAACGATAAGCCCCTGATCCATACTTATGGGTAATGGTGTAGGTTCCAAGATAATTGAAAGAAAATTTACCCATTTTGATTTTATCCATATTAGTGACATGTTGGTTTTCCTTGAGGACAAGATCTCCAATGTTGAATTCTTAGACTTTCAAGTGTTTGTTATAGGATTGTTTGAATCGCTCTTAATAGACATGAAGATGGGAAAGGGTAGCTAAATAATGCTCATCAATTATCTTAAGTTGGGTTGAATGTTATTGATGGTACTCATCCTCTAAAATGAGGTCATGCAATGATATGTGAAGAGAAGGTATTTATATTTCAAGAGGCAAGATGGGCTCGGCTCCAAAGATGAGAGAAAAGGGTGTAGCACCCATAAGGGTTCAGATGCTAGTATGATATGCCCATAGGGTGAAGGGGCTGTGCAAGTGTTAATATACCCCAAGGTATTAACCATTTTGGTAAACATATTGTTAATGGGTTTATTAGAGGCTTCAACTTGTTTATTATTTAATGGGCAATAAGGCAATGAAAAGTTGAGCTTAATACTAAATACATCACAAAGGCCTTAAACTTGTTTCTTTTTGAAAGATTTTCCATTATCAATGATGATCTTATGGGGAACATTAAAACATTAGATGATATGATGGGTGATGAATTAAACAATATTTCTAACTTTTGTTAAGATAAGATGAATAGCTTTCACCCATTTGGTAAAATATTCAGTTGTAGTAATGATAGAATGATGTCATTATGAAGAGTGGGGGTTGATTTCACTAATGAGGTCTAGACGCCATTATCAAAAAGGCGAAAATTTTATGGACATGAGAAGGCTAATATTAGGTGTTTGATGTAAATTAGCATGTTATTTACACTTGACATAGTTTTTCATGTAATCACAATAGTTTTGGTTGAGGGTGGGCCAGTAATAGCCTAGGCAGAGGATGTGCTTGGCCATAATGAGGCCACTAAAGTGACCCTGACAAATACCATCATGTATCTCTTTAATGGAATTAGGGGCTCTTATACCATAGATGCAATTAAAAAGGAGGCCATCTAAGCCTCATTTATAGAGGATTCCTCCCATAATGGTATAATGGGAGGTGCTCTAGATAAATTCTCGATGGGCATTTTTAGAGAGGCCAAAGGGAATTATGCCAAGGTGAAGGTAGTCAAAGGTTTGTTGGTACCAAAGTTTGAGTAAGATCCCTTTCACACTAAAGATGGTTGGAGTGTCTATCTTGGTGTAGGAGGGCTTGGTTAGGCAATGGAAAATGACTGATAGTTTGGAGTCTAAGGGTGTTGATGTGATTTGAGAGGCAAGTGAAGCCTTGGTATTGGCAAATTTATTGGTAGATAATGGGGTGGTTTGAATATGATAACGTTTGAATGAGGCTAGTGTTATATAACTAGGTACTTGTACAACTATAAAACCTCATTCTTATATTGTTAAATGTCAGTAACTTGGTTGACCACAAGTTGGGAGTCACCAAAGATATTGATTGTTCTAACCCATAAGGCTAAAGTAGTTTGGATACCTATTAATAGGGCTTCATATTTAGCCATGGTTCTGGTGCATTCATATTCAAGTTTAAAGGATAAATGTAGTGGTTCACTAATAAGGGGGATAAGGATAATATCAGCTCCCCCACTATGCTAACATTTGAAACCATTAAAAAACATGGTTACTTGATTGGTGAAATATGCTTAAGATAAGTTTGTGATGGACTCATGTAGAAATGAAAGATGGGGAGGTTGGTTGTCCTTTAGGGGTGATTTATCCAATTGGTCGATGATAAACTACACCTTGATCAATTTTTGTTTGAGAAACTCAAGGTCAAATTTAGCTAAAAGCATGAGCCACTTAGCCATACATTGGTTTTGGTATGGTTTAGAGTTCATGTATTTAAGGGGGTCAGTATTGGTGATGAAAAAAGTCTTGTGGTTAAGGAGGTAGTGATGAAGTTTGGTGTCCATGAAGACTAGGGATAGACATAGTTTTTTAGTATGTGTATACTGAGTCTTGTATTCAGCTAGTGTATGATTAATGTAATAAATAACTTGCTCTTTGTGTTTTTCATCTTGATGGGCAAGCATTGCCCCTAGGGAGTGGTCTATGGTAGAGATATAGAGGTAGAAATTTTGATCATCCTTAGGAGGTGTAAGGATATGTGGGGATATTAGGTACTCTTCGAGTGCATCAAAGGCCTTTGATAATTGGCATTCCACTTGAAAGAGACATCCTTTTTCAAGAGGTGGTGGAAGGGCTGACATTGATCAAAGAGCTAGGAGATGAAGTGATGAATGGATTGAATTTTACTGTATAAATTGTGGAGTTGTTTAAGATTGGTTAGAGGTATTATCTCAAGGATGGTTTTAATTTTGGTTGAATCAACTTTGATTCCTTGAAGGGAAATGATGAAGCCAAGAAGTTTGCCTAAAAAGACCCCAAAAATGCATTTCTTGGGATTGAGGTAGATGTGATAATGGATAAGTCAATCAAAGATAATATTAAGGATAGTTAAATGATCTTTACAAATGTTGGACTTCTCGAGGTCATCCACATAGTCTTCAATGATTGTATAGATAAGGTCATGAAAAATATATGTCATGGCCCGTTGGTAAGTTTCACCAGCATTCTTAAGGCCAAAGGGCATGACCCTATAATAAAAAGTCCCTCATGGGGTAATTAAGGTAGTTTTTTCCTAATCATTAGGGGCAATCAAATTATTATTATAACCTAAAAATCTATGAGTGACAACATCTCATGATCTATTGTAAGATCGACAAGTTGGTCAATGTTAGGTATAGGAAAGTCATCCTTTAGGTAGGTAAGGTTAAGGTCATGAAAGTATACAAAGATATGTAGTCCCATGTGGCTTTAGTGATAGGTACAATGTTTAAAACCCATTGGGGATAGTCTATGGGTTAAATGAAGTTAAGCAAAAGAAGGCATTGTGTAGACACCTAAATTTGGCCATCAATAACCTCTAATCAAGATTTTGGCCAATTTCCACCCAAAATACATAATTTGACCTAAAAACACTAAAACATGATAAATGATGTGAAAATAACATATTCATGTAATAATTTTGGCTAGGGTATCCCTAAATGGGGCAATGCAATTTATGGGCCAGCTAACTTTGATCAGATCATTCTGAGTCAAAATGTTAATTTAACACCTGAGTGCTCTAGATTACTCTTTCTTATCAAATATTATACACAAGATGTTTACCTTTGTTATTTTTTTGGTAACTTATTAAATGTAAATACAGTTATAACACATTTTAAAACACCTTTCAATTCCAATCCAATCAAATTTTAGACCAATAACAAGGCATTCTAATCAAATTGAGTAATTTGTGCACAAAGTGCTTAATCATGCTTAAAAGATAATTAACCTAAATCAAGGCCTAATAAATAATTCCATGGAAACTTGTTGAATACTTATTTTTGGAAATGAATATTGAATATTTTCATCATCAGGTGACCTTATTTCTTGGGTAGACATCCCTAGGCCATAAATGCCATAAATATCAAGATTCATGCCCTCCATGCCTCATCAATGCCTTCCATACCTCTTAATTACCCCTTATTCCAATTTCATGATGAGGATAATTATAAAATTAATTATAAAAACTGAATTAATCCTTAGCCACACATCTCAATCTCAAGATGGATGGTTCAGGTTGATTCAAGACATTTGAAAAAATCTATAAATAGGAGGCCTTACCACATCATTTCTAAGTATTTATTATGAGAAGTTATAATGCTCAAATGGTTCCAAAAGCTTCAAGAAACTAGTGTTACCATGATAAATTGATTCCAAGCCAAAGGTGCCAAGGAGAGATGGAGGTAGCCAAGCTTCCATTGTCAAGGACTTCATGAGCACAAGCCAAGAAAGCCACCATTACAAAGGCATTTAGAGCATCCAAGGAAGGTGAAGCGATTCTTGTGTTTTCATTCCTTTATTCTTAGTTTTATTTATCACTTTATTTTGTTAACTAAGATCTCCCTAGTGTCTAGGCTTAGAGATGTTATGTTATTAGTGTGTTTATTTCATTTTGTTTTCATTCTAGAACTAATACCATACTAACCATCCTCTCTTGAGCCAAATTCCTAGATCACACATTAAAGCTCTTCTTTGACAAGGAGGGCTATGTAAGGATGTATTTAGTGAAGTTCTTAACTAAAAGGTTTGGCATCACCATTGTTGATGATGTTTTGGGTGGTGATGTTTGGGTCAATACCAGGCATATCAACATAAGACCAAGCAAATGTGATGCTATGCTCATGGAGGAAGGTCGAGTAGTCGTATAGTTCCTTAGGGGTGAGATTTTGGTCAAGTTTGATGATATGGGGATTATATCAAGTTCATATGTCAATGTATGTGGTAGAGTCATTCAACATGGTTGAGGTTTTTTGAGATAAAGATTTATGGATGGAGGAATTTGGTATACTACAGTTGGTGAGAATAACATCATCTTCTTGACACTGAATAGTGTTAATGATAGGAGAGTCTTTTCCCATGTGTTTAGGATGGGTCAAATGGATTGATATGGATGCCCCCTCCTATTGATAAGTCAGGGGGGCAAGGGTAATCATGTTGACAGAAAAACGTTGGGTGGGATGATATCCTCATCTTCATTCATAGGTGGAAGGGATGTTGGTAGTGAAGGGGGTTATTCTTCGATAATGGTAGGGGTAGTTTGTTTGGCCTTATCCTTATTGGGTATAATAAATATAAGGTCATGTTTCTCATGAGTCTTTTGGGTCTTGATCGAAGGCAACATGTATGAGACATGCTCATACCATCCTAAACCAAATCCCTTCTAAGCACAACTATGAAGGTATAGTTTGGCAAAGTCAGGTTTATCCAAGTAAGAGAAGTTAGAGGTAAATGGTTGAGGTGAATGGTGGATGATGGAAACATTGAGTAACTTGTCAATTCCACCATAGTTAAAATGATTTTGACAATTGGGAGGCCCTAAAGGGATAATGGCTCTAATGTTGCATTCATAACCCAGGTGGTGGTTGAGTTTCCCATATTCTTAGGGAGTAAGGAGGGCATCTAGGCTAAGGAGATGGTATTCTCTAAGGGTAAGGAATTATAAGGTAGACTCTAAGGGATCAGTATTGGTTATTTGGTCCATAAAAATAGATAAATTGGTAGATGATTTTGTAAGAGGGGAAACAATAGCTTTGGATTTTATAGGTGGTGGCTTTTGTGGTGCTTTGGATGGAGGTAAGAGAACATCATTAAGTCAATAAGTAATGTTACATGATACAAAATGGCTAGGGTTAGATGGTATGGTAACTTTGCCTTTGTGTTCAAACTTGACACAATGATGGAGGGTAGAAGGTACACATGCCATGGCAAGGATCCAAGGTCTCCCTAGTAAAACATTATACTAGAATTCACCTTCGATCACATAAAAAAGTTTAGGGAGCGTGAAAGGACCTAAATGAATGTGAAAGACAAAGTGCTCAAGGTAGTGGTCATAGTGTCATTAAAGGATCTAAGGATGGCTGAAGTTTTGGACATGAAATCATATGTTAGCTTGAGTTGGTCATAGGCATGGGAAGAGATGATATTGATACTGACTCCCTCATCAATCATAACCTATTTGATGTGGGTTTGGTTGATATGGGTAGTGATAAAGAGAGGTGGATCTAGTCTTTAGGGTGGATGGAAGGTATCTCTGAGTCCTTGAAGGTGACAAGGATGGAGAGTTGGAGTGTGCCAATAAAGGCCTTTATAGTTTGGGAGTCTCCTGGTTAGACCTCAATGGCCTGCATAGCCTCTATCATGACTTAGCAATGGTGAGGTGAGGTGGAAATGAGCTCATAGAGGATTATCTTATTTTGGAGTTTAGTAAATTTTCTTAAGAATGACCCTCTTGATGGATTTAGAAGGATTATCCTCAGAGGTGCCTAATATGGTTACTTTGGGTAGAGCTGAGGATGTAGAGGGTTGGATCAAGTTTGGTTTAGGATGAGTAGGTGGTTATGTCCATGGAATGGACACATTGGTTTTACCTTTATCCATTTGTTATGATTGTGTGACTACATTGATGGTATGGATAGAGGGGGATGATGTGATAGGAGGTTGGGTAGGTTCTCCATCTTTTTGAGGTGAGAGTGGAGGATGTAGTACATATTGGCAGATAGCCAATGGGTGCCTTGGTAAAGGTTCAAGGGAAGCTCTTCCAGTAAGAGATCATCCTCATTATAGAGCTACTAGATAATGGTGTAGAGAGCTTTATAGTTCTCAATGTCATGTACAGGTGTCATATGATAGGAATAGATTTGATGGTTGTTATACCAAGCCAATTTTGAACCAAGAGGGTTGAAGGGTTTGATAAGAGGTAAGGTGAGGTGAGAATATTTTAACAACCTTTGAAAAATGTTGAATAAGATTTAGTAAGAGGTGGGAGAGGCCTAGGGGTTGTCATTTTGGTTGGTAAGCAGGGTGTTCTCATGGGAGCATGTTTGGTAAGAGAAGGCTTGGGTGAGGTGACATTTCTAGGTAATGGTTTTGGTTTGGGCATGTTAGTGGTTGGAGGGTTTGAGTTTGATAATTTGGCCATCAGTAGTTAAAAAAACTAGTGTATCAGATAGTAATTGGGCTAGTGTAATGAGTGGTGGTGGATGACATATGTTAAAAAGGATTTGCCTTTTAGGTAGATTTAATGGATGAGTACCCAAAATAGAGGGTACGATGAAAGAAGGAAAAACCCTAGGCATGTGGATACTTGATGGTTTTTCTCTTTTGGTTAGTTGGGGTCAAGGTTTGGGTGGAACTTTAGATAGGGTCAACTCCAATTTAAGAGATGGGTAGACCAAACTCCATATAGATAAGGTACCAAGATTTGTAATAGGTTTATGTGGTGGTTTACTTATTTGAGGCATGATTTCCTTAGTTGGTGGGGAACATGAGGGGTTGGTAGATGTTCTAATTGGTTTGAGAGGTGGTGAAAATATGATATATTGGTTGGTTAAAGGTGTGCTATAAGGTTTGGGTTTGTTGATGTAAGGGAGGCCTAAATATTACCAGAAGGTAGCTTGATCCATATCTAGTTTTAGGGAAAATTCCAATTTTTTCAATAATGTGGAAAAAAGTTTGTGTACTAGTTTTACTTCATGAGTAGTAGATGCAAGAAATAGAATTGTACATTGGGGATGTTGGTTGATAGGCTGGTCAACCTCCAAAGGTGAGGGAAGTAAGGTTGAGATAAATGGCTCATCCATGGGAGGTATTGGTAGGAATAATTCTCCTTTAGGAACAATATCCATAGTAGTAATGTTTTGTTGGGTAGCTAGTGGAGGTGGTAAATTAGGGACATTTAGTTGTTCAAATATGCCTATTGGGGTGGAATTTGATGATTTAAAGGCTTTTATGAGTGTGGCTAGGAAAAAAGGAACCTCCTTAGGCTAAATCTCTAATGGAGAGGAATATGACTCTTCCACCTTTATAAGTGAAGTGGGGGAGGAGTGGGTAGATTGGATGTTTGGGTCCTCATGTGTAGGTGTATCACAGAGCATGTTGACCATATGGGTGTCATGAGAGCATTCAACTTATGTGTCCTCATATTTAATAGGGGCATGGTTGGGAAAGGGATTTCTAAAGATGTCTAAGGCTTTATTTTAAGGGGTATTAGGGTTATCTAACGTGAGTTCCCCATTTTTAATGAGGCTTTGAACAAAATTATTAAAATTATTGCATTAGCTAATGTCATATCCAATCACTTGATGAAAGTTAAAAAGGTTATTTTCATTGTACCAAGTAGGTGCTATATGAGAAGAATCAAACTATGGGGGAGGATTGATGGGTCGAAGCTGTACAAAATTAGCTTTTAGCAACTTTTCCAACATCAAGGCATAAGATTCTCCAAGTGGAGTAAATTATTTTTGGGTGCTTTGATTTGGGTTCTGTGAGCTCTAGTTAGAGGGATTAATAATTTCTTTTTTAAAATTGAAAATAGGTGGTGGGGAATCCTTAAGGATGAATGCATTCTTAGTTCCCTTATTCTTAGCCCTAGAGTTAGCTTGATTACCTACTTTAGAGGAGGAGGTTTCATTGGTCTTGAAGGTAGAGTTTTTGTTTTGTAACTTTGATTTACCCTCGTCTATAGCTCAATTCTCTAGCTTACATGACTTGGTAAAAGCTTCATCAAAAGTTCTGAATCTTTGGAAATTTAACATAGAAGAGATGTGTTTGGCACAAGAATGTGAAAAAAGTTTGATCAATTCAAGCTGATGCAAGGGGAGTGATAATTAGTTGATCAAGTTTATCTAACGAGACATAAAATAAGATATAGACTTATCCTCAAATTGGTGAATGGAATAAAGATCAATGATAGAGAATTTCTTGGGTATGTTGATTGAGAAGTGATCCAAGAAGGTCTATGCTAATTGGTTAAAGGAGAAGATGGAATATATGGTAATGGCACTATACAATTCCAACGTTAGGCTAGAAAGAGACATAAGAAATGTGTGAAAAATTAAGGCATCATCATAGGCAATCATGTAACAAGAATGAATAAATGCTCTTAAGGGCTATTGGGTTTCTTCCTTACTATTAAACTTGGTGAATTTTGGAAGCTCACATTAGGTTAGGTAAAGTTTGATAGGGACTAAAGGGTGAATGGGCTCATTACAGACTTGGTCATAAGATAAAATGGTATGGGCTCCCCAAAAGGGATGACTCAAGAGTTTCCATTTTATCCATGATTATTTTCATTAATTATATTTGAGGTAGTGCACCCAAGGGGTTGTAATGCATATATTATGGTTAGGTAATATATTTATAATTGACAAGAGGTTGGGAGATGGCCCCATACTGATAAGAAGTTATGGGAGGTTGGTGTAATGAAATTACTTCAACAATAAAGTATAATAGTAGAAATAGATCTAAATATGACTAAAATATATCAAAATATATGATAATAGATAAGCCACTTCAAGGGGGAAACCTCCACAAGTTTCAATAAGAGTAGAATTCACAATATGATGATAAACAATTACCCACTACCTCCTATATATAATTTATCTAGGCCATGGTTACTCCATAGGCCGACCTACTAACCAAATGAATGCATAGAGAAATGTGATATAGCATCAAAGAGGGAAAATTAAGCCACAAGTAAGCTATTCCTATCCTAATACATGTTATAGGTTAGGGGCATATCATGCCCTTCCCATTCAAACCAATGTTGTCCTCAATGTTGAACAACTCTAGATGTTTTTGCAGAAAATCTTCACCTTCCCAAGTTACATCTTCACTGCTTAGGTTCTTCCACTTAATCAAATATTCCCTAATCTCTCTAGTTCTCAACTTCTTATTATGTGTTTGGAGGATCTTCTCTGGTTCCAAAATGACTCATCCTTCTTCATATAGTTCTGGGAGCTCTGTTTGGGCTGAAACTTTCTATCCAATGACCTTCTTCAAATAGGAAACATGAATTACTAGGTGTATGTGAGATGAATGAGGTAACTCGAGCTTGTAAGCCACACTTATAATTTTCTGTAGAACTTGATAAGGGCCATAATAATTATGAGCAAGTTTGTTATCATTTTTTTGTTTCTTCAAGGACATCTACTTGTAAGGATGCAAACATACAAATACCTAGTCACCCACCTCAAAAACTTTCTCACTATGGTGTTAGTCTACTTGTTGCTTTATCCTATTTTGTGCCAAGGCCAAATTCTCTCTTAAACTAGCTAAAACCTCTTGTTGATGCTGAATGTGCTCCTCCACATCTCGAACCTTGGTTTGCACCTTTAATGAATAAGTGATGGAAGGTGGATGGTAACCATATAGTGATAGAAATGGAGACATTTTAGAAGAGCTATGGAAAGATGTGTTATACCACCATTCTGCAAGTGGTATCCATTTAACCAACATTCCTATTTATCTGATACAAAACAATGGAGATACCCCTCTAAACATTTGTTAACCACTTCTATTTGTTCATCATATTAGGGGTGGTAAGATGAGCTATGATCTAGCTGAGTACCCAAACAAGAAAATAGTTTAGTCTAAAAATTACTAGTGAAAATAGGATCATGATCACTTACAATTATTTTTGGGGTTCCATGTAATTTTAGAAATGCCTCCAAAAAAATAACTACTATTGTAGTTGCTAAAAATGGGTGTGAGAGAGCACAAAAATGGGCATATTTTGTAAGCCTATCCATAATGACCAAGATAAAATTCTTACCTTCAAAACAAGGCAACCCTATGATGAAATCCATGGAAACCTCCTCCCACCTTTGACTAGAAATTGCTAACGGTTGTAATAGACCCAGGGTCTTAACTATCTCACCTTTATTCTGTTGGCATATCAAGCATTCTACCACAAAATTTTGTGCATATCCCTTGAGTCCTTCCCAAAATAATTCTTTCTTAATTTTGTGATAATTTTTCAAGAACCCTGAGTGTCCCCCAATTAGAGATACATGCAACTCCACAAGAATCTTATGCTTAAACTTTGAATCTTTGCACAAGTATAACCTACCCTTATACCATAGAATATTACCTTTCCATTCAAATTTTTTAGAGGTTAAAGTATCTTGATAGAGATTCTAAATCAGAACCTATGTATCTATGTCTTGCTCCCATTCTAACCTAGCTTCATCCACCCAATCTACTTGCAACATGGACATTGCATAAAGTAATGCTTCTTTGGATGTATCCTGTCTAGATAGTGCATCTACTACTACATTATCTTTACCCTTCTTGTATATGAATTCAAAATCATAACCCAACATTTTGGTTGCCCACTTTTTTTTCCCTCAGATGATAATCTTTGCTCCAAAAAGTATTTGAGACTATCATGATCCATTTTCACCTTAAAGTGTCTACCCATCAGATAGGGCCTCCATTGTTTAACTGCATGAAGAATAGCCATCATTTCTTTCTTGTAGATAGGTTTTTTTAGATTCTTACCCTTGAATTGATGACTCTCAAAAGTAATGGGTCTTCCTTCCTGCATTAGTACTACTCCCAACCTAGATTTAGAAGCATCACATTCAATAGTGAATGTCTTTGAGAAGTTTGGAGTAGCCAAGAATGGAGTGGTACACATAGCTACTTTTAGTTTCTCAAATGCTTTGGTGGTGGCATCATTCCAATGGAAGGCATCCTTCTTTAGCAATGCAATGAGTGGAGCCACTGTGCTGCCATAACCTTTCATAAATATTTGGTAGTAACCTATTAGTCCTAAGAACCCTCAGAGGTTTTTGAGAGTTTTTGGAATGGGCCATTCCATCATAGCTTTGATATTTTAGGGATAAACTTTGACACCTTCATGGGAAATAATGTGACCTAGGTAATCTACCTCCGATACTCCAAAATCACATTTGGATGGCTTCGCATAAAGCTGATGCTTCTCCAAAACTATCAACACATGTTTCACATGTTACTAATGTGCTTCCCATGTCTGACTATAAATCAATATGTCATCAAATAAAACTGGCACAAACTTCCTTAAAAAAGGCCTAAAAATAGTGTTCATCAAGATCTAAAAAGTAGATGGTGCATTTGTAAGACCAAAGGGCATTACCAAAAACTCATAATGGCCCTCATGCATTCTAAAAGCAATTTTATGAACATCTTCATCCTTGATTCTAATTTTATGGTACCCCAAGTGAAGATCCAATTTTTTGAAATAATTAGTACCATGCAACTCATCAAGTAAATCATTAATTACTAGAATAGGAAACTTATCTTTGATGGTGTACTTGTTAAGTTCCCTATAATTTGGGCATAACCTCCATGTGTCATCCTTCTTCTGCACCATAACCACTGGTGATGAATATGCACTTTGGTTGTGCTTGATGATCCCTACCTCCAGCATCTCATGGACCATATTTTTGATATCACTCTTTTGTGCATATGGATATCTATATGGTCTGATATTTGGTGGTTGCCTCCTTAGAAATAGTTGAATGGCATGATAATGTTCTCTTTTTGGTGGTAGTCCTTTTGGCATGGCCCTAAAAATAAATGGGTGGTCATCAAGAATCATCTATAGATCAGGATGTGTAGATGCCTGTGTGGGTTAAACTTTTATGGAACATAATCATGAAATAATTACCTCTACCCCCTTTTTTATCATCTTGGTCATCTGATGTGAACTAATCAATTGTGGAGATTTTGCCTATAATCCATGTAGTTCAATTTTCCTACCTTTAGAATGAAAGTGCATGAATAGTTCTTGGAAGTTCATCTCAATGGTACCCAAGGTTGTGAGCCATTGGAATCCCAAAACAATGTCTGTACTACCCATTAGAATAGAAAACATAAGAGAATCAAGATTGTATTCACCCATAGCAGGCTTAATACTATGGCATTTGCTTGAACAATTAATTGTGCCACCATCTGTAATCATGACCTAAAATTTTGGTGATGGGTAGATGAAATAGTTCAATCGAGTGGCCAACTTATGGTTGATGTAGTTATGTGTGCTCTTTAAATCAATCAACACTATCACCTTCTATTTTTTGAGGAAACCCACCACCTTAAGAGTTTGTGGAGTGATAATACTTGCAAGTGCATGATAAGAGATTTTAGGTTGGGAATATTTAGGTACCTCCTCTATCTCTTCATCATCATCATTGGAGGTATCATCTTCTTCTTCATATTCATTGGATCCCTCAATGTAGAATAACTTCTTTTCAGCACACCTATGTCCTTTGTTCCACTTTCTATCACAACTGAAACATAATCCTTTTACACGCTTCTCTTCAATTTACTAAGGGGTCAATCTAGTAGGTGGAGGAAATGTTGGTGTCGATATGCTATGATCTTTGAAGTGAGTGAATGGTTGCTTCTTATTGGCTATGAATTTTTCCTTAGCTCTGCATGCCATGATAATAGAATCAAAAATCTTAAGTGGAGTAAACATGCATACCTCATGTTGAATGTGGTCCTTGATTCCACCCAAAAATAGGTCATTCAAGTTCTCCTTAGAAATTATATCCACACGTAAGGATAGGTTTTAAAAATGATGAATATAATCCTTGTTAGAGCTAGTCTATCATAATTTTGCTAGTTAGTTGAAGTAATTCTCTGTCACACTATTATCATAGTTTAATTGCAGCTCCTCTGTAAAAACTAACTAGGTGACACTGAGAGTCATCTTTTTCTTTTGAGCACACAACCATTGATACCAAATGAATTGATCAGGTTCAAGATACAAGGATGCCATGGTAACCTTTTATCCACCTAGGATCTAATGCAAATTGAAAAAATTATCCATTTGGTTGATCCGATTGAGTGGATCGTTTCCATAAAATTTGTGCATATCCACCTTTGGTAACAGGTTCCTCTTTGGCAATGTACTTGGATTTGAAGTAGACTGGTTGGGAGAAACACCCTGGTGGGTTTGTGCAATAGTGATAACTAGATGATTTGATTGATTATTTTTTAAATCCATCATGATATCTACCAAACTATCTCTTATTGATTTCATATTAGATTGTATGCCTTTCACCTCAATTTGAATGCCTTGCACACTATAGTCAAACTGACTCACTTTGTGATCTATGTCAGAGAACCTTGGTAAAAAGGATATAGTACATCCCCCTTCTAACTCCATCTCTTCCTTTTTATGAGTTTTACCTAGAGTTTCATCACCCTTTCCTTAGCCATGAGTTTGTGGACCTACCATAAAAGCGCTTTACGATGTCGACCCTAATTGGCACTTTTGACCCTACTTTGACCAAGTGATTTTGGAATTATGTCAGCCTAAAATCAAAACATACAAAGAACATACCCTATCCAAATTTTTCTAATATTTCCAAAAATATAAACAACTCATAAAAATTATTTGAATTTCGTACTATACAATAATTTTATTAAAAACCCTAAAATGGTGATAACTTTTGTAAAATAGATCCAAATGAGATGAAATTTTAATGTAAGCTTAATTTAATGATTTCACACCTCTATTAAAAACGTTCAGATAAATATCTTACCATTTTTTATATATATACAAATTAAAAAAATTAGGGTTTCACCCATAAGATTGCCCAAATCGCAGCTCTGATACCACTTGTAAGGAAATTACTTCAATAATAAAGTATAATAGTAGAAATAGATCCAAATATGACTGAAATATATCATAATATATGACAATATACAAGCCACTTCGAGGGGGTAACCTCCACAAGTTTTAATAAGAGTAGAATTCACAATATGATGATAAATGATTACCCACTACCTCTTATATATAGTCTATCTAGGCCATGGTTACTCCATAAGCTGACCTAATAACCAAATAAATGCATAGATAAATTTGATATAGAATCAAAGAGGGATAAGTAAGCCACAAGTTAGCTATTCCTATCTTAATACATGTGATAGGTTAGGGGCATAACAGTTAGGTAGATGACATATAAAGATAGGTGGCTATTGGCAGTTGGGTAACAGGTATATACCCTTGAGGGTTAGGGGTATAACTAAGGTTATATGATGAAGGTAATTGTTAGGATGGTAAGGTATATTGAGATATGGTTGAATCAGTAATCAGGGGGGTGGTCGTGACCTTTTATGTTGATGGGTGGTGAGGTAAAACGGATAGGTACCCCTAATCTTGGTAAAGAGGTATTAACTAATGGGATAGGTTTGACATGATGGGTTTATGGTTGGGTTTTACCCAAGGTAGAGTAGTCATTAGTAGGGGTGGATGGTGTAAGGGTAATGGTTGATTAGATAGGTTCATTCTCAACCATAACATTGAAGGGGTTGGTAGATGAGGATGCTTGAGTAGTCAAAGGTTGGGTGGTAACCATGGAAATAGGGATACCCTCCATAAGGTGGGATGGCATGTCGTAAGGAGGGTCTTGAGGTGGATTTTAAATTGAGATATGGTGAGAAGAGGTGTTAAGAAAGTGTTGAAGGGCTACTAGATTATTATCTAAAAAGGTGGTAAAGTTCATGTCTCTTTAGGGAAATACCCAAACAAAAGTAGGGCTTCCCAATAGATGAGGTCAGTATTCTACCTTGGATATGTACTACATATATGGGAAGGTAGAGGTGGTTGATTCAAGTGATGGGTTTTGTTCTACCAGGTCTTTTTATTACTATCGAGTGAGAACCATACAAAAAAGGTGGGAGAGAATACAAAATAATTAGACTCACTGCTCAAATAGAGAGAAGATAATAAAATAATCAAGGTGATCAAGAAACATACTATAAATTATGTTTAAGCCTAAATTTAGTTTTAAGATCACTTTTGGGTTATGCCTTAGTTTATGAAAATGTGTGATAGAGGTTGGGTTATAGATCAGGTACTAGACAAACGATCTATAGATAGTTTCAATTTAGTTTTGGTGCTCAAAATAATCTATATTGGAATCAATACATGGCTTGGTATTTGGTCTACCTTCTCACTTCATAGTCCTACAATGATAACGGTGTTGGGTTCCTATCCAATATATATTGATATCCAAAGTTTATACTCAACTAGAGAGGTGAGCTGGTTCTCCTCTTGGTAATAACCTCCAAGTAAGATTGTTGAGAATGGGTAGAGTGACTGCTAGGTGATGAAATCCTAGTTAGGTCTTATCTCAGTGAGTTATGATGTTTTATTGATTATGTGGTTTGGTTGTGTAACATACATGTGCTACGATTAATCTTGATGTCATTGATTAAGCTAAGTGAGCTAAAAGGAGTAGGCAATCAATAGATGTAATATGTTTTAGACCCAAATGAAATTTATATTTAAATTATGATCATAGATATATAAAGAACCATATAGATGCAGATAAAAATAAAACCC
Source organism: Torreya grandis (assembly GCA_037957365.1). Taxonomy (NCBI): domain Eukaryota; kingdom Viridiplantae; phylum Streptophyta; class Pinopsida; order Cupressales; family Taxaceae; genus Torreya; species Torreya grandis. The sequence goes on from JARHVA010004467.1 coordinate 300,906, forward strand.
AAGTAGAGACATGGGTCCAACTGGACATGCTAAAATGTTTCACTCAAAATTTGATATTATTTAGAAGAAGGTAGTAAAACTAAAAATATCGGTTGTGGTAGAAATACCTAATAAAAGTGTGCACATTAGATTAGAAGATTATGGACAGCTCCTCTTTAGCTTGAGAGGATGGCCTACATGTAAGAAAACACTAAAGCAAATTCATGGTTTATAAAAGTGGCTAGGTGTATTGTCTAGCACTATCTAGATCCTAGAAGCAAGAGCTTCCTTAGGGGTTGTTAATCCACCATTTTAGAATAATTAAATAAATAAAATAAAAGGAAATTACTTACATCAATAATCAAAGGGGTAATAAAATGATAACAAGAATTGATTACTTATAAAATAGACTAGAAATGATCTAATAAGTGATAAATTGATTAGTACTAGTGCTAATGGGTCAAGGTGTGATTCAGGGAATCTAGAAAAGGCCTATGAGTGGTAAAAAACATAGAAACATGAATTGGGTTAGACAAAAGAAGTAAAATTAGCTTGTTATCCTCTTTTGCCATAGGTTTCCATTGATGGTTGGGTTGACCATAAGTGCTTAGGCCTGAGCATTGATGGTTGGGCTAATTATCGATGGTTGACTATGTCCAATTCTAGACTTTGTCAACAAACAGTTGGGTTGTAAGGTCTAAATTAATTTCAAAATGGAAATAAATTATGTGGATGGCAATAAACAAGTAATTATCTTACCTGAAATGAATTAGGAAAGTGATATGTGTTTTTGATCTATGGGTGGAATTTGGCTTGATTCTAGTAGAGTAATAGTGCTTAGAGACTTGGTTAAGAGGTGACAATAAGTCAGCGCCCAAAAAGGGAATGATAATGATCAATAATACTGAGTGAATTTCAAGATAAAACTTTGAGTACTTGAGCTCTTGATAATAATTATAGATGGATTTGCTCTTACAACTTTCTCCTTCTTATAGCAAGGGCCAAAGGTTCAAGAGGGAGTGTAACTAGGGTTTCTAAATATATCTCATCTATGAAATACTTCATAAGGAAGTTTGGATGTCTTATATTTAGAAAGGGTAGGTGAAGCATGTATGCTAGTTGCATGTGAGAATATTAGGCAATTGAACCTGACCATCGATGGGTGGGCTAATTTTTAATAGTTAACCTGACTGTCAATAGTCGAGGCTAACTACCAAAATAGCCTAAAATGCCATGTTAAGCTTAATAAGTCTCAACTACTAAATATAGGCCTAGGTAAGGAAAAAGGTTTCAAGGGCTTGTTAGGGGTCATAACACTTGGGAATATGCATGTGAAATTATGATGTTTATAGTTATGATCACATTAGTCCTTAGTTATTATACACTAGATTTGAATTCATGTGAAGAAGCATAGTAGAAGATATGGGGATGTAACATTGGTTACTTGGACAAAATACACTAAGTTTATATACTTAGCCAAATTTTCAAAAAGGCTAAACAGAGCCAAGCAAAGATATTGATGAAGTTAAGATTTGCAAATATGGATGTGTCAGGAAAAAATGATCATATGGGTTTATTCATTTTTGTTCCTAGTTTATATGCATTAAATATTAGGTCACGTGATGTAGCATGACAAAAGATATGCATGAACAAAGTAGGGATCCTAATCATTTTGATAGTCTTTTTTAACATTGTCAAATTTATAGGTTGTAAGATAAAGCTAAGTAAGCACTTTGATGATGCCATATCTTACACATATGAAGACTTTAGGAGTAGATGAATATATGGATGGAATCCTTTTTATGAGAGGATCTTATTTGCTAAATTATAGATCATGCAACTACAAGAGTTATGCAAGTGTAAAGTTAGCCTTGTAAGCATATTGAAATGGTCCCCATACTTAGTCAAATTTGTGTAAGGTCCTACAAAGTTGTCTTGATTTTACAAAGAAAATTTATGGGCATTTACAAAGGAAATATATAGAAGATATGTTATGTATTTTTAATGAGAATCTTAAATATATGGTCCACAGGTTTAGATGAGGAGTGATGATCCCAAAATTGAAATATCTTTACTCTCAGACATTATAGGGTTTCAAAGATAAACCATAAGGATTTAAGTCATGGAATTCATAGGATTTTCTATTTTGATGTTGAATAGATATAGCCTAGATTCAGTATCTTATGTTATAACTTAAGCCTTTGTCATTGTTGTAAAACTAGAACCTTCAACCTAGAAATTACCATCTCGAGTAATGATCAAAGGAATTACTATTTTATAAGTCTTAGACTTTATATTTTTCCCATCTTGATCAATGGCTAGCACTTAATTGTATTCTAAATATATAGCAAAGCATAACAAAGTCAAATTTTCAAAGATACCTTTGAATAAATGCACTAGTGACAAGTGTTACAATCATAGAGCTTGCACAGTAAATCTATAGAGTAGTTTAAAGTTAGTTAATGATAAATGTGAGGATTCCAAGTGTCTCAATATTAGGAACTAATATCAATGTTAAAAAGGCATACACTAATTCTAAGTGTCACATTCTTGACAGCTAAGTAGAGATAAAGATTGAGCTTACCAAAATATCTAATGGTGAGCAGATGACCATGCAAAGGAGATATAATAGAGCAAGTAGACTCAATGGGATAAAGTGCTTGAATTTTATCAACATAGTGAAGAGTTAAATACCAAGAAATTTTAAGAATATTTATAGAGTGTAAGCATTCTAAAAACTTAAAAAGAAACAAGATGGGATAGAGAGATCAATGTTTAATGTTAAGATAAAAGTAAAGGTCATGCTAGTTGGAATATATAATAGCATGTAGGAGCTCATATCAGGAAGATCAATAGATGCACTTAAATTTGAATAGTTAAAGTTTAGAAGCATACAAGGATCAAAAAAAAAATTTAATCCTGTCAGAGATTGATTGAATAGACACATTTTAAAGTTAAGATATTTGAATGTGGATCATTAGATCAAGGTGCCAAACTTAAGATCAATGGTCGATATTTAAAGATATGATCAGTCTAATGGTCAAGTGTAGGAACATGTAGGTAAGCCATAAATCATGACATAGATAATGATTTTGAATGTTGTAATGAATTAAATCTATGTAAATATGCATGCGCATCAAAACTAGAGTCAAGTATATGTTATATATAGTAAAAGACTAGGAATCACAATGGCAGTGTATGAGTTCAAGATGTGGGAAACTTATAGTTCAAGAGATAATGAATTGAGCCCAAAATAGAGCATGATGTGTTAACATACAAGTGTGAACATAAAAAAGATACAAAACCCTAGATCAATTGCTTATATATATGACATCTAGGACATATGCAAAGATTGTTTGAGATATTGTTATTGTTGTTTGAGCAGATTAAAGTTGAGAGAGAGAGGTAGAGAGAAGATATTGATGAATTATTTCATATATATATATATATATATATATATATATATATATATATATATATATATATATATATATATATAAAGATACAAAAGTAGATAAGCTGAGTGGAAGAAAAGAGAGATGAAGTGTGGAGCATGAGAAATTATATACCAAACCTATAATAGAGAAAAAAGGATTAGATTCTTTTATAAATTTATAGTTGTAAATCCATTATAGATTTGATAAGTTCATTCCATTAGATAAGCTGAGTTGGTGCTCAAATTAGGGAGTGGGTGATTTTATAGAATATGTGCTCTTAAGTCATGGGATCGGTGTCTCCTTAGGGTTGGTTCCCTTAAGCATTATAACCAATGAGTTTTCTTATTATGAGGCTAGATTAGAATGATAGATTTTAGTAGCGATTCTCATGGTGGTTTTTCCCATATTGGGTTTTTCATGGTATATCTTGTGTTGTGTCTATTTGTGCATTTTTGATCTATGCATATAGTATTAATTTGCATTAAAAGAATATAAAAAGGACTAAACTAATCAACATATTGATTCACCCCACCTCTTAGTATCTATTTATGTTCTAATAATTGGTATCAGAGCTTTGGTTCCTTTGAAGTAGCTTAATCAACTTAGGTAGATCTTAGAATAGTGAACATAAATGCCATTGTAATAAGAAGGATAATGCTGAACAAAAAGAGAGTAGTAAAAATGTGAAACCTCACTATTAAAGTAATAATAAATTCTTCAAAAAGAAGAAAGGATTATACACAAAATAAGACAGTGATTCAATGGATGACAGTGATAGTTTCTATGATGGTCATGATTGTGCTTTTATGGCCAAGGAAAAGGAAGTGTTATTCATCACAATAGGATCAACGTCTATGGATCAAGAAGAAGTGGGTATAGAGTGTGAACTCATCTATGTTTTAGAAGAAATTGACAAGCTGAGAAAAGAGAGCTCAAAACATAAAAATCTTGGATAAAAGGAAATTGAGAAAATATCTAAAAGTCTTGAGAAATTAGATCAGATGGTGGTTATCCTAAAGATACAAGTTGAAGAGGCTAAAAGAATATATGTAGTCAAACTTGAACTACAATATAAATCTATTGATTGTATGAAGTTAGAAGTAGAGATAGTGGCTTTGAAAAAAGAGCTTGAGAAAGCTAAAGTATAACTAGATTAAAATCTAAAGTTGATAGGAGGATCAGACATTCTTGATGAATTGATCAACTCTCAAGAGCCCCCAAAAGAGAGATCAGGTTTTGGTAAGGAAAAATGAAAAATTTCCATAACTAGTACATCTTCTAACCTATATGACAACATCAAAGTAGAAGGAGAATTTGGAGCAACGAAAGAGAAAGATTGAAAGGATACAAAGACATACTCAAACATAGCTAATGTGAATAAAGTTGAAGGAGAAAATAATCCTAAAGAAAAGAAGAAGATAAAGGTAGATGATGTAGATAGATACACAAAAGTGAGAGACTTGAAGAAGCCAGAGTTCAGAATAACTCCTCATACTACTCAAAGAAATGATATGACTAGGTATTCCTCATCTTTCTATGGTTATTGTTATACCTATAATCAATTTGGTCATAGGGCTATTGATTTTAGAGTTGTACCTAAAAGGAGAATAAAATTTGTAAGTAGAAACTCATTTTCTCCTTTGTTAGATACAAATGTAATATGACATAAATGCAATAATTTTGGTCACATAGCTAAACAATGTAGAACAAACTTTGTAAGAAAAAAAACATAAAGTGTAAAGAAAGGCATATGTCCTAGTGTGAATAAAGGTTCACAAGTCTTTGAAAAGGATAAAAATAAGCCATATAAGAAACCCAAGGAAGTGTGGAAAGTGAAAGATCATTTTATGATTGCTCAAATTATAATTCATGCTAAGGAGAAAAAATTGTGGGTGATAGATAGTGGCTGCTCAAATCATATGAATAGAGACAAGATCAAGTTCATCAAATTGAAAAAATTTAAGGAAGGATCTATCAGCTTGGGAGATAACACTATAGTAAAGATCAGAGGTAAAAGAACCTTGAACATAGATGGAAAACTACCTACACATGATGTCCTTTACATTGAAGAATAAAAGCATAATATTTTGAGTGTCAACCAAATGTGTGACAATGGATATAAGGTCACATTTAATGTAGAAGGATTTAAGTTAAAGAGATATGGAAAACTAGTTGTATAAGGGGAAAGAACTGAAATCAATATCTATAATCTTGTTGAAGTGAATGGTAATAATTTCATGATAGGAAAGATTGATGAGAGTTGGTTATGGCATAGAATAATGGGTCATGTCAACTTTGATAACCTAGTCAAAGTAAGCACAAATAAATATGCCAAACACATGTCCAAGATAACCAAACCTACATACATTCATTGCAAGGAATGTCAACTAGGCAATTAGACAAGATTCATATTTCAAATAAAGGAGTATGCAACTACAAAGCCTCTAGAATTAGTTCATATTGATATTTGTGGTCCTACTAAGACAAGAGGATATAAAGGAGAGAGATACTTCATGTTATTTTTAGATGATTAATCAAGAATGACATCAGTAACTATTGGTCAAATTCCACCCCTAGGTTTGCACCTTTCAAATTTGGCCAAGTCTAGTACATAGTTTTCCTTCAGAACAAATGTTCTTTAACAAATCCCACAAAAATACCAAGTGTTATTTCTTTCAAAAAGTTCATTTTGGTCTTTTTTCTAATCCCTTTCCAAATTCTTTCAAACTTTTTATCCAAAGCATTTTTCCTTAAGTATATTTCTTTCATACATTTTATTTTCAACTTTCCCGAAGGACAAATCTCCAAAAGTTACCCTATGCATTCTTTTCAAAAGATATCCTTACAAAGCTGAAGGGTACTTTGTAACTTTTTCAAAGGGTATTTTTCCTTTTCGAATGGTCTAATTAAATTTTTTTGAAGGAATCCTTGCAAAGAAAGTGCCCTTTACAAAAATTTTGAAGGGTACATTTGAAAAGTTCAAAGGGTTATTTTGTATAAAAATGGACCAAATAGAAATTATAAAGGGTACCTTTCAACTTTTCTAAGGGGTATTTTTTAACTTTTTTGAAGGACTCTTTCAAACCAAAAAAGACCCTTACAACTTTTCCAAAGGGTATGTTGCAACTTTTTTGAAGGGACATTCTAAGGCTAAATGGACACTTTCAAATCATATAAAGGGTAATTTTAAACAAGCTCAAGGACCATTTTAATTTTCCAAAGGGACAAATAGAAAGTCCAAAGTAATTATTTTAGAGAAATTGTCTGATGGATTCTTTTGGAAAAATTATCCACAATAAAGGGTCAAAATAGAAATTCTGAAGGAACTAACTAAAAGGTGATGGCCCACAAAATGTCAATTTAAAAATACAAGGAATAGCCATTGTGATTCAAAATACTTGATGAGAATGTGAGAGCAGATGTGGAGGTAACAAATGTGTGAATCTTTAGCATCTAGTGCATACAGAGTAAACAAAATGAATAGGTTGATGGTTTGAGTCATTACTTCCATGAAATCAACAACTATAGGTAATAGTTAAAAAGAGCATTTTATAACTTCCATCATGAGTTCTAGAAGTGCGATATATTAGCTTCTCTATTTTTAGTTTCAAACTCTCATGGATGATCTTCGATAGAAATAGTTTCTTTTGCCACTCTTGAAAGTTTGATGCCACTTGCCACCATTCTGATGGCTTGTTTTAGACAAGTAAGACTCTTGACATGGCATGTATCACTCATCCATCTCTCTCATGTATCTATAACTGACTTTCATATCAACAACACACCCCCTTATGCCTTTTTAGCTTCTCTTCTCTCTCTCTCTCTCTCTTCCCCAAAGTACTATAAATTGAGCCATTTAAGCCATTGTAGACAACCAAATTTTTGGTATGGTGAAGCCTTGCTAAAATGACATTACACTTTGCTTTTGGACATTGAATACAAGACCAATTTTGAGTTGTGAATTTCTATCTGAGTATGTGAGTGATGTATAGTGGAGCTAAGTGATATCATCATCCTTACTCCCTTTATCCTTCATGTTTGAACAAAGGTTTTGATGATAATAGGGCATGTGAAGTGTGTTGAATGTATCAAACTCTCTTTCAAGTATGAAATTATATCTATGGTGTGAAATCTTCCCCTTAGGTAAATTATCTTGTTGATTATCTCAAGCATGTTACCTTCACATTGAAAAACTATGTTAGTATCTTTCAATTCATAGAATTAGTCTTGAAAAACATTGTTACTCAGTAGAAGTGTAATAGTCAGTGGGATAAATTTTTGGTGGATCACCTCTTTAGCATAGGTTTTTCTATTTTATGCAAATTCTTGACTCTTTTTATGAACAAGTAGTAGGCTAGGTGATAGACACTTGGAGAAGAATTCAGGGAGCTAACCCTTTTCAATCCTAGACTCATCTCTCTTACAAGTTCCCACAAACTTGAGGGATGATTCAATGTTGCATCAAATTTAAGAAATTTCATATAATGTATTAGGGTGTACAATTTGATGACAATAATAGCCTTTTTTAAGGACAAGTCATAGGCATTTGAGATATTTAAGTTCTTTAAGGCCATGGTGGAGAATGAGATTGGACAAAAAATGAAATGTTTAAGATCTGATAAAGGTAGAGAATTCACCTCCAATGAGTTCATAGAGTATTGTGAGAAGCACGGGATGGAAAGGCACTACTCTACAATAAGGAGTCCATAATAGAATGGAATTGTTGAGAGAAATAACAAGACAATTAAGGAGATGGTTAGAATAATACTAAAAGAGGTGATGTTACCTAATCAATACTAGAGAGAAGTAGTCCAAAAAATAATATACATCTTGGATAGAGTTTAACTAAGGGTAAATAGTGACAAAAATTCCTATGAGCTATGGTATGGAAAGCCTACCTCTATTAAGTAATTTAAAGTGTTTGGAAGCAAATGCTACATCAGGAGAAAGGAGGATAAATTGGGAAGCTTTAAATCTAGATGTGATGAAGGAATATTTCTTGTTTATTCCACCTAAAGCAAAGCATACATTTGTTACAATAAATGCTACACAATATTTTAGAGAACATCAATGTCAAGGTTGAATAAGGCATGAAACATGTTAAAATTGATAAATAAATCCATAATGAGGAATTATATTTTAAAGATGAAGCAACTAATGAAAAGCATGAAAAAGTAAAAGAAAAGGCACCTCAATGATTTGTTTAAAAGAATAATTCTATGCAGCAAATCATTGGTAATAAGAATTAAGGATTTTAGACATGGAGAAGAGATGCAATGAATAAGGAGCAAGTTAGTTTTGCTCTAATGTCTAAAATTGAGCCTAAGAGCTATGCTGAATTTAAAATGGATGAGAATTGGATAAAATCCATGGAAGAAGAACTGAGCTAAATTGAAAATAAAAAAACTTGGAAATTAGTCCCAAGACCTTCAAACAAGAATGTGATAGGTACAAAGTGGGTCTTTAGAACAAGCTCAATAAGGATGGAGCTATCATAGAAAATAAGGCAAGATTGGTGTACAAAGGATATGCACAAGTTGAGGGAACATATTTTGAGGAAACATTTTCTCCAGTTGCTACATTGGAAGTTATAAGAATGTTTCTAGCATTTTTTGTTTACAAGAAATTCAAGGTCTATAAAATGGATGTTAAGTCTAATTTATTGAATGGGAGCCTAGAAGAGGAAGTTTACATAGAATAACCTAAAGGTTTTTACTTGTTAGAGGAATAATAATATGTGTGCAAACTGAAGATGTAGACACCTAAAATTGGCCATCGATAACCTCTAATTAGGGTTTTGGCTAATTTCCACCTAAAATTCACAATTTGGCCTAAAAACACTAAAACACATTAAATGATGTGAAACTGACATATTGAAGTGTTGATTTTGGCCAGGGTATCTGTAAATGGGTAATGCAATTTATGGGCCAACTAACTTTGATCAGATCATTTTGAGTCAAAATGCCAAGTTTGCCCCTGGGTACTCTGGATTGCTCCTTCCTATCAAATTTCTTACACAATACATGTGCCTTTGTTATTTATTATTGACAACATCATAAATGGTATAACACATCTAATTCATCTAACATTGACTTTCAATTCCAATCCAATCAAATTTTGGACCAATAATAAGGCATTCTGATCAGTGTACAAAGTGATTAATCATGCTTAAGAGCTAATTAATCCAAATCAAGGCCTAATTAAGAATTCCATGGAAACTTGTTGAATAATTTTTTTTAAAAATGAATATTGAATATCTGCATCATTAGGTGAACTCATTTCTTGGGAAGACATCCCTAGGCCATAAATACCATAAATATTAGGATTCATGCCTCCCATGCCTCATAAAATCCCTCCATGCCTCTTAATTGCTCCTCTATCCCAAATATTGATGAGCCCATTTAATAATTTTAATTACATAATTGGATTAATCCTTAGCCACACATCTTAATCTTGAGATGGATTGTTCAGGTTGATTCTAGACATTTCCAAAAATCTATAAATAAGAAGCCTTACCACATCATTTCAAAAGCTATTTTGGTGCAAAGTTATAATGAAAAAATATCTTAAATAAGCCATTACAACTAGTGTTACCATGCCAAATTGATTGCAAGATAAGCCAAGCCATAATCCAAAGGTGTCAAGGAGAGATGGAGGTAGCCAAGCTTCCATTGCAAAGGATTTCATGAGCACAAAATTGAGCAAGCCACTACTACAAAAGCATTTGGAGCATCCAAGGAAGGTGAAGGAATTCATGTGTTTTATTCCTTACTTTTTAGTTGTGTTTGTCATTTGTTTTATTTAAATAAGCTCTCCCTAGTGTCTAGGCCTAGAGATGTTATGCTATTAGTGTGTTTCTTTCATTTTGTTTTCATTTTTGAATTAACACCATACTAATCATCCTCTCTTGAGTCAAATTCCTAGATCCACATATGGCACGCTCGATGGGACTAGATTCATCTCAAACCTAAAGAAGATCAATTTTTAACTTTAAAATATTCCCAAGAGCTATTTTTTTAAATTTCATTATTTCAAACCCAAAAGAGTTTCAAGGCTAAAGGACATGCTAACATTTTTTCTATAGGACCAAGCTTGACATTTGTTATAACATGTTTTGGATCACCTTTTGCATGCTTAAAAATCAATTAGGAACCTTGTTTTGGTGTTTAACCAATTTATTTTTTTTGATGTTTATGGTGAATGTTTTCAAATTTTGCAAATAAGACCAATAGGTCAAATTAACACCACCTCACTTTCCATTTGGTCTTAAAAATGAACTCACCTTTTCAAATATTATTGTATTTACTTGGTTGTTTAGATTAATATTTTGTTTGGGAAAAAGAGGAATGTTGTATGTATGCACTTCTATTTGTCCCCTTTAGGGAACCTTTGGAATCAAAAGTGCCATTCCTATTGTAAGTAGCCTAGTCCAAGGCTTAGAAAGATAGTCATCTAAAGAACTCCCCAAAAACTTGTCAAAGTTTGGGTGACCTTAAAAATGACACTAATGTCTTTCTCTTAGTCTTTTATTGTCATGCAAACTTGGCTTGCAAGGAGGACATCATTACCTCTTGTGAGTTATTTAGGGAAGATTTGGACCTAGGGTTTCATCTCCTGGCATTGACTTCACTTACTCCTTTGGAGTTAAACATGGGATGTATCTACATTTGGACATCATACTACACTGAGTGAATAGCAGGATGTAGTGGTTATAAAAAGGACTAGACCTTTTACAACTAGCCAATGTCATGGTCACCTAATTTTCATGCTTGTATATTACGTCGTTTGACATAAAATTAATTGTGTAATTGATTCCCGTATAATGATCGAAACCATGCAAATTTTAATCAATCCCATTTTGCCATACCCTTACTAGGATTTGGACAATTATACTTAGTGTATTTTGGTCATTTTTTCTTGCTATGTTTTGAGATTAAAAATTGTTTGTTTATTTATAATCCATGTCAAAACAATGTATTTGAGTTAAGGAGGGTAGTGTTATGCTACCCAAATCATGTCAAAACATTTTGAGTCTTTTGAAACATAACATTGACCACATTATTTGAGTATGCTTATGTCATTAAGCTTCTCAATTTATTTCAAGACTTATTTACCTTGTATCAAAAACCTTTTGTTTCAAACCATGTCATGTATACCATTTGGACCTTTATGTTGTGTTGTCATGCTGTCCAGTCTTGTCTAGCCTATTTGGTCAAATCCTAGTCTTCAACATTGAGTTTTCAATTAATCTTGTCAAGTTTAAATTCAAACATTGATTGATTTCTATTTAGGCCTCAATTCATGGGGATAATACATAAATCTTTATCTTTTAGGTTACATAACTTCAGTTAATTGATTACCCAAATTTGAAAACTATTGATGGTTTGTTTGTTCATACCTATCCTCATCATTGTTTGTGCCCTTATCTAGGAAAACATAGCCTTTCTCAAAGAGCATTTTATCTTATGCCTTATGCCAACTAATAATGTTTATGTTTAATTCCATGTGTCAAGTTTATGTCAAATTTGTTTCCAAATTTGTTAGATTAAATCAAATCACATCATGCCTATTTGTTTGAGCCTAGATTTTGACTCTGCATTTGGACAAAAGACCTAGTAACTCAACTTTTCTCTTTCCTAGTTTAGACCTTGTTTAGAATACTTTGACCTAGACCTTTGACATACCAATTTTTATTCAGATGCTTGACCTTTTGTGTGTATGAAATTTGACATTAGATGTTTAACATTAAGTTTTTTATGACAAGTCTTAGCACAAATCATTTTGGAGATACAACTCCACTTTTAGACCACATTGGAGATACAACTCCATCCCTTCAACCAAGTTAGACCAAGTTTGAACCATTTATCCTTTGGACATAGTTTTTTAGAGTTTGTAGAACTCTAAGACTTTTTTTTGGAGCCTTCATCATTTATGTAGTTATGTCTTGATACACTTATAGTGGAGTCATGTGAAATCCAACTTATGATAGAATGGCCGCACAAAATGACTTTTATGGCTTTAGTCAAGACCCCAATGCTGCTAATATGGTTTGTGAGATAGATTTCCATCCACTTGATATTAATCATTCATGAGAAAAAAGTCATGAAATAAATTACAATCCAATGCGAGACCTTGATTGGTATGAAGAGGCTTGTGAAGAGGACTTTGCAGATCCAACTATAGATCGTGTTGTTTAGGATATGAATCCATACCATCTTTTCAATAATCAATACATGGAACATAGTCAAGATCTAGCTTATGATCCAACTCATAACTGGGATGATATAGTTTATCAAGAGGATTTGGATGATTTAGCTTATGTAAGCAATTAAGATCCATAATGTCCTTTTGTTATCTAATCATCGATTACCCCTAACCCTCCTCTAGATTATACGAGCTATCAATATTTGTAATATATAAGGAGTACCATTACCATTTTGAGACCTTATACTTTGCTTTGTGTGAGAAATCAAGCTCCACAACACCCCTTCATCTTTCTAGGACCTTGTCTTTTGGCTTGTGCAAGAAACCATGCTCTGCACTACCCTATCATTACCATCTTAGGAATTTGTCCTTTATCTCATGTGAGAATCATGCTCCCCAATGCCCTACCATTATCTAACCATAAGTCATTCCTTGTTTAGTACCAATCCCATCTAAACCTTAACCCATCCAATCATTCAAAGACCAAGCTATGTTTAAAACTGGTATTTTCCAACTCATTGGAAACCAAGGCCAATAAAACCAACCAATCTAAGATGTTTTTATTGAATAAACCATTTATGATAAGTCAACCTATGATAAATTTCCTATTAATCTTATGCTAGTTGTCAAGGAGTCTCACTATGATGAGCTAGTCTTTATTGAGTCACTTCTTAATGATTATAACCACCTTTGGGCAAATCATTAGCTCAACCATGTTCCTATTTTTTCAAGAGCCTCCTATTGACAAGATAGTATCTAAGGAGTTGTCTCTTGACCTTTTTACCATCCTAAAGGAGTCTCACTTTGACAAACCAATATTTGTGGAGCCCATTATGCCATCATAGGTTGTTGCATGTCTAATAGTAAACATTCAACAAGACATAATTGTAATAAAGTACCCATCAAATGAAGAATCAAAATTAGAGTTAGGTTTTATTCTTGAATTGACATTGGGTTTAGCTTCAAAATTAGAATTAACATTAGTATCAACATTGAATTTAGAGTCCCTTGAGTTATAATCAGATCTAGAAGAAGAATATGTTCATGGTTGTTACAACATTGACTATGCATGCCTTGTAGATTAGTTTGAATACATTTGTGGTCCTTCTATGGTTTTTGAGGATGATTAATTCAACCTTGACACAAGTTATCTTAGTATCTTCTACAAGTATTGTGTAGCCTCTCCCCATTCCATTATCATTCCATAGGCCATTACCATAAACCAAAATAGCTATATTATTGACATTCCATCTCCCATAAGTGTCAATTGGGACTGAAAAAATCATACTTTGTTGAACTACATCCATGGTGACATAGAAGTTGAAGAAGAGAAAGGAGGTCAAGACCACATTCATGAAGTAAAAGAGCACTCTCCTATTCAAACTTTTTCAAAAGTGCTACGAGATAATCAAAGTCAAAACTCTACATCTTTTAGTGAAACCTTCTCGAAGGTGCTAGGAGATAATAAAGACAACTTCATTGGTGAAAACCTCTTTGAGGCACCAATATCTGAGCACAAAATTTAATCACTAATTGATGAAGACAAAATAAAAGATCAAATCAAATAACTTCCTATCTATAACCTAATCAGATGGTAGCTACTCTCAAGATTAAAAAATATAAAAATCTAGTGGTCTTATTGAGAGAACAAGTCTTTTTCCCCACCACAACAAAATTTATATTTAATCCAACATCAACAACATTATGTGTGACTGAACATCTCAATCTTCATTTGTTTCCCCACTATTACCCTTTCCATTATCATTTACCATTCCATTTCACAATTAGACCTACCATCCATTATTTATCCTTATTTACCATCTATGACCACACTTTCCTTTGTATAGGCTATAAAGATACCTTATCTCAAAACTTGAAGGAATCAAAATCAATGACCAACAAAGATCACAAAATCATTCTCAACAACCAAATATATAAGCCATTTTTGATAGAGCATCTATTCAAATGAGGTGTGGGGTAACAATTAACATGATTAAGTATTATATTTATATCATTTGTTGATTAGGATGTGCATCTCCCCATCAATAGGAAAAATAGAATAGAAAACCACACCCAAGCCAAAAACATGTACCATGCCATTTCATTGCCATGCCATTACCGCTGTTACATATCTTTTTACCATTGTCACATATTCCTGCTAGTCACCCTATCACTTGGGGGCAAACCCTCTTAAAATTTTATCCATCCTATCATTCCACTCCTATCTAAACCAAGGCCTATTTTTATTCATCCTAACCAATCCTATTTTGATCTTAGTTCATTTAGTTCTTTTCACACCTTTTCATGGGGAGATTTTGATTAAGTTTCAATAATCAATCCAGTCCATGTTTAAATGATAGTCTATGAAAGTAGTGTGATAGTTAATCTAGAAATATATCTTCAATCCTATATCAAGTTTGTTTATGTGAGCCTGATTATAACCACCTATGGGCAAATCAATGTCTCACCAATCTTGTTAATAATTATAACTGCCTATGGGAAAATTAGTATCATTGACCTATGTTGTTGTATCCTAATTCTAACCACCTATGGGTAAACTAGGGGAAAATTTTATTTATCATGCATTGCCACATCACTTTTAAATCACTTTTTTCATTTGACTAGCTATTTTCCAAATTTGAGAACTTATTGGGACCTAGTTGGTTTTTCCTCACCTTTTGTGTGGATGGAATTACTATGACTTGAGGTCATTTCAAGACTATGTGGGTTAGGCTCAATTCATGTTGAGGTCACCTCATTCCTCCTTTTCATACGCTCTCACCATTTTATGAGTAACCTAAGCCAAACACTCTTTCCATTTTTTGAGTAGGTATCTTGTCATTCTCTAACGAGTTAAGATGCCTCAAAATTCAAAAAATGTTTGTCTTGTCTAAGACTAGTTAGTTATCCTTAATCTGCCTTACTAGGGCATGGTCATTGTTAGGATGCTTTCTTTTGATTTTGTTTTTAAGCTTTCTATTTATTTGTTTATTTCAAGTTGTTTGTTTATTTGTTCACTTGCCTATTTATTTTCTTTCAGCACTGTTGCCTTAACTCAATCTATATGTGTTCATTGGGTGATTTCTTGAGCACATTATTCTTGAGTCCATCCATATTCATCCATTAACATTATCATCATGGTTTTTATCATTGGTGCATTATTTTCAAGTGTGTATTGGATCAGGAGTCAGTATTTATGCATTTTTTGGCCAAGTCTTCATGATGTTATATCATGATGCCTACCATCACATGCTATAACAAAAATTAGCTTCAAGAAGGTCTAAAATCAATGGAGTTGTAAAAGATTCTCCTTAGTACCTTATAAAATCCTTCCATCCCACCCTTGATCAAATTAACTCATTTGACCATTCTAGTTATATCATTGTTAATAAAGATGAGCATCTCCTGATTAACATGTACAACTAAATCATTTATTATGATCAATCTCATTCCTCTATCTATCTCTTTCATCACTTTACATGTACTCATCTTTAATCTATATTCTAGGTTATATCCTTGAGTTGTGCTTGCTAATCAGCGCTAACTGGGGCACAATCATCTTTAGCCAATCTAGGTCCTCATAATGATTATAACTACCTATGGGAAAATCATTTATTTGACTTTTAATCTTGATTATAACCACCTTTGGAAAAATTAGTATCCTTTTTACATCAATGCATGCAAGCATTTTCTTATTTGGATTAATCTCAACCATGAGTTAATTCCACCTTTCTTCTTATTTTTTAAGGGACTACCCATCAATAAATGTGATAGCCACTCCCTCGAGGGGGCATCATCATAGGCTTCCCAAAACCATTTGGATCTTTGTTATTTAACCATCATCTTCTTCTTGGCATACAAACCATCTCTCATTATTTGAGAAGGCATTGCTTTACCTATGGTTTTTAGCATCTTCCCAAATAGGGGAAAATTATAGACACCTAAAACTGGCCATTGATAACCTTCAATCAAGGTTTTGGCTAATTTTTACCCAAAATGCACAAGTTGGCCTAAAACACTAAACCATGTTAAATGATGTGAAACTAACATATTTAAGTGTTGATTTTGGCTAGGGTATCCCTAAATGGGCCAATGTAATTTATGGGCAAACTAACTTTGATTAGATCATTTCAATTCAAAATGCCAATTTCGCCCCTAGGTACTCTGGATTGCTCTTTCTTATCAAATATCTTGCACAAGACATGTGCCTTTGTTATTTATATTGATAACATCATAAATGGGATAACACATCCAACACATCTGACATTGACTTCCAATTCTAATGTAGTCAAAATTTTGACTAATAACAAGGCATTTTGATCAATTTGAGTAATTTGTGCACAAAGTGCTTAATCATGCTTAAGAGATAATTAATCTAAATCAAGGCCTAATTAAGAATTCCATGGAAACTTGTTGAATAATTTGTTTTATAAATGAATATTGAATATCTACATCATCAAGTGACCTCATTTCTTGGGAAGACATCTCTAGGCCATAAATGTCACACATATCAAGATTCATGCCTCCCATGCCTCATCAAAGCCCTCCATGCCTCTTAGTTTCTCCTCTATCCCAAATATTGATGAGCCTATTTATCAATTTTTATTACTTAATTGGATTAATCCTTATGCACACATCTAAATCTTGAGATGGATGGTTTAGGTTGATTCTAGACATTTGTAAAAATCTATAAATAGGAGGCCTTACCACATCATTTCAAAAGATATTTTTGTTCAAAGTTATAATGCACAAATTATTCAAGGAGCCATTAAAACTAGTGTTACCATGCCAAATTGATTCTAAGCCAAGCCAAGCCATAAGACAGAGTTGCCAAGGAGAAATGGAGGTAGCCAAGCTTCCATTGCTAAGGAATTCATGAGCACAAAATCAAGAAAGCCACTACTACAAAAGAATTTAGAGCATCTAAGGAAGGTGAAGGAATTCTTGTGTTTTATTCCTTGCTTTTTAGTTGTGTTTGTCATTTGTTTTTGTTAACTAATTTCTCCCTAGTGTCTAGGCCTAGAGATGTTATGCTATTAGCGTGTTTATTTCATTTTTTTTCATTTTGGAACTAACACCATACTAACCATCCTCTCTTGAGTTAAATTCACAGATCCATAGAAGAAAGATATTTATGGTCTAAAATAGGAACCTAGAGTATGGTATCCAAGATTGGACCAATACTTGTAACAACAAGGTTTCAACAAAGGATGTGTAGAAAATAATCTATACTTCAAATTATAAAGTAAACATATGTTAATTGTTATTATTTATGTATATGAGATCATCTTTGGTGGTAGAAATAATATGCAAAGTGAGTTTTAGATGTCTATGCTAGGATAAATTTATTTCTTCCTTGGTCTACAAATAACATAATCTAATGAAGGGATATTTATATCCCAAACTAAGTATGCAAAGGAAATTCTCATGAAGTTTGGAATGGAAGATAGAAAACTAATTAATACCCCCATGATAACTGGATGCAAGTTGAGAAAATAGGATGAGTCCCTTGATGTAAATTAGACTATGTATAGATCAATGATAAGTATCTTGTTATACCTAACTACATCAAGACCTGATATCATGTAAGTGGTGTGCATGGTTATAATATTTAGATATATCAAAAGCATAATTGACTATGGCCTGTGGTATCTTACAAGTGGAGATTTCACTTTGATATCATATACAGATTCTAATTGGGTAGAGAGTGTGGATGATATAATAATAACTAGTGGTGGTGTATTTTTCCTTGGAAATAGACTTATTTCATGGCTAAGCAAAAATCAAGACCTAGTTAATCTTTCTATAGTAAAAGTAAAGTATGTAGCAGTAGTGACATGTTACACTCAAGTCTTGTGAATGAAGCAAATACTCAAAGACATCAAGGTAGAGTAAACATCACATATATCTATTCTTTATGATAATTCAAGTGTTATTAATATATCAAATAATTTAGTGATGCATTCAAGAACCAAACACATATCAATAAATTATCACTTCTTAAGAGAAAAGTTTACAGATCAAGAGGTCATAATGGAGTATGTGCCAAATACAGATCAAATTGTAGACATATTCACCAAACCTCTTCCCAAATAAAAATTTGATTATTTTAGATAGAAGTTAGGAGTGGTGGATTTTACATCACGTCACTAGATCCTAGTGATAGGGCATGAGTCTAGGGGGAGTCTCATAGAAGCTTTGTTAATCCCTGGATCAAGAGAGAAATGGAAACTTAGGTATGCATACTTTTGAAAAAAATCTAATGAGTTGATGGTTTTATTTTCTTGGACAAACTCCTTTATCTAATAAAGGAGGAGAGACACTTGGAAAAATAGTGAGAAAGATTCCCTTTGCCATTGATGTCAAATGGGGAGAAGAAGTGCAAATGTCAAAGAAGAAAAGCAAGGGAAATGTTTTTGTATGAACATTATCAACTCATACTCATCAGAATCCAATGCAAGTAATGCTAGAGAAGGATTATAATATTAGAGCATTTAATTTTCCATCAATGATAAAGGGCACTATTATTGGAAATATAATTGTCATTGATGTCAAAAGGGACATTATGAACATGTCATTGATGTTCAAGATTGAGTATCATGATTTGAGGTTGTGAAATGGATCCTATCAGAGGTCAAAGATGATTGGAATGCTTGTGTAAATGAGTGGAATTCAATTGATTCTACATATTGATCATCTAGACATTTTTGGGTCTATGATAAGCAAATCTAAATAGGTAGTTTGTTGATGTCACCATTGTTATGTGTGGATGAGTCTGGGGGAATTGGTCATATGGTTGTGATCACATTAGTCCTTAGTTTTTATGAACTAGACTTGAAGTCATGCAATGAATCACAATATAATATATGGGGATGCAAATTTGGCTACTCAAATGAAAACCACTAAGCTTCTATACTTAGCCAAATTTACAAAAGGGTTCAGTAGAACCAAGTAACCATATTGATGAAGTCAACCTTCACACATATGGAGGTGCCATGACAAAATAATCATATGGGTTTTTTCATTTCTATTCCTAGTTTCTATGAACTAAGTATTAGGTAACATTATATAGTGTGATAAAAGTTATGCTTGAGAAAAGTGGGGCTCCTAGGCATTTTGACAATGTTTTCCAACTCTTAGTCAATTTTTTAGGTTACAAGATAAATCTAAGTAGGCACTTTAATGACTCCATATCTTGCACATATGAAGGCTTCAAGATAAATTGGATATGTGGATAAAATTACCTATGTGAGAGGATCTTATGCACTAAATTGTAGGTCATGCAACTAAGTGTAACAAGAGTTATGTAAGTACAAAGTTAGCCTTTTAGGCATATTGAAATGGTCCCCATATTCAAATCAGCATAAGGTCCTAAAATTTATGGGTATTTTCAACGGAAATAGATAGAATAATTGTTTTGGGTTTTTCATGAGCATCTTGAATATATGATCTGCAAGTTTAGATAAGGAGTGATGACCCTAAAATTGAATTATCTTTTCTCTTAAGACATTATAGGGTTTCTCAAATAAAACCTAAGGGTTTAAATCATGGCATTCACATGATTTTTTATTTTGATGTTGACTAGATATAGCCTAGACCTGATAGCTTAAGTTATAACTCAAGCCTTTGTTGTCATTATAAAAACTAACCCCTTCAACCTAGAAATTACTAGCTCAAGCAGTAATCAAAGGACTTAATATTTTATAAGTCTTAGACTTTGTATTTGTCTCAACTTGATCAATGGCTAGCTCTTAATCATATGCTGAAGATATAACAAAGCGTAATGAAGTCAAATTATCAAAGACACCTCTAAGTAAATGTGTTAGTGATAAGTGTCACAATCATAAATATTACATAATAAATCTATAGATTGGTTTAAATTCAATTATTCAATGATCAATGCAAGAATGATTAGTTTCTCAATAATGAGAATTGATAGCAATGTGAAAAAGGCACGTGATAACGCCAAGTGTCACATTCTTGAGAGTTAAGCAAAGATAAAGATCTAGCTTGTTAGAAGATCTGATGGTGAGTAGAAAATTGTGTAAGGGATATATAATAGAGTGAGTGGAGTCAATGGGATAAATTTCTTGAGGTTTATCAACATAGTGGTGAGTTAAATACCAATTTTGAGAAGATTAATGGAGTGCAAACATTCTAAATACTCAAGAAGCAGTGAGATGGGATAAATATCTTGATGTTTAATGTCAAGATAGAAGTAAAGATCATGCTATTTTGAAGATATAACAACACTTAGGATCTCAGATCAAGAAGATTAACAAACATGTTTAAAATTTGAATAGTTAAAGTCCATATGTATACAAGGTTCGAATAGATAACATAATCCTATTAGAGATTGATCGAATGGACATGTTTTAAATTTGAGCTATATGAATGTCGATCATTAGATTGTGGTGTCAAACTTAATATCAATGATCTATATTTAAAGATATATGTTTATTCTAATGGTCAATCACATGAACATACCAGAACATGTAGTTAAGCTATAAATCACAACATAGACAATGAGTTTGATTTTTGTAATCGATCAAATCTATGTAAATATGCATGTGCATCAAAACTAGAGTCCATTATATGATATATATATTAAAATACTAGGCACCATGGTGGTGTTGCATGAGTTCAAGAGATAATGAACTAAGTCCAAAATAGATTGTGATGTGTTAGCAAACAAGTGTGAACATAGAGAAGATACGTAACCCTAGATCAATTTCTTATATATATGACATATAATACATAGGCAAATGTTGATGGAGCTATTTATATTATCATTTGAGCAAATTCACATTTAGAGAGAGAGGTAGAGATAAGAGATTGATGAAGTGTGTCAAATAGAGATATATATAGAGATACAAAAGTAGAGAGGCAGAGTGGAAGAGAAGAGAGATGAAGTACAAAGAATGAGTACTTACAGACCAAACCTATAGTAGAGAATAGAGGATTAGATTATTTTATAAATCTATATTATAATTTGGAGTTATAGATCCATTATCAATTTGATAGGTTGGTGCCATTAGATAAGTTGATTTGGTGTTCATATTATGGAATAGGTTCTTCCTTAGAATAGGTGCTCTTAAATCAGGGGATCGATATCTCTTTAGGGTTGGTGCCCTTAAAATTTAAAACTAGTGAGGTTCCTTATTATGAGACTAGATTAAAATGGTAGATTCTAGCAGCTATTCTCATTGTGGTTTTTATCATATTGGGTTTTCCATAGTATATCTTGTGTTGTGTCTATTTGTGTGTTTGTGATCTTTGCATATAGTTTTAATCTGCATTAAAAGGTTTTAAAAATGACTAAATTAATAAATATATTGGTTCACCCCCTCTCAGTATCTAGTTGTATTCCAACATTTTTTTCTTTTTTTATTGGATATGTGTAAATGCTTTTACAAAATATGGAGCTATGAAATAGAGGGGGTAACATTGAATGGAGCTATGAACTAGTCTAGGACACAAACGGGAGGTTCAAATCCCCTTACATCCCCACAATCACCAACATCATAAATATAAATGACATCAACAACATCACCTACATCACCAAGGACCACAACCGGCCTCACATGCCATGCAAGATTTGAACCTAGGTGGGGTGGACATAACTAAGCCACTCAAGCACATCTTGAATTTATTATGATTGTTATCTATTCAACATTTACCTTCAAATGGTAATATTATTTTAAAGTTTAAGGAATAAAAATTAGATAAGACATATATATTTATTATAATCTTATCTTGAACTCTAATTCTAAGCATGATCTGATGTGGAATTAGTGGAGTTTTGAATGGGACATGAATACTAACCCATATCTATCAATGTAGTATTATTTTATGGGATTAAGTTATTATACATCATTGATTTCCAATAAAAGGGTCAACTATTATTTTTAGGTCAATTTCATTAGTTTAGTATTTAACTAATATGGAGTTTCAATTTGATTTGGGGATGTCATTATGCTATCTTTCACATTAGATAATTGAAATTGCATAGGAACTATGCATACTCAATATTACAAATGGAAATTAAAATATATTTGAGAAAATTTGAATTATGATGGTGTTATGTGTCCCTTATATAAAGTTTCAAGTTCCACATGGTGGAACATCCTAATATGAAAAATAAATTAACACTAAATTTTGATTGGTACATTTTATATGCATCCCATGATTTAAATTGGTGACAATGTGATCCATGTGCCATCATTGCATAGAGACTCATTGTTTCAAACTTTTATTTGCATCTTTTACCCACTTCATACCTTTTGAATGCATTTAAGTACAATATTATAACATGTGACAT
Organism: Torreya grandis; assembly: GCA_037957365.1. Lineage (NCBI taxonomy): Eukaryota > Viridiplantae > Streptophyta > Pinopsida > Cupressales > Taxaceae > Torreya > Torreya grandis. The sequence goes on from JARHVA010004467.1 coordinate 323,847, forward strand.
CATTTCATAAAGTCACATAATTCGATACTTTTGTTCTCATTTTTACCCATTTAAAAACTTGTGATGCAAGTGTGTGATTAATACATGTGACATCATCACACAAAGTCAAGTTTTCATATACTTTTTTTCTTTGTAACTTTGAACTAGATTCTTAATTAATAAAATTAATATGGTCTTATGTAGAATTATCATATACATATTCTATAAAATTCTAACATATTAAGAATATTATCAATTAACAATCCAATATTGTTCTTATATTATGTAAAATGGACCATTATTGAAATCTAGTCTTGACTAGTACCCTCATACTTGGGTGATGTATTTAGTATGGCCCTTATGGTATCCATCTATGACCCTAGTCAATTGGAAAGCAATTTATTTCTCAACAAAATTATCTAGGACATAGATCCTTGGTAAATATATAAGTGTTACTATTTTTCCTCCTAGTAGAATTATGACTATGTGGTCATGGTACTAAGCCAATAATAACCATAATATGATTGATATAAGAGATCTCCTTATATTTTAAAATAGCCACCATGGCATAGGATTCATATTAATAGTTTAATACATAGTAGGGTAAAAATCATTTGAGCCATGTTTTGTATATAATTCTAAAAACTTTCAATATAATTAATATGAATAATGCCAAAGTCTTTACAAATCCTTTTTTGTCATTTTTGGGTGTCTATGCAAGTGATCATGGGAAACCCATTGACATATCATAAATAATATAAATAAAATAGGACATTATACTCTCATTCTTTGAGTTAGGGGTAAATCATCATCATCATCATCGCTTTACTCCACCACATTGAGCATGTTCTCGTAAATGACTGTGTAATGAGGGAATTTACCATAAAGAGATGGTAAATAAAAAATTGTGTCCTTATATTTTTGGTTTTTTTTTAATAAGAACAAAGAAGGTGATTGAGTGTGACTAAGATCCACCATTGTAATAGCTTTATGGATTTGATAGTGGAATTTGTAAATTTAAGGGTTGAGGGAATAGATAGCTCTAGATATTCCATTTTTATTGGTATTGTGTTTGAAAATGGATTTAAAATTGCTTTGAGACCATAGAATAGTCATGAGACACCAAGCCAAGGTTAGTCATGGACAAATCATGGGAATTAATTTCTTCCCAATAATTTATGATGACAAACTTTCCATTTAAATTTGATTTTTTGACATGTGGCTTTGAGGTAAATTTCCTTTAGATGTGTTAATTTATCATGTTTTATTAGAAGTCGAGTTAGTGTTATTTTCATTTTAAATTATTAAATTCATTAGTGTTCCATATATAAATTATTTTGGTGTTATGTATAAACATATACATCTTTATATTATCTTTTGTTATTTTATTTGATAATTTTATAAGTTGGGGTTTAAAGGGTCCCATTCATATTATAACACCGATATATATATATATATATATATATATATATATATATATATATATATATATATATATATATATATATATATATATATATATATAATTGAGAAAAACATATACAGGGAAAAGTCTTGTGGGTTGCCAAACATAAAAAAGTTTGCTTCATCCAAAAAGATAGTAAACTAATAGGAAACTACAACCAAGATTAAGCAAAGATATCATAACCAAAAAATCAATGAGAAAAATAAAAGTACTGGAATGGGTTAAGGGAAAGACTCCTTTGAGTTAGAGTATTCAACCAGTGTAATGATATCCACTTCTTACTTTCATATTTCTAGAGATGACCCTAAGTTCTCTTACTAGGGCCTTGTGTAGAGCCTTCCACTTTGTTCAGCCATCTCCTATTTTATGTTTTTTTAGTTTATTTTCTTTGGTTTCTATTGCCTAAAACATTTTGGTCTATTTCACTCTTATCCTATTTCCTTTTCTTACTTGGGGTAGCCTACACCTCCACCTTACTACTTGTTGAATTAACTTCCTATTTTCCTCCATTGTTGAAGAATGTTTCTTAAGATTGAATGAGTGATAGTTGGAACCTCATCTTATTCACTTCTTACATCTCAATGTATATACATTTTTTCATGGAAAGTTTTATTTATAACTTCTCCATGACCTTGTCAAATTCCATAATTTATTTGCTTCTAGGGGTATGGGTTTTAGGTATTTTATTTCTCTTCATGACTATATCTTTCCCTCTTGGGGTGGTAGTATAGGTCTCCTCTAAATCACTCAAGGGATCCTTATCCTTTTATTTTCCTTTGCTCTTATCCTCTTTCTCAATAGGGGTGGACTTATCAAATGGATTCACCTCTTGGGCAAAGGAGTCATCATCCTCATGAGTTACAATTTCTTCCTTAGTGTTGTATTATGAGTCATATTCCCCATTATTCACTTGAATGGATTCAACCACGTATTTTACCAATAATTACTCACCCCTCTTGATTCCTTGGTGTAGTAAAATAATGGAATATTTTGACTTGTAGGAAGTCATAGTGGCTTCCACGGGCTTTAGAAAGAAAAAGGGAAGACTAATTTTGTGCCCTTTAAAATGATTCATAATTAGGATGTGGTGTGATAAAATTATAGATAATTTACCCTCAAGCATAATTTATTTCATGATTTGAAGGCAAACTTCTAGCTATTTCCGTAGTAGCTCCAATTTGGGATAGCCTTTCTACTTATGGACAATGGGTTTATCTATTTTTTAAAAAGTATTTCCCAATTCATCCCTAAAGTTTTTGTCCTTGAATGCCTTCTTCCATTGAAAATCCATACATGTTACATCTTTGATGATTTCCTTGGTGACATTTATCTGAGGCCTCTCATTCTGATGATACCTTCCTCTTAATCTCTTATGAAATCCTTAGAGATGGTAGGATCGTGTCCAACAATTATGGTCACAAAACTAGTGAGCCCACTTTTTGAGAGTTTTTTTGACACCACCAGATCTTCCTTGGATTTATTATAAGAAATGGGTTTGATACTATCATGGTCACCTCCCATTATTTCTCATTTCTTATTTCTCAGGGTCTTACTACAAATTGGCTTCATCTTGAGTTTTTTGCATTCTAAATCTATCATGACTAGTGTTTTAATGATAATGAAGCTAGGTCCTTTCCTAACATGCCTCAAGGTTTCCTTTCCTTATAATGAGTGATGAAATCATTGCATGAGATTTCTAGTTTGTGAGGATTTTCATTAATTAGATGCCATAATTAGATTTTCCTCCTTTCTTAGGGGTTGTGAATCTTTCCATGTCATTTGAAATGACTATGATTACATGTATTTTTAAGTTTTGGAGCTTTTAAAATTTATTAAAATAGGGACTACAAATACTAATATTGGCTATGATATCTACCACTTTGTTACCTTCTCTACAAATATGTGATATTGAGACTTTTTGAAATTTTTTTAATATCATTTTGGTATCCTAAATTTATATTTAGATAGAATAGAAGTGTATCATTTTTCTTGATAATAAATTGAGGATGTTAATGGGGTCCCTTTGATAATAAGATATTCAATTTGCATCCTAGATGCTAATTGAATACTCTAGACAGACACTGTAGCTTTGGCTACATGATTAGTTTTCACTCCTAGATGTCCAACACAAGCCACTATAACTATTCATTCATGTTTTTGATGATCCACCCTCTGCTATCTAGTCCTGGTTTTCCTTTTATTTCTCTATCAAAGTTAAGTTTAAGAAAGTCTGGGTAGATTAGTATATTTTGCCTACGATCTATCCACCTTCAAAGTTAGGTTGAAAATAAGAGGTGTAATTTTATAATTATCGAATATGGGGGATGCCAACGTAGGAGGGGAAGAATTACATTTGTTTGAGAACAACTCCAAGTTTTATTTTATTGATTATTTTATGTGATTAATAAATATGTTAATAATTTCCAATAACAGAGTCAACTTATCTTTGTTGGTAAATGTAGTTATTTTAATAGTCAATCATTTTAGATAGGTATATTCCATGTTTTAATGGTTAACTATATATTAATAGATGATACATATAGCCATTGAGGTTGTTGGAAAAATTAAATCTTGACTTCCTATAATTCAGTTAATAGATTATGAATGTTTTTCATTTAAACTTGAGTGGGTAAGGAAGGATCCCACTCAATTTACCAATAAAGATGTTGTTACTCAAATTTTCAAGTGTTTCAATATATATTTATAGCTATTAATAATTAATGACAATGTTCCATTATTTTCATGATAGTACATTGAGATCATATTTACATTAAATGTTTTTTTTCACATATCAGATTGCTCACATATTATTTTTATATAATATAGATTTATTCCTAACAACACTTAGATCCTTAGTACATAAGACTTAAATTACATTTAATAATTATTATACAATTTTTCTTTCATCTCACATTTATGTTTAATTTTTATATCTAATAGGATTTTACATATTTTTACTTTGATCTCATGTTTATTATTTATACTATAAAATTGATGTATCTTGCATTTGGAAAGGATGATCATGTGGAATTTTTTTTGAAAAATACCAAGTTGTAGAGGTTAGATTGCATCCAATTATAAGGATACTACATTATAGATATGTGGGAAGAGGATTTTTTATTGTGAGTGTTGACATAATATTGGATGGAAACGTATAATTTCATTATTCAGTTGATGCATTTGAAACCTTAGTAGATGTAGAGAAAAGTGGATACTACATTCCATGGGAAGATATTGATTTGTTAAAGCATATAGATCAATCCATTCCCATAGTTCATATTGATTACATTTTTAATGACTTAGGGCTTATAGTGCCATAGAAGAGGGATATTATAGTAATGACAATGAAAACACCATCAATTATACAGAACCTAAGGATAAAATTTATTTTGTCACAAATAATGTCATTCTCAAACATAAATGTTATAGTGGAGACAATGTCATAGTCCAAGGTTTTGTAACTCATGTTTTAAAATATCATAAAGTTCATGAAGAGAGATTAGGAACCTTGATGTTTGGTGTAATTCTCAAAAATATGGTAAATTTATGTTATGATTTCTCAAATTTACTACAACCCAATAAATTAATAGTTTGGACAATAAAATATTTGGTTTTCAATGAAACAAGATTATCCCTTATGGTTAATAAAATTAGTGTTGAATTAAATGGTCTATACCTTGTACTTATCAGTGAACATAATTTGAAGTTTAGGGGGATTGCTACCAAATTTATCCATTTGTGCTCATCTATGAGAAATTGTGTTATAGAGGGAAAAATTACAAATGTACTTGACAGAGACTTGGTACAATTTAAGGGATTGGATGCCAATACCTTTGGTGTGCATATTTATAGACTATTTAACCATCCTTACAATAAATGCTCCTTATCTAAAGGATCTCTTATATAATGGCCTACTAGGAAATTGTCCAACATAAATGGTTTCCTCTATATGTGAGATTCAAAGAAGTCCCATATGAGGTTGAGGTGAAAATATGGGATTCATTAAAATAAAAGAAATTATATATGGTATATCAAGTTTATTTTGATGCCACTAATTACAATCATTCCAATAAAGTGATCAGAAGACCCTACAATGCTCAAATAAATCAAAAAATAAATTCTCCTCTAGCTAGTTTGTCAAATAGAAATGTTGATGAGGATAAAAAATGCTCAATGTTTTGGATGAAGTAGAGAATGTGAAAAATTGGTACTGAAAATTTGACTATCTCAAAAAAATACCCTAACTTTAGTCACATTTATATGGCACAAAATTAGAGCCATGAATGAAGAGTATAGAAAGAATTTTATGTTAGATGCATTAATATAAAATTAAATATTTAATGTGGGTGAAAAATATATTAAGGTGCATACAATGAAATGTGATGGGATGGATGTCTATCAAAATGCATGGCACAAAGCTTATGAGTGCCCAAGGAATACCTTTTATAGTCATAAAGTAGACTAGATAAATGGTCGTAGGCATGTAGTAAATAGTAACACAAAGAAAGGGAAACAAAAGTCAAATACCATTGCAATAGTAACTTGTATATCAAAAATGGTTGAGATAAATTTAAATATTTCTATGCATTTAAATTGTTGTTTAGGACATGATGGAATCAAATTTCCTCAAAGAATGCTTCTTACATTATATACCAATAATTTAATGTAAAATAAGTGTAAAAGGATCTTGAATTGTTGAAACCTCCACCAATATCATAGCCAAGTTTTAGTAACATAATGAACAAAAGATTTCTATAATTTTGATTTCAAAGAAAAAATTATTCACCAATTGTGATGATTGTATTGATCTGTACAATAAACATAGAGCCCACACATGCCTAAAAGCACTCTCAAAACTTGAATAAGAATAAACATGGAGTAATGAATAAATTCAAATTTGTATTTCACATTAATACTCCCATAGATTAAAATTAGAGGATCAAATTGAAGGATTATTGAGAATTATGCATCATAAAATGTACAAAATGAAAACTTCCATACTAAGGATGGGTAGAAAATTAGAGTTAATAAGTAATGTTATGAACCTCCTAGTTACTTTGACTAGTATGTTCACACATAGACATAAAATTAGGGATTTTATCCACTTCATCTTACCATTTGTTGAAGGTGGAGTAAACTACACAATCACATCATTGGATTTGCATCTTAGGAAGTTCAAAAAACCCATAATTGATGAGTATGAGGATTTATTGTACACTTGTGGATCATCCAAAAAACCATTACATGATGCACTATTATAAAATGAAGTGCATGATAATTGTAAAGGGTATAAATAAAAATTTGAACAAGTTGAAGCAATTAATAGTGTTTCTAGTACAAGCAATTCATTCAAAACAAAACCACTGATCCTCTACTTACAACTATATAATGCTTTAAGTGACAATAAGAACCATACCTTATTTGAATTTTCATCAACATTGACAACAAGAAGTGTATTCAAAAATATATATGTAAGCTTCCTCCTAGTGGGATACACCCATGAGGATATAAATGGGACTTTTGGTATATTAGTAGCATCATTATGGAAACTAGAAACATTTTCTTTTCCACATATCATGGACACCTATAAAACATGATAAGAGGGGTCAAGTAAATTCACTCCTTACCTTATTGAGGAAGTATATGAATTCAAATCATTCATGGATACATATTATATGGAAGCCACAAAATAGTGTCTATTATCAAACTTAATATGTTAAAGTTACATGTTGTGAATGTCATACCGATGATGGAATATAAAGAAATAATAAAAGATCTCCAATGGTCTTATCCAATTCCATATAGCGTAAAAAAGATAATGGTGAACCAAACTTGCCAAAAGGGAAGCCTCCTCTATCACCTTTTAAATAACTTGAAGAAATGAAATATTTAAAAAATGGAATAAAATCATATATTAAACATTGGGGGAAAAGTGCAATAGGTAAAGGTAGAGAATAATGGCTTCCAAAGATAACATATTGGGAATTTTTTGTGTGTGATTTAAATAAATCATTTATAAATTGTATCAATATGTTAAATATATTTTTTATCCATAAACAATACAAGAGAATGATATATATGGCCAAAAAATGGGAACCATTCATTTACCTAGATAATACTACATTAAGGAACATATCCCAAGTAATAATTATATTTATGTTTGGTATATTAATGGAAGATCTTAATAAGCATTCATTACATTGATGGATGTGTATGGGAGACAAATTATTTTAGTATGACCATCAAATGAAAATGAAAATATATGGTTGGGAAGGGAAGACGGTGATATTTGCCTTAAACCAAAAGGTGAAAATGTGGATAAAAAGGTGAGGATTCAACATTGGAAACCCTTAGGGAGAGAAGTTGGTGAAGCATTGTATCAAGATCATTTGAAACCTAGTAAAACATGGATCACATTAGAAAAAATAAATAAGTTATTGATGTGTATGGATTCATCTTGGCATGGACACCAAATAAAAAATGGAAAGGTGGATCAATTAAGACTCTTGGAAAAGGACATGAGGCAATTGAATCATACCTTCCACTACTTGAACGTGTTAATAAATACCAAGGTGAAAATATTGAAGGTCATAAATTAATATATGACATCATCTTGGATTGAGATGTGGGTATTTTAGAATGTCTATTCTAAAGTAAGATCCAATAACTTGGCCTTGCATTTGTACTATAATTATTTAATATGAATTTAAGATTGACATTGAGTTTTTCTATTTTAATAAATTTTATTCAATCTTTTAAGCCCTGCTTCTATTTAATCTTCTTACTATTAAACCATTAATGAGGTAACCATATTTTTTATTAAATATGAATGTAAGATTAATACTTTTTTTAGAATATTAATTTTCATAATTATGTAGAGCTAATAATATATTTTTATTAATGTTGAAGTATTTAATCAATGTAGTTTTCAAATAGTTTTTATTTACTAGCATTATTCTGCTTAAGTTCTTGGGAGATGTGATAGTAGCAATGCAAATCTATACACTTTGGGTTTATATCAAACTAATTTGATGATATGTATTTGAAAAACACTATAAAAATTTAGTGGTGTAAGGAGGAGAGTCTTATGAAGCATTGAACTACCAATTTTTTTTTGAAGTTTAGAATTGGGTCATTAGAAATCCATGGACTCATCAAGGTATATTTTATTTTTAGCATGGCATCAATAAAATGTGTGGATTTGTTAAAAAATTTAGTCCACTTATCTCTCCATATTTACACCTTTACATTCTCAAAATATGCTAACATACTTAGGATTAGATTTTAACTATAAAATAAAAGTGGCCTCTATGGACATGTGAGTTTGTGGATTTAACATTAAATTGTGATTAGGTTCGTTATCATGAAGATGTGATGTACTATAAGGCATGGAATTAAAAAATTTGAACCTTGACTTAAAACATATATGAGTAATCACACCTTTTCATAGGCAAAACAAATTTATTCAAAATTTATTTAAACAAGAATTCAATCCATTGATGGATGTGTATGTAGATAAAAATTTGAGGTTTTAATTTTTGAAACTTTTTGAAGAGAAGAAGGTAAAGAAATGTATCTAGATTTTTTAATGCCTATTAAAACATGGATCAAACAAATTACAAAATCTAGTTATATTTCCTTCACATTGAGTCTTTCATATACAAATAATTAATTAATAAATATATAGTAGCTAAACCATTTAAAGGACAACAATGTGGTTGCGAATTAATTAATTATTTCCAAGAATATACTAATACATAAAGTGTGAAATTTTAATTTTTTTGATTAATTTATATGGTAACCATCTTTGGTTTTATAAGAACATGCCAATTCTACACAAGTCTATAGGAATAATATGAGTAATAGAGGCCTATATTATTAGCTCAGGTAGAATGGACACATGCTCATTCTATACATTGAAATAAGAATAATAACCTCTAAATTAATAATATGAGCATAAAATTCATATGCTGATATCTAGTGTAGGATGGGCACTTGCCCATCTACACAAGATTAATAAGAATAATGATAATTATGTTTTACATTAGGCACATGGACAATAAAAAATATTTTCCAATACCTATACATGGTGACAGTAATTGTGTTTTATAATGTTTCACTAATATTTTTAAATATTCCATGTCATGATGTGATTGGTTAATATATGGTAAATTTTGGATAAGTATTAAACATTATTATACTAACTATAATTAGTAAATAGCATCACAACTATGGGTCATATTATTTAAAATTATCATGACCCATTTCCCCTAAATATGAATTTAAAGGTGAAAAATCATTTAAGATATAATTGGAATTTGATTCCATAATAGAATTTGAAATTCAATAATAGCTATATTGTAATCTAATATCCCACTGGTTGAAAACCAATAATAGAAATATGGAAAGCTAATTTCAACAATTATAAAACAAGAAATGGCAATACTATAAGTATAGATTCTTAGGAATATGTCCAGATTTCATGAAATGATGGTTTTTCCATCAGATTTAAGATTGCATAAAAATTTTAGGTAAAAATGTAAGTGCAATGAGTAATTATTCTATAAAAGAACCTTGGGTATTTTGGGTTAGTGATTTGTCTAATCTGAGTGTCTACAATGAGTTTGAAAATAAAGAAAGAGAGATGAGATGAAGCCTTATTATCTCCATGTTTAAAGGGATAAATTGGAAGTGCATTTGATTTTTTTAAATATTAGTGGATTGAGAAAGACTGATGGATTTCACAAGCATGTTTCATCATCTTAAATTCAATCACAATGAAACATTATCAATGCAAATGTTTTGTATGTAGGTAAAGGATAATAAGCATGAATGAATGCAAACCTACATTAGTATTTTTGAGGAATGAATTGGTACAAATATCTCACTTCAAAAGTGGTCATGAAGATGATACTCAGGAAACAAATTCTCTATTAATTATTTATTTTAGAATAAAGTGTTATATTTTTTATGATATAATAGATTGATTCAGAGATAACATCTTGATTTTCATTGAAAAGGCATGATAGATATATCCTAGAAGAAATACTCAAACCCTATTGGTCAATTTTTACAACCCTAAAACCTAAACACAAATGTAAAAATAAAGGTAATTAGGGCCAATAAGAATTCATTTAACCTAATTGTGAGTGTAAGATGTGATTTAGGGATAAATTAGAGCATATATCCCAATATATTGAGCCAATTAGTTGATTATTGGAATTAGTGATGCAAGTTCCAAATGAAATTAAACCCTATGAACCTAATTTTATCTATACATGATGTAATATATGGGGTCAACCAACCCAATATCATAACAAAGCAAATAAAATAGTCTACCAATTCAATAACAAAGGAAATTAGGGCCAATTTGAGCCCCTTCAACCTAACTACAAGTGTAAGATATGATTTGGGGTTAAATTAAGTTTGATTCTATTATTAATTAATCTAATTAGTCAATTGGATCAATTAGGGATGCCATTTAGGAAAATTTGAGCTATGTGAACCTAATTTATGGGTCAATAATTGATTTTATAAGATTTAACATATGGTTTAATCAACCCTAATTCTATGATAAATTCAAAAACAAAGGTAATTTGGGCCAATATGAACCCCTTGAGCCTAATTGTGAGTCTATTATGTGATTCAAAGGGATAAATTAACTCTTGTTTCTTGACATATTTACCCAATTAGTCCATGATTATAATGATTATTATAAGTTGGATTAAATTGAACCATGTGAACCTAATTTTGACTATATGAAAATAATTTGGGGTCAATTAACCCCAATATCATATAAAAAAAATTGAAAAATCTACCAAGTCAATATATGATCACATAAATATAATATATATAATATCTATGCATTATAACTTGTACTCACTATAATGCATATGTGTTATAATGTGTATGCATCATTATCTCAATAGACAAAAAGTCATTGCCCAACATTTATTTTTTGAAAATTATGACCTCGTAGACATTCTCTACATCATTATATATTTTCCATGATGAAGACAAGAGGAATCAAGTTATTATTTGGGTCCATCACCATCAAAAGGAATCAAATTGTTCTTTGGGTCCCCACCATAAGAAATAATCAAATTTTTATTTGCTCAGTCAAAGAAAAAGAAAAAGTTAAAGTAAAAAAGAAAAAAAAATTAGAAGAGTTGAGAGAAAAATAAAAGGTGTGAATGCAAGCATTTCTATTAATACAAGGCACAAGAACTATCCCTAATAAGCCAAATGTCATAGATAATGATGAAATTAACAATAATTAATTTAATAATGGTGATAAATATTTACATATAATTATATATTATGTTAGAAGTCCACATTTAAAGTATAAATTTTTTGTATTTTATTGATTATGAATATATTCATGATGATTTACCCCTATCAATGAAGGCAATTTCATGGAACACATAATGATGAAAGTAACAATGAAGAAAATATTATCCCACAACTAAACAATTAAACTAACACTAAATAAACTAGTAGTGAACATAATGATTTTGAAATGACCTCTTAAAAAATTTCACCATTAAAAATACCTCCAAGGATTATGTGTATAAAATTCAAGTACTTAATTGAAGTTGATGGTTTTTTTTGAAACAATGTGTTAGGACTTGTTCCAAAGTATTAACTTAGCTCATCATTTTTGGTAAGTTAATTTAAATAAATGTAAATGGGGCATGTTATTTTTATAAATACACCCTCATAAATAAATTAAGTTAGATTTATATATGGGTTAATAATATAACTACCTTATGGGTTTTATTTCCATAAATAGTTGGTTGTAGAAGTTAGTTGGTTTTTACCGATCATGAGGTGAAAACTATATATTCATGTCTAGCTTTGTAAAAAGGGTTAAAAGAATGTTTTCACCCTTTATATGTACTTGTTTTTTTAAATTAATAAAATACTTATGGAATTTCACTCAATGGGCACAAGATTCAACCAAAGTGGTTTATGTTCTATTAGTGGTATCAAAACGTGGTAATCAGGAGCATAGTGAATTTAGGTGAAAGCAAAGGTGAAATATTTATTCATGTCGAAACAAAGAAGCCTCACATGAAATCAAATTTAGAAAAATGCATGAGTGGTATAAGGTATGCCTTTAGTAACTTTAGTCTAAGGTTAAAATTTTGAAAAATTATTAAAATATTTAGTTTTTCAAATATTTTACATTAGTTTATGAGTAAATCTACATGGTAGTAAGCTTGTGTTGTATGGCCATATTCCTGAAACAAAAATAAAAACATAGATCCTTCATTTTTTTCAACATTATATAATGGTTTCCATGTTTTAGTTTGATGAAATATGATTTATAAACCCTATTTTCTATTCAAACTAGCATTTGTATGACTTTTTTCAATCTATAAACTTTTGTGATCATATAGTATGGTTGGCATTTTTATTAAAATCAATCTGGTTAGTTTTTGATATGTTTAAGTTTTTAAAAGATCAAATCTGGTATCCAAATTCCTCTGAGATGTTATCCAAGATGAATTTTTGAGACCATATCATTCTGTTTACACTAGTATTGCCTCCTCAACACCTCAACTCATCAAAAATCAGATTTAATTCATAATAATCCTCTCTATAAGTCTAAAATAGAGGAAAATCCTAAATGGTATAGCCTTGTATAGAATTGGATGGTCTAGAGTAATGGAATAATAGTTTTTAATTTTTCCAAAAGCAACCTTGGCATCCATATGGCATTGGAAGTCTCAAGAAAAATATTTTTTTCATTTTGTAAAGTTTTCAATATAGTTTCTCAAAAATATAGGGTTTGAGAGGGTCCCACACAAGCTAAGAAAAGCATCTATTTCTTTTTTACTTGGAAAATATTTCATGGATAAAACAAATTTTACATGCCCAAGTAATTTTTTTAAATTCTCATAAAGCATAAAATCAAGTTCATATGTAAATTTCTCTCTTATATCTTGTAAATGCTTTTAGAGAACTTGGATGTGCTAATTTTGTGTAAATATTTGAAAGCAGAGGGTCAAGGGGTCCAATATAATTTTTGGGAGAATTTTCCATTTGGTATATATTTTTTGAATGGAATATTCCTTTTTAAAATATTTTTTTGTATGCTTTGCAAGTTATAAAAACAATACATGTTGTAAAATCATGAATACTAGTTGTAAAAATACAATAGAAGTTTGTTTCTTTTAAGTTTGGTGAAATAAGGTTGTAATATTTGATTTTTTGGTGAGGTTAAGTGCAAAAATCATAAAACATATTTTTTGCTCTGCATGGAGGTTAAGTTAAAAACCATATAGAAGCATTATCTTGTGAAAATTTATATCAATGAGTATGTTATTTCTTTCATTTATCACATTTATTTTGCATTGTGTCACACTTAATTTTAGTTTTTACACTTATTTTCATCTCAATATGACAAAGATTCAAATTTTGCTTTTAGATGGCTGTAGATTAATGATTTCTAATTATTCTGATTGGAAACATTTGATGGAAGCTTCATTTGTTTTTAATGAGCTATGGGATGTTGTAAAGAATAAAAATCCTACATTGCCTATAGAATAATCCAAACTTGATGTTTTTGATCTACATGATTCTAAGGCCCTAGATTTAATCAATTGTTTTTGTACTCAAGATAATTACATACATATTGGAAACTCTCCTCATAGTTACACTACATGGAAAACCTTATTTGATTTGTATGATAAGAAACCTAAGCATAAGAAGATAGACATCCACATGCAATTCTTTACTTTGTCATTAAAGGAAGATGGGGATATGGGAGAATACATTTCTAAGTTGAATTATATATATATATATATATATATATATATATATATATATATATAGTATATTAAGGTTGGTTTTGTAAAATTAGATGATGATCTCATAGTTATTGAAGCATTAAAAGGACTATGTACATGCTATAGGAACTTTTTAGAAATGTTGAATGTCTCTAACAATATCACAAGAATCACTTTTGATAAATTAGCTAAATTAATTATTCAACATGACCTCTCTCTACCTATGAAATCTAAGAAAATTGAGGAAGCCCATGTTTCAGAGTCTAAGCCTAGTTCATCTTCTTCTAGTCAACAAAACTATAGAGGGTATAATTATAGATGGGGTTGAGGTTATAGAGGAGGCAAATTTCAGAACTAAGGTAGAGGATATCATTATAAAAATTATTCAAATCAACAATCTATTCAATCTCATTCAAATGAGATGAGTGATAAAGGATAAGGTCACAAACCTTATAGAGGTATAGGTTGAGGTAGATTAGACATTTAGTGTCATAGATGTGAAATATTTGGTCACATTGCCTCTCAGTGTAGGATTCCTTTTGACAAAATTTAGAGGCCACAGAAAGTGACTAAGTTTAACTCTGCTCATTATGCTAAGCTAATAGATGATTTGGGCAAACAAAATTGAGGAAATGTTCCTAAAAATTCTTCATGGTGAGCTAACAGATGTTTGTAGTTAGTTCAAAGTGATGTATGTGACATGAATAAGTCATCCATTAGAGGGTATAGGTATTTTGTGTTATTTATCGATGATTTTTCTAGGATGACTTGGTTATTTTTCATGAAAAATAAATTAGAATTTTTCACTAAGTTTGTTGATTGGTTACACTTAGTCAAAAAATAAATAGGTTCACACTTGGCCACTCTTCATTCAGATAATGATGGTGAGTATGCTTCAAATGAGTTTTTGTATTATTGTTGGGAACATGGAATTCATTGACAATATAATAATGTTTAAACTTTAAAACAAAATGGAGTATATAAACAAATGAATAAGGCTTTAGAGGGCACAACATGAACTATGTTTCACTATAAACATCTCGATGATAAGTTTTGGGTTGAAGCCATTAGTACTATAGTATATTTAAGAAATAGGTCCCTTACAGCTACACTTTTGGGACAAACTCCATATGAGGCTTGGTATGTGTTTAAACCAAAAGTTAAGAAATTGAAATTTTTTGGATGCATTTGTTTCACTTAGTTCCCACTGAACATATAACTAAGTTAGAATCACGAACTCAAAAATGTATCTTTCTTGGATATTCAGAAAATATAAAGGGGTATCATTTACTTGTATAGGATATAAGAAAATTCATAGTGAGTAAAGATATGGTATTTGATGAATTTGGTATTATGAACACTATAGATATTGATTCTCAATTTGACAAGTTAGAGATGAATATTGCAAAACATGATAAGGGATTGAATAATGAGGCCAAATCTTATAGGTTGTGATATGAAACTAATATCCCTTATATTTCCTCTACTATTTCATAGTTTGATGACTTAGATAATGTTTAAAATTATCTAAGTCTTTCTTTGACTGGTACACATGATGAGAATTTTGGTTCTCTTGATCTGAATAATTTAGATAAGTATCCAAAATGGGCTAAAGGTACTTTTTTTGACTTGAAAGTGGATGAAGTTGGTCTAACAGGTCCTAGGAGTTCTTGTAAATAGGTGAACTATGCAATGGTTGTTACTACTTCTTCCACTAAGCCATCTACTTTTTAGGAGGCTTCTACTAAATAGGTTTGGTAATGGGCAATGAAAAGTGAGTATGATGTAATAGTTAACAATAATACTTGGGTTTTGGTTGATCCTCCTAAACATGTTCAAACCATAGGATGCAAATGGGTTTATAGGACCAAGTATAAATCATATAGCTTCATTGATAAACATAAGGCATGACTTATTGCCAAAGGTTATGTGCAAAAAGAAGGTATTGACTATGAGGAAACATTTGCACTAATTGACAAATGGTACACTATTAGTATGTTCCTTTCACTAGTAGCATATAATGGCTGGAAAGTATAGCATATGGATGTTAGAAGTGCCTTTTTGAATGGATATTTATAGGAATAAGTATATATGAAATAACCCCAAGGTTTTGAGAAAGTGGGTGTAGAGCACAAAGTGTGTAAATTGAGCAAAGCTCTATATGGGATCAAACAAGCACCTAGGGATTGGTATGAAAAAATGGATTGATACTTGAAGAAAATTGGATTTAAACATAGTGAATCTAATGGCACTCTCTATTTTGAAGTGCAAGGTAAGAAATTAGTGATTCTTATTCTCTATGTCAATGACTTGTTTATCATAGGCAATGATGAAACCCATAATAAGTCTATGAAGAAGGAATTAAAATATGGTTTTTAGATGACAAATATTGGACATATCCACTACTACCTTAGCATATAAATAACTCCAAAAGAGAAAATTATTTTCATTTCACAAACTAAGTATGTTTTTGAGTTATTAAATGGGTTTGGCATGATTTATTACGAATATTATTTCACTCCCATCGAAATTAATTTAAAATTATCTAAGGATGATGGTAGTTCCTATTTTTATGGTACCAAATATAGATAGTTAGTTGGAGGTTTGACATATTTGATGACTACTAGGTTTGATATATCATTTTTAGTTGGAATTTTATCTAAGTTTATGCATGAGCCTTGAGAAATTCATTGGCATTCAACAAAAACAATAATTCGTTACCTTTAGGGAAAAAATACATATGGCCTCAAATATCACCACAATAAGAACTTCAAACTTTTTGGGTATTGTGATGCATATTTTGGTGGATGTGTAGATGACAAAGTATCCATAATAGGATACACTATGCATATGGGTTTAACTACCATTTCTTGGTTTTGTAAGAAGTATGATATAATGGTAAATTCATCAACATAATTATAATACATTGTGACATGGGATGCTTCTAGAGAAATTGTTTACTTATGGTGCATTCTTGAAGATCTTTATATTTCTTGGATTTATTCTACATAGGTATACATTGAAAATCAAAGTGCAATAAATATGTCCAAAAATCTAGTATTTCATTCCAAAACAAAACATATAGATGTCAAATATCATTATCTTCAAATGATAATGGAGAAGAAAACACTTGATCCAACATATTTCCCAACTACTGATTAGACAGCTAACATTTTCATCAAACCCCTTGATAGAATCAAAATTAAAAAAATAGAAAAATTATTGGTATGTCTCCAAAGAACTGACTTTGGATCATAGGGGGGTTTGTTAGGACTTGTTCCAAAGTCTTAACTTAGCTTAGGATTTATGGTAAATTAATTTAAATAAATGTAAATAGGAATTCTTCTTTTTATAAAGACACCCTCATAAATAAATTAAGTTATATTTATATGTGAGTTAATAATAAAACTACCTTACAGGTTGCATTCCCATAAATAGTTGGTTATAGAAGTTAGTAGATTTTTACCGATCATGAGATGAAAACTATATATTCATTTCTGGATTTTTAAAAATGGTTAATGACATATTAGCACCCTTTCTATGTATTATTTTTTTAAAAATTAATAAAATACTTGTGGACCCACACTCAATGGACACAAGATTCAACTTAAGTGGTCTATATGCTATCATAATGTATTAAAAAATGTCTGAACACCTTTCAAAAATACTAGATAAAAAAATTTGGGATAATTTATCTGATAAATTAGATTTTGATAGTAAAAAATGTCAAGTGTTTGTTTCATTGATGAAATTGATTAAGATGAGACCTAAAATGTACATGCTATGACTAATAACATCTAACATGGATGATGAAAAGAATGAAATTATTGAAAATATAAATGACATATCATATTGTAGGCTTAAAATCATTCAAAAATTATTGTAATGCTACCTAGCATATAATTACAACTTACGCAGTAAGTGGTCAAATAGGTAAATAGTGATTGGTTTCAAAAACTAGTCAAGCATTGGACATAATTAAAAAATATTAATGAAAGTAATTAGAAGATGCCAAAGACTTAATGATGATAATACCTATGAGATCCAAGCATTTTTTAGTATGATTAAATTAAAATACAAGGTTATATTTGATGCTCTCAAATATTTACTTGCATAATTTTGGAAAGACAATACAAGAGTTTCACCCAATACAAGAGATGTAGTGAAAAGAAGAGTTGGTTCTCGTAACTATGAACCACATCCAAACCATTTCTTGGATATGAAAAAAAAAATTGTAATCTAAGTTTTTGTAAAAATATCTAAAAATTTATATTAGTCAAATATAGTTTGAGATGGCCAAACCATTTTATGTAAAAATAAATAACACATGCACCATTTGTTGTAGGCAACATGTTGAATTTTCAATGCACTATTTTTTTTTCACCATATACATTTTAATTTGTACACTAAAAGCAATTTTCAATAATTTGGCATAAAAATTTCCACCAAATTCATCCAATAAATTTATTCCAACCATTTTTTGTGAAAGACAAGATGGATAGTTATTTTATAACAAAACATGTTTGGAGGTAAATTGTAACATTTGTAGTGGATTGCCAAAACAAAAAAAATGAATCCATGAGCAGAGTATAAGTTAAATTGGATATGAATTAGATGGTTTGATCAAATTAAACACTATGACTTATCAACATAAAAGATGGAAAATAATCTAAAAGGTGTGAGCTTGTTACAAAATAGATACCTATTTTAGAATTTAAGGTCAAATTTAGGTATAATTTTTTTTATGGGTATGTAAGGAAAACACATAGGATAAATGGTTTGATGAACATGGTTTTATGAACATTTAAAGCTAATAAAGGACACATTAACAATTAGTTATATTTTTTAAATAGTTGACTTTGTTGATAATTAAAAATTCAAACCATAAATGGAAGTTCAATCATAGTATTACAAATCAATACATGTTGCCATATTCGTGCACATAACATTCATGCATGCCCCTGATAGTATAAAGTAAGATCAAATAATATTAAGGAATTACCATTTATATATCAATGATGACTAATCACATTGTATAGAGTATATGCAATGTTTTTTGATAAGTTATATGGACAATTGACTGAAAGGTACATTACTTTCAATCAATATAATATTTGGTTAGACAATTACATAACACAATTCAAGAATGCATAGATGTTTTACTAGTTGAGAATAGTATACATTACCACTAGAATATAATGTATTTGGAGTTTCATTGAGGATGTCCATGGAAAAAAAGAGCATGATGGTAATGGATCATGTGTAAAAAGAGCCATTGCAAGAGAGGAGTTGAAGTTTGAAGATGGTGTTATTTTGATTGATGCAACAACCATTATTGAATGGTGTAATGAGAAAATGGGCTATGGTACTCAATAAAATTATAATACTCATAGGTACTTTTGGTTGATGGAGGAATAACACTTAGAAAATTATAAGGATTGTATAACTATAATGAGATCAAATGAGCTCCACTCATTTTGTATCTCAAATCTAGGTTCTTGAACTCTTCATATGAAACACTTAACATGTTTTTTAATAAATTCATGGAATATTTTTGAAATGAGTGTGAGTTAAAAGAGTGGGAGGATGAATGGAGATACAAATCTCTAATTCCAATTAGTGCATATCAGGTTCCACTAGAATTACATTGTATATATATGACATTATCAAATGAATTTAACCATGTATCTGATCTAGTGCTACTAGGTAAAATATTAATCATTATGTATTATTTATTCTCATTATTTATCTTGACATCTTAAAAGGGAACATATTAAGTTACTTATTATCATTATCTATCTTGATATAGGGCATGTTTTTTCAGTTATTATTAATGACGAAAAGGAAACGGGAATAAATTACCACTTATGTTGTTGTGTAGAGGAAAATAAAAAAAATTGACTCCCCCATTCCCAATCATAGATGGAGAAAACATTAACTATTAGATTAGGTCTATATTTTTACTAAAACTTGGATTTGAAAATATCCTATTAAAAATTTAGATGTATGGTTGTTTGAATAATTTGAAACACATATCAAGATAATAAAATTTTCAAATTTGGTTTTTGAATTAAACATTAAATTTATCAAATATCATGGGAGTCCATTAAACATTTTTGAGTTAGACCATGAATCTAATCTTTCTACTATCAAGATTAGAGCAGACCCTAATGGTTTGTTCTATTAAAACTCCAATGTATGTTGAATTGTCAAATGAAGATGTATTAAATATTAACAAATTTATTTATATTGTAGGTAATACATATAAATTTTATTTTTAATTAAAAATAAATGTTTCTAGTGAAAAAAATCTTCCACCTTTATGTGGTTGGCACCATTAATAAATATTTTCATATTCCTTAAGCTATGGGAAGTTTAATATAAGTATTTAGTTATTACAAAAAGGGTGTTCTTGAGGCCAAAATGGGTGGTGGGTCTCTCATCCAAGCATTATGGGAGGCCAAGAACCTAGTCCTGAATGTTATATACTACCCCAAATGTGTTGGTAGTGCTAGTTTCTAGCTATGAAGCACTAGAGGCATAGTTCTCTGATTGTTGCTTCAAATTTCATAATATTTATTGTCAGTATTTCCTACTCCTCAACAATAGTGACAACACACATCTGGGTGGGTTTGGAGGTCAAGGTCATGGGAACACATGTAATTTTCCTTTTTATATGTGTTAAAAGTGATGGACTTGTACCTAGAGTTCCTGAAGGTAGAAATGCTAGCTAGAGGATAAGAACTTGTCTCTTCACTACAAAAAAATCTATTTTAAGATCCATTACTATATATTTTGCCATAAATTGATATTGAATTTAAATCAAAATTATTTAGGATGAAATTATAGGGCTTCAAAACACACACAAGGTTATTTCAATTCATGCCAATGTATTATGGTTTCCATTTTATGCATGCCTAAACTAGGCTAAAACATACATTCTTATTATATTTAGAAGGACATTGTTAAGGCTTGAATGGGTGGTGTGTATCTTAACCAAGGGTGATTGGAGGCCAATATCATAGTACTAGATGTTATATGCCACCCAATATGTTATGGTATTTCTAGTTTATAGCATTAAATCACCCAAAGGTAGAGTTATCTAACTATCACTTCAACTTTGATAACATTTATTATTAGTGTTTACCCACTCTTGAACAATAGTGAAAATATACATTCATGTGGATTTGGAGGTTTAGGTTGTAAGAGCACTTTTCAATTTCCTTTCCATATGTGTTTAAAGTTATTCACTTGCACTTAGAGGTCATAGAGGTATAAATATTAGTACGAGGACAAGAACTTATCTCTTCACTATAAAATATTGCATTTCAAGACCCATTATTGTAACTTGTTTCATAGATTGGTATTAAATATTATATATAAATGATCTAGGATTTATTTATATTGATTAGACATGCACGTGAGGGTTCTTTTAGTTCATGCCAATGACTTAAGATTTTCATTTTATGAATGCCTAAAGTTAGGCTTAAAAACTGCATTTTTATTGTATTGGGTAGGGCATTTTTGAGCCCAAAATGGGTGGTGGGTATCTCAACTAGGCATGATGGGAGGGAAATAACCTTGTCATATACATTATCCACCACCTCATAGGGTGCATTTTCCAACTTCCACTTCAGCTTTGACAACATTTTTTATTAGTATTTCCACGCTCTTGAATAATAGTTAAAACATGCATCCAGGTGGATTTAAAATTCAAAGAAATGGAAAAATATGTCATTTTAATTTATATATGTGTTAAAATTTATGTAATTTCACCTAGAGGTCCTAGAGTTAGAAATTCTACTTGGAGGACAAGAACATGTCTCTTCACTACAAAAATGTTACATTTCATGATCTATTACTATAACTTGTGTCATAGATTGGTAATGAAGGTTACATCAACATGATATGTGTTTTTATTAGAGGGATTAAACATAAACATGGGGTTTTTTTTTGGTTCATGCCAATGACTTACAATTTATGTTTTATGCATGCCTGAAGTTAGGCTAAAAATTATATTTTTATTGTATTGGGAAGGGCATTCTTGAGGTCAACATGGGTGGTGGGTCTCTCAGTCGAGCATTATGGGAGGCAAAGAACCTAGTCTTGGACATTTAAACCACACCAGATGTATTGGAATCACATGTTTATAAACATAAATCACCATAAGTGGAGTTATCCAACTATCACTTTAACTTTGCCAACATTTTTTGTTAGTATTTATGTGCTCCTTAATAGTGGAGTGAATATGTGATGACAGGAGAAGAAACGGCCAAGATGAGTGCAATGGAGAGGGAGAGAAAGTGAAACAAAATATATATAACCATAAAAATATTCCAAAGTCTCATGAGACATGAGAATTGATTTTTTTCATTACTTTAAAGGCCAAATAAGAGTCTCTAAAAATAAGGGAAACAACTCTATGGAGAAAGATATATCACAACATCACTTCATGATTACATGGGTGAATGCAAGTTGATTACAATAAGAGGAAAACCTTTCAATAAAGGTAGACACATCAAACATGTAAAATGTATAAGGGTATCCAAATAAGATATGTAAGAGATGAGCATTCAATTATTTGTTTACATTATACTTATAATATAAATGTGGTGTGTCTATAAATTCAATGAATATAAAACATGCAAATAAAGTTCCAAATGATATTAAACTAGTGTAGCAAGGGCATCCACATTATCATAGTGACAAATGGTGTAGCCCAATCATGAGAGGCACTTCATAGTAATACATGACTCTATCTCAAACATTATACTATTTTCTCCCATATAGTTTTAATTATGACACATATTTAAATATAGTAACTTAGTTTTAATAAATTAAATGAAGGAAATATTAAATATGATCATATTTTAAATATGGCCATACAACCATCAAATTTAGTTTTTCAATAATAATGTGATCCAAATTATACATGGAAAGATGATCACCACAAAATGTGAACACATACACACACACACACACCTAGCCACCCACCCACACACACATGTATCCAAAAAATCCATAAAGGCATAAAAAATAATAACATAATATAAATTAGTGTGAATGCAATATAGGTACAAAATTCCAATAACACATGCATTGTCATATATGCATACATAAAATTACAACATATAATAACATAATATAGTGTTAGATGAATTTCATATATGCATATGATGCCAAAAATGTATGCATTTCCATATAGGTATACAAAATATTACATCATCTAAGACATCCTAATCATCAAATAGTATCTCTCTCTTTGTTTTCTTAAAGAAGAATCTCCTTGGGATACCTTGTTCATAAATGGAGATCCTTTAGATGCCTTGGATTCCTCCATGGTTAGACTACAAGTCCTTTTGTGTTCATAGATCACATATAACTAAACCCATTCAAATACAAATAGTATTAGAAAATTTGCATGTTATACATGTAGCCAAGTTCATAAATTAATTTTAAACTAGAATATAAAAATAATTTAAACATGCACTTATTGCAATCATGTGGTCATAATCAATCTATGTCTGACACTCAATAGGGTCGGTGAGAGGTTGAGGTGCACAAATAGGAATGTGAAATTGGGATTTAACATGATATATTTCCCTGATAATCATCCAAATAAGACTATTATATGTCATCAAATAACCATACATATACAATACATTCACATAAGTTATATTTTCTCAACTATCTAGTAAAATTATTAAAACAAAACTATATTTTAAAATTTTAAAATTAGAAGTTACCATGTACCTTAGTGAGTGCCTACATAGATGACATTAAAATAATAATTCTTGTGTCTAGCTTAGCTCATAGAGATGGATTAATCTCCACATTGGTCATCAAATGAAAAAACAATCTCACTTAAGTTTCTAGAAAATATTGAAGATATATGGCAAATGTATCACCTTTTATTAAACCCATAATTAGTTAAAATAAATTACAAAACCCATTTATCTCTATGAAAATTGGAAACCAAAAAGTAATTTAAATTTAAAAAATTCATGGTGATGTAATACATAATCCTTATATGATTCTTCACTTGAATAATCAAATGGAAATGATGTAATTTGAGGAATTGAGATAAAAAATTTACCTATCCACTTCAATTCAAGTCTTATACGTAAAATTCTATCACTCTTAACCTCTGAAAATCTAATGACTTTGTTGATTTGTTCCTTATCCTATATACATGCAATGTGTACTTGTGTGTTTCTAAACTTTTCTATCTCAAGTTTAGACCCTATTGGCATCGAAGTAGACACACAAAGAGAATACAAATATGAAATTGAAAAGCACAAAATCAAGTAAAAAATAGTGAAAGGGACTTAGGATTAACAAACCAATAGAATATTATTTAATAGTAGTGTACTTGAATTTTTAGATACTTGATAAATAAATTTAACTTACGATATTGCATAGCATGCATGATTCACAATAGGGAAATAACCTAAGGATTTAAAAGATAAGTAGTGGTACTATAGGTAACAATGTTAATATTGAGTAGTTAAGAAACACTATGAAGAAGAGATGACAATCAAGAAACTTGTGAATTGTTAAAATAAGTTTGAGAAGGTTAAGGAACACCACCAATATGAAATTATAAGTAATAGGATGAAGAATATATATTTTGAAAAAATGGGAGAAAGACATCACTAGACATTTAAGGAGACTCTCTAGAAGGTTAATCATTATTAAAATCATTAAAATATCCATTATTCACCCTATAAGGTATATATTAAATTATGGGTTCTTAGGTTAGGGATTTTCTCTCTATAAATTTCAACACATCTCACACATATAATTTGCACTAAAAATTCACTATTATTCAAATTTTAGTTTGAACATATAAGATTGTTAGTCAAGATCATATATATATATATATATATATATATATATATAAACATGTACATAAATTATAATATTAACTCAAAATTTCCTCTATATATATAGATATTGGCCTAGTAACATCAATATATGCACTAGTAATATATATATATATATATATATATATATATATATATATATATATATATATATATATATATATATACATGTAAATTTTTTATGTTGCATAAGGAGATGATTCCATCATCTTCATGGTCCACTACTACATTTTTAGGTCAGTCAATGTTTACATATGCATAGCCAGTTTGTAGGTCATTTACTAGTGCATCTATTGATGTTACTAGGCCAATATCCATATATATAGAGGAAATTTTGAGTTAATATTATACTTTATGTGTATGTGTGTGTCTATATATATATATATATATATATATATATAAACATGTACATAAATTATAATATTAACTCAAAATTTCCTCTATATATATATGGATATTGGCCTAGTAACATCAATAGATGCACTAGTAATATATATATATATATATATATATATATATATATATATATATATATATATATATATATATATTATGTTGCATAAGGAGATGATTCCATCATCTTCATGGTCCACTACTACATTTTTAGGTCAGTCGATGTTTACATATGGATAGCCAGTTTGTAGGTCATTTACTAGTGCATCTATTGATGTTACTATGCCAATATCCATATATATAGAGGAATTTTGAGTTAATATTATACTTTGTGTGTGTGTGTGTGTGTGTGTGTGTAGACACACACACACACACATAAAGTATAATATTAACTCAAAATTTCCTCTATATATATGGATATTGGCCTAGTAACATCAATAGATGCACTAGTAAATGACCTACAAATTGGCTATGCATATGTCAACATCGACTGTCCTAAAATTGTAGTAGTGGACCATGAAGATGATGGAATCATCTCCTTATGCAACATAAAAAAATTTAAATGTTTATTATTCAATTTTTGTGTAATTAATTGTTAGATTTTAAATATAAATATGATTAAAATTTAACATGTAAAATATAAAATATTCCTACATGTGTGTAGTGACTGACATATGCACACCAAATGTACTTCTAAAAAATTCATCGCTCAAAATTATATCATCTAAGCCCTCATAATCACCACCACATCATCTGAAGGTCTAGTGCATATAACACTATAGAATTTGCAATAGTGAGGTTTGGTATACACATTAGGTATAATATCTCTAGCATTAGTCTCAGAAAGCCTACTCATATCTTGAATGAGTGTGTCATTAATCACACTAAGTGCATGAAGAGTGTCAATTTCTATGACCTCTTTCATTATATAGGTGATCTCAGGATGAAGTGTCTTTTAGGTAGGGAGTCTTATAACCCTATTTGGCACATGGCATGTACCTATTCTATCTTGCACATAGCCTTTCCCTCAACCTTAAAACTCTGAATAGTCAAAATAGTTAGGAATATCATTAAAGACAAACTCAGGGTTTCCTCAAAAAATATAGTGGGATATCATGGTTTTTACATGGTGGGTAATCAAACACCATCTACCATTAGTCATAAAAATTATTTCAAATCAAATTTTACTAGCATCTATGGATCAAAAAATAGTTTTTGGATAGTGAAAAGGGTGCATTAGTTGTTGGTTCAATGAATAATTCACATATTAACATAGTAACAATTTGTTAACATAGTAAGCCATACATCTATCACTATATGATTCCCATCTATCAATTGAACTTGTTATCAAGTCAACTTGACCTAATATTGACTCTAGCGTATTAGAAAAATAGGTGCAATGGGTATTGATCAAATTTGGGTCTCTCATTCTCCTTTT
This sequence comes from Torreya grandis, assembly GCA_037957365.1. Classification (NCBI taxonomy): domain Eukaryota; kingdom Viridiplantae; phylum Streptophyta; class Pinopsida; order Cupressales; family Taxaceae; genus Torreya; species Torreya grandis. Next base: position 350,802 of record JARHVA010004467.1, read on the forward strand.
TTTTTTGGGAGAAGAAAATGGATAAGTAATGTTGTGTAGGATATTCTTTGGATATTCATGCATTATGTATGAAATTTTTGGTTATATGTATTTTTTCTATCCTCCATGACTTTTAAAAGGATATAAGATGAATATCTCAGTCTTTTTAGTGCTAATGTATGAAAAGAATGTGAATAGTTAGGAACTGTAAATGACTATAAATATGTATGCTTGTATGAAGAAGATGATGAACCTTTATTGAGATCAATATAGACTTTCTAGTTATGGTTACCTTATATATTTCTTAAGTTATTCATTGTATGTGTTAATATGCCTAATATTTTATTTAATCCTATTTAAACTAATCCAAATACTCTACAAACCCTAAGAAAACTCTAGTTAATCTTAATTCATGTCTATCGCATGACAATTCCTCTCTGACATGTTTATGTTAAATATGAATTCTTTGCACTATTATGTATAGTATAATAAAACTTAGATATCCTCATCCTTAACATGTTAGTTTGTATCAAGAACATCTGATAAAAATGGTGTAGTGAGTGTGTAAACACTCCTTTTGGAGGAAACTATGCTAAGATGGTTATTGAGGTAGTGAGACATTGAAACATGGTTATGAAAGAAAGTATGGAACTTCACAGAAGAAGAATCTAAAAGGATTGGTCTTAACATAATTTAAATTATTCAATAGAATATCTATGGAGAAATATATGAAATTTTCTATTGAAAACTACCCAAATTACTAACCAACTAGTTGATAAGACTGGAATACTATTGCTTTAATCCTCGAATGAAAGAAACAATCATTTAGAATGAAGAGAAAATAGACCAGTTGTCAAAATTAGAAACTAGTTGTATAAGAGTGATATAATATTAGGTCACCACCATCATATATGGATACATCACTAAATTCATAGTACAAGGATATATAGCATTTGAAGCTGTACAAGATTGCTTTATCCAAGGAATTAGAGGAATTTTTTTTGTAATGACTACCTCTCTTATTAAATATGTTGGTTGTGGATAAGGCCATGGTGCCTACACCAACCAATATATATTAGTTACTTCAAGTGTATTGGTATGTGTGCACATGATGGTGAATGATGGATAGATGAGTAAGTAAAGCTTGAACCTGAATCCATAATGAAGATGTAAGAGAAGAAGAGTCAAAAGAAAAGTCTAGATTTAGAATGATAACTATGATAACATAATAGATGGAATCATGAGAAGAATACCAAAATAACTATGAGTAGAGATAAGAGTAGTAGTAGATTAGATGATTAATTATTATAAATATGTGATGAACAAAATGATGAATGAAGGATGGAGAAAGATGATGATGAATGTTGGTAGATAGAATGAGAGGATGAGGAACAAGATGAAGATGAGTTGTGTGAAGAGGAAGATGAGAGTAGCTTAAGAGTAGAATAAATAGAAGATAGAATTAGTGCTTATCTAAATGAAATGGTATTATCGAAAGAATATGAACTATGCAAAGAAACATAGCATAGTCACATGTTAATCATAGTTTCAATTATAGTAGAAGAAAAAGTCACTAGAAAGAATTATTCACCAGAAGAGTATGCATCCTTGCAACCCAATCTTTTATATTATAATAATTTTTTTTAGCTAGGTGAATAGGAGGATAATAGCTAGGAAAGACCATTTTTAGAACACATGAATAGGTGGGGTATAGAAATTCATACAAAATCAATTAGGAATACTTCTAAGGATATAAGATTAGTAGAAATAGAAAAACAAAAATAAGGAAGTATAAACAAGTAAAGTGTGCATGATAATTATTTTGGTGCACAAAGTAGTATACAAGTAGGATTAATTAGAATACATATGCCTCTAATAATAGCTATGCAAAATACTCCATCCACACTAGTCAATATGATGACTCATATAGGAGGATTCCTAAACTTAGCCATCTATGATGGGTCCATGGATCCTGAACAATACCTACTAACTTGGAAAATGAAATGGCAAGCTAAGGGCATCATTGATGAAACTTTTTAAAAGTTTAAATTAGTAGGGGCCCTAGCTAAGAGAGCACTATAATTCATATACAAAAGAGACCTTCAGTAGGCAAGTCTAAAATACATTCAATATTAGCTCATCATAGAGTGTAAGATTAAGAAATGCACTAGTCAAACTATACAAGAACTGAATGAGATAAGGCAAAAATATGGAGAATCAGTCTATGACTATGATCATAAATTCTCTGATCTGATGAATAAAAAGAATTCTCCTTAATAGATAAAGACAAAGTAGCATGGTTCATTGAATGATTATAAAAGAAGATATAGTTTGCCACTATGAAAACTCAATATGATACAAAATTAGATGCTATATCCACTACACTGCATGTAGAATAGTTTGAACATTGTGGAAAAGCCCTTATTTCTAATTCCAAAATTAAAAACACACTATAGGATTTCATGAAAATAATGGAGCAATATCACAAGGTAGATAATCATAAATTGAATCTATGGTGTATAGAATGCAAAAAAGGACACCATCGAAATGGTTGTCCAAAAGTCAAGATAGAATTTTGTCAATTCTATTGAGTAGTAGGGCATGCCACAACACAATGCCACCTTCTGTAGTGATATATCAAGAATCCACATAATCTATATTGTAATTTCTACAAGTCACCTAATCATGATGAGAAGAATTATAGATATTTGTAGGAGCTTAAATAAGGCATCTCCAAAAAAGCATTCATCATTGTATTTTAGAAAATATCCTCGACATAGCAAACAATTCTAGGCCTAGAGGTTGATAAAGTTTGTATTACCCAAACAGGTCCATAATGGATTATGAGTTCATCATAGTACCATCCTCATGGTCTGGCTAGATGGACTCTTCCTTCATTGAGTTTGACACATCCATCTCCTTAATAGTAGTATGTAGCACCCTGGAGCTCACCTATAATGTATCAAAAATAAATGAGTTAGATCACGCCAGCTACACAACAACAATTTATAATTAGAGACAATAGCCATCAACACTAGCAATGGAAAACTATGCAACAACAAGGAGGATATAGGGGTGGATATTAAGTTAATAGATGAGGTTGTGGTGGTTATAGAGGAGGATACCAAGGAGCTAGAGGAAATAACTACTAACGGCCTCCTGTACAATGCTACCTATGTGGATAATACCATCATGCCCAATGGAATTGCTTGATGAACCCATAAAGATAGTCGTATTGTGTATATTATAAAATCTATGAACAAAATTACATAGAAGATTTCCCTATTCTAGAAAAGTAGAAAAAATACAAATCTATCCAAAATGGGAATATGGTAAGTGCAGATCCTAAATAAAATGCATTTTTGAATGTTGTACGTGAGAAAAGCATGCAAAACAAGGGTTATCTCCACTTGAGATGCCTCAAGATTAGGGCATCACAAAATTTAAATAGGATTTATATCCAAAATTGACCATAGAGAAGATCCTAATGTATGAAGTTACGTAGATGTTGAAAACCATTCAACATCAAGATACTATTGATGGCGATGTTGTAGTAATAGACATGCAAATATATGGTTAGATCATGTGCATTATGCACAATGGATTTTTCACTATGCTTATAGATCTCTTGAGACTTTTGAGTACTCTACGCAATGAAGATATATAATAAAACATCATGAATCTACTGCATAATCTTATAGAGTATACATAATGTAGACATCAAAAGATATAAAAATTGGTTTGGTATGTCAAGATGAAGAAGCCCTAGGATGTTAATGCATGAATTGATATTAAGGTTTCTAGTTATGAGATCCTAAATGATATATTTGATTTTAGTAGCACAATTAATATGATTATTTGGTCTACATGGGAAGCTATTAGATGATTGGATCTGAACTATAGCCCAATAACTTTAAGCCTAGGTAATTATGGAAAAGTTGAGCCCATTGGTAGATTAGAAGATATTGAGATCAAATTTGTAGACTTACCTTTGTGAGGTGACTTTGAATTCATCGCAATGAATACCATAGCAATACACTACACTACATTGATAGGTAAAAGGTTGGCATATGATGGTCAAATGATTATCAATACAATGCATAATCAGCTTGAGGCACATCAAGGTGATAAATCTATTGTCATTCCTCTCAGTAGAATGCATAAGCCTTACATAATTCTAGCTAAACCAAAATCTCCATATGTTCCACAAGAAACTAGTTAGATGAAGGTGAATTCTAAAGAAAATCCAAAATTTTTGTGCATAGCTGAATGAAACTTCATGTATCATCATAACAAACCTTAGTTAAAATCACTACTCATTTAGAAATTCAAGACATTAGAATAATTTATTTCCAAACTAGTAGTTACACAACTGATGGTAAATCATTTTATCTTTGAAGAATGTGCCTCTATGTCTATAAAATCTCCTACTTGATTGGAAGTTGATTTATTTTATCAAGATGATGACCACATGCAAGACTACATAGATCCAAAAATGGAAAGTAATTTTCTATGGGAATCAACTTCATCTATCAATTGTGATTCAAATACACACCTCCTCAACTGGGCCCAAGGTGACCATGAGATTTGACCAATGTGAATGGTTTTTTAACATGAGCGATAACTTATTATATACTATGTAATGGAAGACCTCAATGATTTGATTTTGTTCTTCTAAGTCCATATTCTGACCATCAATCAGTGGGTGAGGACTTTAAATTATGCTCTAAATGGAATTGTTATGACATGGTGGGAAACTCATCAGGATAACTAAATAGAATTGGATGATTCTTGTGAGTTCATGATCAACATATTCTAGATATCATAGTTTATCCACATGAAGTGGTCATTCTTTTAAGAATGTGAGTGTCCTAAAATTCATATACATAAATTTGTTGAAGTTTGCAATGATGAACATATGGCACTAAAGTATTGGGTTCACATATTCCACTATACACTTTCTCCACTACCAATAGCCTGGTACATGCACCAAGAACACAAAAGGGAGACCAAACATTTGGCACAAGTGCAGAGTGATTTTATACAAACCTTTGTGTTAGAAGATGAAGATCCTCTAGTCCATAATGCACTATACAAAATCAATTATTTTTTATGCCATGAGTGCGCAGAAGACTTAAGCACCACAACAGAATCTATAGTGCAGAAGAATGCAACCTCCGATCTTAACTCAACACTACAAAGGTACAAGGTTTTTAAGAATGAAGAAAAATCTCTAATGTCGCCATGTCATCAGATCCAAGATGAGGTAGAAGACATTAAAGATTCTCATTTTGATGGTGATTTTTATCTAAATGATTTATTTGAGCTAGAAAAACCTGTTAAACCACTTAAGGACACTGGTGTAACACTAATGGAAGAAGACAAGTTGTGCAACATCTGAATAACTAAATAAGAAGGGAAAAGGAGGATACATGAATCTATCAATGAAAAAAATGTAATATTTATTATCAACCTATCAATAAGTATGTCACTAACATTAGAACATAGGAGGATCTAAAACTAGTAAACATAGGTGACTATTGGATGCAAACTAAAATTTTATAAGCTTTACAACTTTTGAGGGATTACCAAGACATTTTTCCCACCAAATTCTCAAAATTTTGAGGATTCAAAGCATCTTTAAGTGAGATTTTCATTAAAGTAAATAAGTGTGCATGGTTGATCAAGAAGCAACCATATAAGCTCAATCTGAATATGAAGTTCAAAGTAAAGGCCAAATTGGATAGAATGTAAGACACAGATAATCTATCCAATAGAAAAATTTGATTGCGTAAGTTCCATGGTATTTTAACCCAAGAAAATAGGAAAAATCTATATTTGTGGGTACTATCACATTTTGAATAATGCCTGTGTAAATGATCTATTTGAAATACCATTTACAAATAAAGTTTTGGATTCTATCGCAAGACATGAATTATATTCCTTTATAGATGGTTTCAGTGGATATCATTAGATCCTAATCATAGAATAATATTGAGCCAAAAAGACTTTGGCAACAAAATAAGGTTATTTTTCATACAAGGTCTTGCCTTTTGTCCTTAAGAATGTACCTACAATGTTCTCTCATGCATTGGCTATAACATTCAAGGATTTTATGCATGATTTCCTGGAAGTTAATATGGATGATTGGGAAATCTTTTCCTTATTCAAAGAACACTTGTCTAAGTTATGTCTAATGTTGGAACAATGCCAAGCTTTGAAAATTACTTTAAATTTAAAGAAATGTTTATTTGTTAGACCTTTTAATGTTTTTCTTGGACATGTATGTAGTGAAGGTATTCTAGTAGATTGAGCTAAAATCATAGTAATACTAAGTATGCTCCACCTGTTAATACCACCAAAGTGTGCTCTTTTTTGGGACATACAAGATACTATCGTAAGTTCATAAAAGGGTTTATAGCTATTCCATCTCCATTGGAATATTTAATTCACAAGAATGCAAAGTTTATCTGGACTTCAGAATGCCAAACAACTTTCATCAAACTAAAGTAGAGATTAGTTACTATTCTTATACTTGTTTTTCTAGACTGAAGCAAGCCTTTTCATGTACATGTAGATGCTTTAGATATCATAGTTGGTGTTGTGCTTACGCATCCTAGAGATCATACAATGGACCATCCTATTTATTTTACTATAAATAAACTATCTGATGTAGATAAAAACTATACAACCATAGAATGGAAAGTATTGGTCATTATGTTTGCACTTCAGAAATTTCAGCACTATCTACTTGTGACATCATTTGAAGTCTTCATTGATCATCAAGCCCTATGATATTTAGTCAACAAACTAATGCTAAAAGGATGTATATCTAGATGGTTTATGTTATTCCAAGAGTTTTAATTCCACATAAATGTCAAGCTAGGGAGAGAGAATGTAGGGCCAAATGATCTTAGTCATTTACCAAATGGGAAGAGTCAAAATAATTATAAGAAGACTCTCCTTATGCCCATCTTTTTCATGTCTCTATGATTCTTGAAAATTTTGAAGCCATTGCTAACTTCCTCAAGCATGGAATCTAACTTACACACTTTCAAAAGCAAGACAAAAATATGTTTGTGACTAAAGCACTGTCATATACCATCATTAATGGGTTTCTACATCAATTGGAAAAGGATGAAGTCCTATATAGGGTTGTTCTAGAACATGAACAACCTCAACTCTTGGAGGAAGTTCATGAAGGAGTCATAGAAGGGAATTTTGTAGGAGAAGCCATGACTAGAAATTTACTACAAAGCAAATTATGGTATCAAAATTTATTCCAGGATGCATATAGAGTTACACAACACTAAGATGTTTGTCAATGCATGGGTAAACCATTGTAGAAAGATGAGATGCCTTTGTAGCCTCTGTTAGCTGAGAAAGCTTTCAAATAATGGGGCATTGATTTTGTCAGACCAATCAATCCACCAAGCAAGCACAGTAAATCAAGGTACATCATTACTAAAATTGACTATTTTACTAAGTGGGTTGAAGCTTTTGTAACCCTTAACTATAGTGAAAAGGACATAACAAATTTTATATATGAAAATATCATTACAAGGTCCAAATGCCCTATAAAATTAGTCAATGATAGAGGAATGAACTTTATAAATAATACCATCAAGGATTTGAATAAATAATTTATGATCTCTCATCAAAAAAGCATTGCATATCATCCCATGCCAATATCCAAGCTGAAGCATATAATAAAGTACTAGGTAAGATGCTAACAAAAATATGTGATGCCAAGTAGGATGACTAAGAAGATCACATTCCTATGATCTTATGGGAATATCACACACATTATAAAAGGGATATAGGATTTATACCATTCTAATTGGTATATGGTTTGGAAGTAGTGATGTTGATGGAATATTTAGTACCTAACCTATGCATTGCCATGGTTATACGATTCAAATATCATGTGTATCTTACTAATCGACTCCTAGAATTAAATTGAATAGATGATTTTATATGTAGAGTAGCCTAGATGTAAGAAGTGAACAAGCAAATTCAAAAAGTGTGGCATGATAGGAAGTTGTGCCAAATAGAATTTTATAAGGATCAACCAGTTTTATTGTATGATAGTCAATTTAAAGCATTCCCAAGTAAGATAGAAATACGATGGAAAGGTCCCTATATTATACATGACATAACACACCAAGAAACCATGGTTTTAAGATATATTCAAGGAACCATGTTACCAAGGTGGGTAAATGGATGTAGGCTTAAACCCTACCACCAATAGTTGATTGATCTCATTCTACAATCTAAGTGGGTGTTGAGTAACACCATGTAGCTTAGGATTTCCTTATTTTGAATGCTTTGTGTGTAAGTTTCCTTTCTATTTGTTTATTTTTAAATGATCTCAATAAAAACATTTATGATTTTTAAACACCAAGCATCACATTTACCAGACTTATATAGGAGGATCCACATGTATTGTCAAGAAAGTAAAAAACAGAGCAACTGCAAAATATTACATTTAAGAAAGATGCTGAAACATCCCATTAAAAATATATCCATTATATAATGGCCATCCAATAGAATAAAATGCATGAGCCAAGGGTTGATTGAAATAATCTTCAATAAATCCATGGATCATCAATATCATCTACTCATACCCCTTGTATGGATATCAAAAATCCTAATGGCATGACTCCACACATGTGCCAATGACTATCTACTTTAATGGATAGATTGAATATAGATTTGCCACATCTACCATTGTATTCAAGATGAGTAGATAGCTAATCATAGCCTAGACATGGAAGCTAAGAGGTGTTAAATATATAAAATCCAATTTTGAATAGAAAGTTAGAATTTCATCTTTGAGAATATTTTTCATGAGCCACAACTATCAAAAGCTGAGTCATTTTATTTTCATAGAGCATGTAGAGAATTCCAATTTCATCATATTACACAACCATGGATACTTCATAGTTAATCAGGGCTCTTATGGATACACAAAAATAATCCATGATCATCAATATGGCACTCCAAAAAGTTAAGTATAGTGACCAAGAGTCATTTGGTTACCTTTTCCAAGCTGAATAGAAGCTCTTCCACCCCAATCCTATTGATAATGCATAACCACTCACCCTTCTAGCTCCCCACTAGTTACAAAACATAAATGTTGAGTACCTATTAAGATTTCCCACATTTGGAAACTTGAGAGAGATCGTTTGATCCAAAAATTAGAAGTTCTGGTTGATAAATATTTCAAGAACACAGAAATAACATAGTAATAATGAATTCTCTGAGAAGAGATGTTTTATTACTCAAGATCACAATACATATGCTTATCTATGGAAAGAGATGTCTGATTTTCCATTTCAAGTTAAATATTCATTTATACACATTTTTAAATTAGGGAGAGGATGTGGAATGTCACCAATATCAAGGGAGATTAAGTGGTTTGACTTCCATGATTCAAAACAATATAGAATTCAAAGAATTAATATTTTTAAAAACTTACTATTTTTAGACTGCACTACTAAAATTGAAATTTGGGGCACTTCCATTAGGTTTTCTAGGGTAAAAATTCATTGAGAAAATATCCATGCCATCTCACTATGTTCTCCTTGTTCTTATCCTTCGAACGGTTCAAACGATGAGTCAATTGGAGCTACAGTGTAAAAGTTATGGCTCCCAAAAGTTTTGTCATCAATTGGGGTGGAACTATCACCCAAATTCCTCCCTCCTTGAAAATAAATAGTCCCCATTGCATCAATGTTCCTCATTAGGTGTGGTAGTTATGTATTTATTTGATTTTATGTGAGCCACTCACCTTGGTGGCTAAGCTAGCCCCTTTTGGCAACCCGATAAAGTGGAATAGAGCGTCCTCTTGTTGTCTTCATCTAAGTGTCCAAAATTTGATTCTCATCTACTAGAGAAAAACTCTATATATAAATCTCATAAATGTCTAGTTGTTATGCTATGACTGAAGTGTCTAATAGAGGTGGATGATATCGTTTGAGGAGCTCCACATTGAATATTTGATGTAGACCAAGGTAGGCTAGTAGGTTCAACTCAAAAGCATTTTCTCCAACTTTTTTGGTGATGGTGTAGGGACCATATCATAGAGGCCAAATTTTTTTGTGTGGGCCTACAAGTCATGAAGACAAAACCAAACCTTGTCACCCATAGAAAAATGGTGTGCAATCCTATATTTTTCATGGCATTGCTTATTCTTCTGATTCATCTTCTCTAGGATGTCATGAACTTGTTGATGGATGTGTTGCATTTATTTAATGAACTTTGTTTCTTTTTCTACCTTAGATCTTCCATGAGGTGTGTATTCCATGGTGGGGAATGGAATGAATATATCAATTGGTGCCATGGGTTAGAACCCACAACATACTTGGAATGGACTATGCTTGGTCAAGCTATGCAGGGCCTAATTGTATCCATGTTATATGAAAATAAGCCCCACATCCCATGTGCATGGATGTTTGGAGTGATACATTTGAATCATGTGAAAAATCAAGTGGTTCACCACCTCTGTCTGACCATCAGTTTGTGGATAAAAGGCTATGGATTTCATCAGCTTGGTATCCATCATCTTCTATAGAGTGGACCAAAAGATGATCAAGAACCTACTATCTCAATCTGAGACAATGGACTTGGGGAGACAAAAATGGAGCCATACATGACTAAAATATAGTTGAGTAGTTTCTTCAATATATATATTTTCATTACAAGTAATCATGATAGCCATTTTTAAAAAATGATCAACTACCAAAAAAATATAGTCCTTACCATGTTTTGAAGTGAGCAAACCTGAGAGAAAATCCATTAAGATAGATTCCCAAGGCTTGGTTGGTTCTAGAAATGGTATGTACAATATTTGCTTCTTATTTTTTGGCTTGGCTATCACACATGGGGTGCAAGATTTGAGATATATTTTCACATCCTTTCACATATGGGGCTAGTAAAAGTGTTTTTGAAGAACTAACAATGTCTTTTATATACCAAACTATCCAGCTATCCTACTAAAATGTGTTTCCCATATCATCTTCTATTACTCTACAGATTGAACACAGATGTGCCCCATATAATAGAGGACATTATCTTGCAAATATAAATTAGAAACATGTTTACCTTTTTGAATCACCTGATATGTATTAGAAAAGGTAGGATCTACTTCATACAGAGCACCCCAAGTGGTAGTCTCATGTCTACACAGGTCAAGACCTATTGTGAGTGCAATAATTGGCAGGTGGCTCAAATAATCTATAGTTGTATTTGAGCTCCCCTTTTTGTGTTTGATTATCAAATGGAATTGCTAAAGATATGTGGCCCACTTTTGGTGCCTCTCATTTCATAGTTTGCTCTATGTTTAGATGAATTCTAATGGTCTATGGTCAGTGTGGATGACCGTCTCTTTCCCCAAGATGTAGTGTTTCCATTATTTATAGGATTTCACAATGGCATAGAGCTCATTATCATATGTCAGATATTTTTTGACTATATCAGTGAAAGTTTCACTGTGATATGTAATAGGATGGCCATGTTACATGATGATAGTTCCCATGGCATATTCAGATGCATCTTTCATCAACTCAAAAGGTTGATGTAAATCTAGGAAGGCAAGAACAAGGATTGAGTAAAGTTTATTCTTAAAATTCTCAAATGCCCTTTATTTTATTTCACCCCACTAAAATATAGCTTTAGCTCCTCCTTTAGTCACTTGGGTTAGTGACCAAGAAACATGTGAAAATACAAGAATAAGCCTACGATAGAAATTTGCAAGACCCAAGAAGCTATGAAGTTATGTGAGGGTCCTTAGTGTGGGCCATTCTTGAATAACCTAAATATTTTCTAGATCAACATGGACCCCTTCCTCATTCACAACATACCTGAGGTACTGAATTGTTGTCATCTTAAATGTGCATTTGTTGATATTTGCATACAACTTGTGCTCCCAAAGAGTTTGAAGCACCTTATGAACATGTTGTAGATGTTCATCCCATGTTTTACTATAGATGAGTATCTCATCTAGGTAGACAACCATGAATGAGTTGGTGAAGCGTCATAGGATGTCATCCATCATCCTCATGAAGGTTACAAGTGCATTAGTTAAGCCAAAAGGCATAACCAACCATTCAAAGATCCCCTCCTTAGATTTGAATGTAGTCTTCCAGACATTGGTGGGATCGATGGGAATTTGGTGATAGCTAAATTTTAAATCAATTTTGGTGAAGAACTTTGCACCATGGAATTGGTCTAGTAGTCATCAATCTTGGGGAGAGGGTAGCGATTCTTCATAGTGATTTTATTTAGGGCTTGATAGTTAATTCAAATCCTCCATGTTCCATATTTCTTTGGTGTCAAGACAATTGGGCTACCACAGGGTGAAGAGCTTGCCCTGATATGACCCTTTAAGATCAATTCTTGAATCTATCTTTTTATCTCATCATTCTCCAAAATTGATCTGTGATACACAAGACTGTTAGGCAAAGGTGATCTTAGGATCAAATCAATAGAATGTTTTACCTAGCAATGTAGTGGAACTCTTATGGGTGACTTTAATAAGTCATCATATTATCCTATGATTCTTCATATCTACTTTTATTATTGTGTAGTTAGGACTACAACATCAGCCTTCTTGGATTTCTATAGTTTGACCACCATGAGAACAAATTGCTTCATCTTCTCCACCAATCTCTTACATTTCTTGGCACTAATTAGGGAGATAGATGTGGGAGGTGGTGATTATGGTACCCTATAGCATTGTGTTCCAAGAGTGAAGGCAATTCTTTAGGTTCATGATTCATAGATTCTATGTCACTCATACATAAATGGCTGACCAAGGAGTACATCATAAACATCTAGATTGACCACATCACATAAGACTTCATCTTGGAAAGGTTTTATTATATATGAAAGAAGACACTAATGGGTGACACAAAGGTCTCTCCCTGGGATCAACCATTCAATATAGTATGGCTTTGGATGAGGCTTCATGGATAGATTTAGAATTTTCATAACTCTAGTAGAGATTAAATTCTTTTGACTCCCACTATCAAGAATGAAATGTAGAGGCTTACCTTTTACCCATAATTTGGAGTGAAACAATCTTTCCTTATCATCTGGCCTTTCCTCATGGGTCTATGATGAAGTGATGATGGTGTTAGGTTCACCATCTAAAATTTCTTCTTCATCCTCTTTGACTGTAGGTTGGGTATGAGATAGAGTATTAGATGTTGAGTATTATGACTTAGAAAGTAGTGACATGATGGCTCAACATTCTTCTTTGGAGTGAGTTCTAGTTTTGTGGTAATCACACCATTTTATAGCCTTCCCCTTTTGGGGTTTATTATCTTGAAACTCCTTTTACTTCAAATTTTGGCCTCTTGTTTGACCTTCCTTATCACTTTTCCATTTTGAGGGCTGACTCTTCATATTCTTTTTGCCATGCTTCTTCTCAATCTTCATTCTGAACTTGTATGCCTCATCAAGGGTTTCCAAATTAAAGAGTTCCATTCCCCCCATATGTACCACTGTAGTCCACCATGATATTTGAGAATCTTATGTTTCTCACTTTCTTGGATGCCCAATTTTGTAGATAAAGAATGAAAAATGTCTATGTAATCTTAAACAAATTGGTCCTTACCTTGGTGAAGTTATTGCCATTATATGTACAGATCATCATATGATCCAATGGGATAGTATTCATCTTTCACCACTTCCATAAAATAATCCTAGGTAGGTTCTACCTGAATTCTAATGTCATCTATAATGAACCTCTTTTTGTACACTTCCTACCAGTTTTTCACGGGCAATGATGCTTTTAAAAGAGCAAAAGTGATCTTTTCTCCATTGGTGAATTTATTTATAGAGAAGTAGGAAGATAATTGATCTAACTAATTTTATACTACATCATCATTAATTTTGCCTTAAAATGTAGGAATATCAAAATTTACCTAAACCTTGAAGGGTATTGGGGCACTGAAAGGGCATTCCATGGATGAGGAGCTAGGAAGTGCAGTTGAGGAGCTAGAATTTCCCATCAAGAGTTGTTGAAGAATTTGGGAAAATTATTGCATCATCTATGATTATTTCCATTTGAGGACTTCATTCACCATTTCCTTGAAAGGATTAGATGTCCTAGTGTTGTCCACCATTTGAAGTCATTTGGAGAGAATAGGTGGATAGTTTGGAAGCTCTATTATTTTCCACCCAAGTTTCTTGTAGCCTGACCTCATCTTCTAGATCATACACTCTCAAGACAAATTGATTTGATACCACTGATCTAAAACTTAGAAGTTCTAGTTGATAAATATTTCAAGAACATAGAAATAACATATTAATAATGAATTCTTTGAGAAGAGATGTTTTATTACTCAAGATCGCAATACAACTATATGCTTATCTCTAAAAGAGATGTCTAATTTTCCATTTCAAGTTACATATTAATTTATACACATTTTAAAAGTAGGGGGAGGATGTGGAAGGTCACCAATATCGAGGGAGATTAAGTGGTTTGACTTCCATGATTCAAAACAATATAGAATTCAAGGAATTACTATTTTTAGAAACTTACTATTTTTAGACTGCACTACTAAAATTAAAATTTAGGGAAATTCCATTAGGTTTTTAGGGGTCAAAATTCATCAAGTGGATCTACATTCCATCTCAAAACATTCTCCTCATTCTTAGCTTTCCAACATTTCAAACAGTGAGTCAATTGGAGCTATGGTGCAAAAGTTATGGCTCCCTAAAGTTTCATCATCAATTGAGGTGGAATTGTCACCTGAATTGTTGCCCAAATCATCATTTAAGTATTACTTGGGAAATACAATGAGGGCCCAATCTATTTGGGTCTGGATGAGACTATGGTAATCAACACACAATCCATGGCCTAAAATTTGGGCATCCCTGTGTGAAGAGACTCTTTGTTACCTTATAATACAAAAATGCCTCCCATATTGTAAGAAGTTTAGGATCTATATGTGCAAGCCAATTGAGGAATTCCTATTAATGAAATCCTATAATATTTTACAAGATGACTAAGTCTACCAAGAAAATACCTAGGGGAGTTGTAGACATCACCCATCAAATGATCCATAATAATGAGCAATTCAATTTACTTGAGTACTTTGTATAAGAGTTATAAACATCAAGAAGTACCACACATTTGTTGACCAATTTTTGCCACCTGGAAAAATTGTGGTCAACTTCTTCCCTATATTTTTGAAGCCAATCAATTTTTGGTTGCAATTCCATCTTCAAGTTCATGCTCAGTTTGGGCCTGGTTCATGTTTGGTTCAGCTTTGGTTCAACATCTCATTTCAACAAGCATTGAACCATTGAACCATTGAACCAATCTTTGTTTTAATGAATTTGGTTCAAAGGAAAAGGTTCAACATTTTGGTTCAAGCGAGCTTGGTTCAATGGTTGGGTTCAATGGCAAAGTTCAAGCAGGCTTTGGTTCAAGTCAATGGTTCAACATGGCAGTTTAAGGAATGGTTCATCGGCCTTTGGTTCATTTGTCCATCGGTGTGCTTGGTTGAACCTTTGAACTATTGAACCTTTTTGGTTCAACAGCTTGGTTCAAAGGTATGCCCCAAGCTGAAGGGCAATCAAATGGTAAAAAATTCCCTAGTGGAGTGCTGACGCTTCAAAAGGAAAAATCAAGTTCAGTTCAAAGTTCAGTTCAAGGTTCATTTGGTTTAAATTTTACTAAGTCCCACATATATCAAAGTTTCAATCAAAAGGAAAGGAAGGTAGGCATTTACAAAAGCAAAGGGGTCAAGTGCATTACCAAGCTAAGGCAAAGCCCACGGGAAAGACAAAGGTAAAATGCAGACATAATTTTCATGGACTTTTTGTCCACGAAAAAACATCCGTGGACAAAAGTCTGTGGGTAAATTGTTCACAGACACAAAGCCCATGGTAGCCCATGGCAAGTCTGCGAAACTTTCAAAATCCTGACATGAAAACATTTAAAGGCCTGACAATAGTCCACAGAGCAACCAAAGTGCCCATCAAAGTGTATACAAGGTAGAGGAGCTGTTAGGACTAAGCAAGCTGTGAATAAATTAAGAGGCCCAAAGACTACTGACAAAACAAAGACCTGAGTGATGGCCACATAGCCATTAAAGTTTAATGAATGAGATAGCCGTTTGGGTTAAAAAACAACAAAGAAAATGCTAATCGAAAGGATCCAAAAGTGAAGTGCCCTGCTAGGAAGTTCACCCCAAGGGCTGAGAGATCAGATAAGACAAAATGGAAAAGGACAAAGTGACCAACATGGTTCCAATAGGCCTCTTTTAGAAGGATGACACACCAATAGTGTTTTTCTTCTTCCCAATGGGATGCGACATGGCCACTTGCAAGAAAAAGTTGCCAATGAGTTTCCTTGTTGCTTTTCTATATAGATCACAACTTGTTCATTTGTAATAATCTTTTCATGGTTTTATTAGGCACAACCCTGCTAAAATTTTCACCTGAATCAAATAAAATGTAGTTTTTACCTCCATGTGGATAGATATTTTCAGAGTGTGTCTTGAGTGTTTTTCTGTGTCCAGTCATTGTTCCTTGATGCTCTCACAGGTTCAACACCAGTAGCTTGTTATCTACAAGGTGCCATTTCTACCGCTGAAAGGAGAAGAGCTATATTTGAGAAGACCAAAATAGAGGAAGTTGATTATAGTGTGCATTCCATAGCACCTTGGTGAATCTCTGTTATGTTTTTTCCATTATAGCCTCCCTGCCAGTTCCCTACAGTTTGGTCCTTCTGCCAAGTGTGTAGAGTACATATGCATTCATCTGATTTCAAGAGTGGATTTGTGAAGGTCATTTCATTTTTGGTGTATCACCTCTTTAGAGTAGGTTTGTTTTCCTGCATCTTTCTCCCTTCTCATCCCCCCATTTTAATCTATATATATACCTATATTTTGCACTTGCTGAAACAAACAATGATACATCAAAGGGAGCTAGCCCTTATCTAAAGACTCTCGCCTCCTACTTCACCATCGCACAAGTGAGAGGGGATTTTCCATGTTGTGAGGAGAAGGTAGGAGTTCAACCTCCTTGCTTTGGGTGTAATTTCCTGTGTCAATAGTTTTGGCATGCTTGATGGGACCAACTGGGACAAGTTTTATCCAAAGAATTGAAGAATTTTGGTGTGTTCTTCAACTGACCAGCCTTTAGAGGCATCTGCATCAAACACCAATGGTGACTTCAAGTTAAATCAATTGGTTAAGCAATTCTGGTACCATACAGCCAATTCAAAGTTTCTAGAACCTGGCATCAATAGTTTTGGCACGCCTAGTGGGACCCATAGTCTTCAACAAAGTAAAGTCTCAGGATTGATGTTGGTCTTATTACAGAAAATTGAATTGAGTTTTTTTAGCATCTGGTGACTCCAAGTTAAATCTACTGGTTAAGCAGCTTGGTGCCATCATAAATCATTTCTTGTATGTATAATCCTTTTGCACAAAATCATGGGTTGTGTTTTCCTTTATATAATTTTGATCAGACTCAAAATATTATGAGAATCACCTCAAGTAGCTTTCCTAGTTACCCTACAACTGTAAGGGAGGTGGCATTGGAATTTGAGAGGTAGACAATGGAAATTAATAGGCTAGAAGAGCAGTATAGATATCAGTAGGAGCTGATGTATGAAGAGGAATGTTTGTTTGGGCAAACACAAGCCGTATAGTCCATGGAAGAGGAGGTAACAAAATGGAGAAATCCATCTACTCAAGGCAGTTAGCCTTATGCATCCCCTCCTAATCTAAAGAAAACCCCCTCTTTTACACCAAATCCTTTCTATCAAATTGCACTTGTCCACTCCAGCTCATCAAATACAGCTGCTCCCAATCCCATGTGTCTAGCTTTCCAACACCAGAAGACATCAGATCAGCCTCCCTTGGAAGTGAACCTTTTGAACTCCTTAAATCATGAATTCTCCATTGAGAAGAGAACCACTAGCTAGCATATCCCTCTTCAAAAGGCTCCTCCAATGCACCAACAGTGTTTTCCTTTCATTCCCCAACCTCCCCAAGTCCTTCAGCATGATATGCAAATTTTGAGTTGGAGGAAGGAATGCCAGGAACCGGCTCAGAGCTTTGAAGATAATCATACTAGAGACCTCAAAGAAAGACTCTTTCAAGACAACCTAGCCAAGCAAATTGAAGATTTAGAGGCTCGGATAAAGCTTCTCCTTGAAAGAGAGTTAAAATTTCCAGACCTTGTAGAGGAGCCTCAGGACCTTCTGGAAAACAAAGTTACTGCCTATTCACGAGAGCAAACTTCTAATTCAGAGATCTTGAACTAGGGAGAAATAGTAGAATCATGGGGTAGAAAGGAAGAAGAGAAGCAAGGTTTTTTTCAAAACCTTGAAGAAGCTAAAGCTACACCTGCTCATGATGATGCTGGTGACCTCCAAGAAAGGTGTTTCCAAAAAGATCTGACCAGGAGAATAGTAGAATTGGAGTCTAGAGAGAAATTCCTCAACTAATGTGTAATGGACAGTTCAGACCAAACCATGTCTAAACACACCCCACCTACACATTTCCAAGAGAGATATCAGGCCACACCTGATATTGATGAAGTGCTAACCAAGTGGAAGGAGGAGAATCATTCGATTCTAGCTCATGGACTACCTCCTCTTCCACATGTTTTCTCCACTCCACCTCTTCTCAACGAGGAACCTATTTTGCAAGAGGCAAGTGAGGAGCAAAAGATCCAATCTACAAGTCTTCAAGAGGCTGTCATGAGCAACAATGAAGAAATCATCATTGATGCTCCTTGTGAAGACCTTATCAACAGTAAAGAAGATGCAGGTCTTGCGTATATGCAGATGTTCTAGTAATATGAAGAGGGACAAATGCATGGTAAGCTCTCTTCCCCTCTGTTTGATGAACTTCCTTGCTATTTTGATGAGGATGACTACACTAAGGAGCCTAGGAAAGAGGAGGATTAGGAGGATATTTTTGAAAATTTAGAAATTTTGATCAGCAAAGAGGAAAAGGAGAGGTCTGTCTTCCTGGAGGAATGCTTTGAAGAAGAGAGTTTTAAAGAAAGAAGTGATGTTCTGTGGGATGAGTAATCCATTTGTGATTCCATTTTAGACACCACCATAGTCACCCTTCTTCAAGAAGGCCAAAAGGAAGCAGAGGACGAGTCTAATAGGATTTTTAATGAGGTAGAAGGAAACAAGTTAGACCATGATATATTGTAGAAGGAATGTGCAGATCAAAGGGCTTTTGGTGATGAGCCAACAGCCATTGATTTCTTGGTGTGGAGCACCAATAAAAAGGATCAACATTTAACAGGCTTCCAAGAACAAGAAGAATACATATACATCAGAGGCATGTTTGAATCTGATCCACTCAGATACTAGCCAACTCAGGTGATAGGCAAGAGGAACAGGTCACCATCTCTTTTTTTCATTCAGCTATTTGCCTGGCACCATAAGTCTTCTTACCAGGAAGGGGACTTAAGAAATTTTCCTTTTGATCTAGGAGGGAGGCAAACATTCTTGGTTAGTTGTACATAATAGTTTATTTTTAGTTTGTTTTCCTACTTTCCCTAAGTGCAGTTTGCACAGGTAGTGTTTTTTTTAGCCTTGTGTGTTTCCCTTTGCATGTGGGGTAAAGCTTCATGTTTGATTCTCAAATCTTTTAGGCTATTGTTAATTCTTTTGTAGCTACATCTGACTCTGTGCCCAATGGATTTTAAGGCAACTAATTTTTAACCATGGGAGGCATGCTTCCCCTGTGAGTCGCCATCTGTTGACCAATTTTTTCCCCCTGGCAAAATTGTGGTCAACTTCTTCCCTAGCTTTTTGAAGCTAGTTAATTTCAGGTTGCAAGTCCATCTTCAAGTTCATGCTCAGTTCAAGCCTAGTTCATGTTTGGTTTGGCTTTGGTTCAACATCTCATTTCAACAAGTGTTGAACCATTGAACTGTTGAACCAATCTTTGGTTCAACAGCTTTGGTTCAAAGGAAAAGGTTCAACATTTTGGTTCAAGTGGGCTTGGTTCAATGGTTGGGTTCAATAGAAAAGTTCAAGTGGGCTTTGGTTTAAGTCAACGGTTCAAGGAATGGTTCATCGACCTTTGGTTCATTTGTCCATCGGTGCGCTTGGTTGAACCTTTGAACCGTTGAACTTTTTTGGTTCAACGGCTTGGTTCAAAGGTATGCCCCAAGCCAAAGAGTAGTCAAATGGTCAAAAATGCCCTAGTAGAGGGCTGGCACTTCAAAAGGAAAAATTAGGTTCAGTTCAAGGTTCGTTTGGTTTAAATTTTACTAAGTCCCACATATATCAAAGTTTCAAGCAAAAGGAAAGGAAGGAAGGCATTTACAAATGCAAAAGGGTCGGGCGTATTACCAAGCTAAGGCAAAGCCCATGGGAAAGACAAAGGTAAAATGCGAACATAATTTTTGTAGACTTTTTGTCTGCGGGAAAACATCTGTGGACAAAAGTCTGTGGGGAAATTGTCTGCAGACACAAAGCTCGTGAGAGCCTATGGCAAGTCTGCAAAACTTTCAAAAGCCAGACGTAAAAACATTTAAAGGCCCGACAATAGTCCACAAAGCAACCAAAGTGCTCGCTAAAGTGTATACAAGGTAGAGGAGCTGCTAGGACTAAGCAAGCCATGAATAAATTAAGAGGCCCAAAGCCAGCAAGCCACTAACAAAACAAAGACCTGAGCGATGGCCGCATAGCCATCAAAGTTTAACGAATGAGATAGCCATTTGGGTTTAAAAAAACAAAGAAAATGCTAACTGGAAGGAGCCAAATGTGAAGTGCCTTGCTAGGAATTTCACCCCAGGGGCCGAGAGATTAGATAAGACAAAATGGAAAAGGACAAAGTGACCAACATGGTTCCAGCAGGCCTCTTCTAGAAGGATGATGCACCAATAGTGTTTTTTTTCTTCCCAATGGGACGTGACATGGCCACTTGCAAGAAAAAAGTGCCAATGAGTTTCCATGTTGCTTTTCTATATAGATCGTGACTTATTCATTTGTAGTAATCTTTTCATGGTTTTATCAAGTGTAGCCCTGTTAAAATTTTCACTTGAATCAAATAAAATGCAATTTTTACCTCCATGTGGATAGATATTTTTAGAGTGTGTCTTGAGTGTTTGTCTGTATCTAGTCATTGTTCCTTGATGCTCTCATAGGTTCAACACCAGCAGCCTATCATCTACAAGGCACCATTTCTATAGCTGAAAGGAGAAGAGTTGTATTTGAGAAGACTAGAATAGAGGAAGTTGCTTACAGTGTCATTCCACAGTGCCTTGGTGAATCTCTGTTATGTTTTTTCCATTATAGCCTCCCTGCCAATTCCCTGCAATTTGGTCCTTCTGCCAAGTGTGTAGAGTACATATGCATTCATCTGATTTCAAGAGTGGATGTGTGAAGGTCATTTCATTTTTGGTGTATCACCTCTTTAGAGTAGGTTTGTTTTCCTGCATCTTTATCCCTTTTCATCCCCCCCCCTTTTATTTATATATATATATATATATATATATATTGCACTTGTTGGAACAAACAACGATACATCAGAAGGAGCTAGCCCTTATCTAAAGACTCTCCCCTTCTGCTTCACCATCCCACAGGTGAGAGGGGAGTTTCCATGTTGCAAGGAGAAGGTAGGAGTTCGACCTCCTTGCCCCGGGTGCAATTTCCTGCATCAACAACATCTCCTAGGTAGATTTTTAAGTACTAGCTCCTCATTTTACTACTTTGTTTCATGTAGTTGAAGTCACTAAATGGAAATGTACATCTAGAAATAGACTACTAGTTGACACATCAATTCCATAATCTCTCTTGGACACATGATCATGGATATCTCGTACATGAGGGTAAGTTCAAAATTTTTGTGGGAGGAGTGCCTAAAGCTTATTGTGACACATCCCTGAGTGCCACCTAATGTCTTATAGTACCTAAGTTAGTAAACCATACTCAACCTACTACCTAATGGAGTCTTTAACACAATACATGAGCTACCATGCTCACCATTAAATTTTCTCCCCTTCTTCATTAAAATGGATATGGCATAGACCAAAGTGGCTTGAAAAAAAGAGTGTGTATCAATTCGTGTGAATACCTTATAAACTGTACCACCTAACACAAATATTATTATTGTGTAATAACCAAAGATAACATATATATCATAGTAATAAAATGGGAAGCCCAAATTAGATACTAACTCAGTATCCCATCCCCTAACATGAACAACATGTATCACTTCAACTTGAAAGGATGATCTGAAGGTGCCACAAATAACCAACTCCTATGATCTCATTTAAATGGGCATTGATGAATGAGAAGTCTACTAGGTCATGATGGTTGACATGGATGGAGACTACTATGAGAAGGAAGAAGAAAAATAATTCTTCTTTTGGAAGGTAGTGTGCATAACATAAGTTGACAAATAGATTCCCTTATAGATTTAGGTGGAACTTCCATCTTGCACACCTTATATCATTATCAACATAGTCTAAGAATAAGTGGAGCAACTCCAATGTAGATTAGACTTCTTCCAACCTTTAACTACTCCAAAATTCATATCTGATGTCATTTTTGCATGCCTACTAGAGAGCCCACCTAAAAGAATTGTGTGCAAGCCCAAAACATGGTGGGAGGTAAGAATCTCCCCTAATTTTGAGGAGTACACATTTATTCAAATAACTACTATTTAGGAAGCATAATCTACTCATGAATCTTTTGCACCACCAGTCTAATGTAGACTAGTCACAATCAATAGGAGGAAGGAACAGGTTCTAAGTTTAGAGGTGTAACTAGATGATTCACCACCATCACCACAAGCTAAAGATGTTGAGGAGCTTACACTAGAGTATCTAATCATAAATTAACAATACATTTATAGGGAAGAAGACACTCATCAATCGAATACAGGATTAGAAAGGAGGAAAAGAAGAAAAAGAAATAAAAAGCATAACAACTTCATGAATCATATCAAGACAAAGAAGCTGAGGCCACATAAAAGGCCAAAGAGGTAGAGGTGGACATCCATAGGGATAAATAGGTCCAAGAATTAGCCAACAAAAAAATTAATCACAGGAGGAGATATAAAAGAAGGAAAGGACATATAAGAAGAAAGGAGGAAATAAGATGCAACACTCCAAGCACAATGACATGCAAAGGAAGTTGATATAAAGGAGGAAGAGGATGATTAAGACATGCAGTAATAATGGACACAAGCATAAGCCCAGGCATAGGCCCAAGCTACACAAGAACAAGAAAAGAAGAAAAGAGAAGAAGTATAGAGGAAGAAAGAAGAACAAGAGAAAAAAAACAAAGAGGAAGAAGACAAAAAAAGGAAGAAAGAGAAAGAGGAAGTAGAAGAAAATAAAAAGATAGGAGAGGAAGAGAAGAGAAATAAAGAATAATAGGATGAGAAAAATAAGGAATAAGAAGCCAAAAATAATAAACATGAGGAAGAGGAGAAGGCCAAATGAAAAATGGCTAAAGATACTATGTAACAAAGTAAACTAGTAGTAGAGGCCATAACACAACAATAAGCACCACCCATAATGTGGGTAAGATCCCAGTTTCCATAAATACTACTAAGAGGTGTTTATATCTAGAAGGTTTCCTTAATAGTTGCTCAATGCACTACCTTATCTCTACCACTAGCCACCATGCCACGATCAGATCTTGTAGCACCTACTAGTACATTGGCCACTCTTCCAATCAAGTAAGAGGTCTCTTTGGATGTGTCCTAACTAACTTTAAATAAATAGTTGGAGGGCATCATAAATTTTTAGGATTCCATCACACAAAAGGTAACCTCCCTAGAATAAGAATGTGATTAGACAAAGGTGGAAAATGTAGAGCTCAAGGGTCATCTTCATGTATTAACAAAGATGATCAAAGACACTTTCCCAAACTTGGCCTCTTGAGTCATCAAGGACCAAGTGATGTCTGACCATAGTAGGCTCAAGACCTTGGTCTTAGAGCTCACAAAATATTGGTACACAACTCAGTAAATCTATGTAGTTAGTACTCTAGGCTAAAATCTAAATATTGATGTCATATATTTGATTACTTTGCTAAAAGAGTATCAAATCATGATTGACATTTCAGCCCTCTAAGCCCATTAGGTCACCTAAAATATTATGGACTAGAAGCAACAAATTGACAATTATTTTTCTAGTTCTAGTATAGATTGTATCATAGATGCAATAGCCAAGATAACTATTGGTCAAATTCCAACCCTAGGTTTGCACCTTTCAAATTTGGCCAAGTCTACTACTTAGTTTTCCTTCAAAAGAAATGTTCTTTGAAAAAGCCCAAAAAAATACCAAGTTTTATTTCATTTAGAAAGTTCATTTTGGTCTTTGTTATAAGCTTTTGCCTAATTATTTTAGGTTTTTTGTCTTAAGCCCTTATTGAATTCTTTTAGACTTTTTGTTTGAAGCACTTTTTCCTTAAGTATATTTCTTTCATACATTTTGTTTTCAAATTTCTAGAAGGATAAGTCTCTAAAAGTTACCCTATGCATTTTTTCTAAAAGATATCCTTTCAAAGTTGAAGGGTACTTTGAAACTTTTTCGAAGGGTGTTTTTCCTTTTGAACGGTCCGATTCAACTTTTCCAAAGGAATTCATGTGGAGAAAGTGCCCTTTACAAAAAGTTTGAAGGGTACATTTAAAAAATTACAAAGGGTACATTTCAAAAGTCCAAAGGTTTTTGTTGTAGAAAAATGAGCCAAATAAAAATTCTGAAGGGCACTATAGTTTTTTTGAAGGGCACTTGCAAATTTTTCAATGGGTAGTTTTCAACTTTTCCAAAGGAATCTTTCAAGACAAAAAGGACCCTTGCAAATTTTTTGAAGGGTATGTTACAAATTTTCTAAAGTGACATTCTAACGCTAAATGGACACTTTCAAATCTTTTGAAGGACCATTTAAATTTTCCGAAGGGCCAAATAGAAAGTTCAAAGGAATTATTTCAAAGAAATTGTATGAAGAATTCTTTCAAAAAACTTGAAAAGGTGCTAAGGTCCATTTATTTTAGACATTTTGTTTGATACAAATAAGGATCTTAAAGACATATATTCTTTCATAAAAATTGTCTGATGAATTATTGCAAGAAAATTGTCTGCAAGAAAGGGTCAAGATGAAAAGTCTGAAGGAAATACCTGAAAGGTGATGACTAGTAGAACATCAATTTCAAACTATAAAAAATAACCATTTATATTCAAAATACTTGATGGTAACGTGAGAGCATATGTGAAGGTAACAAATGTGTGAATCTAGAGCATCTAGTGTAGATAGAGCAAGCAAAATGGATAGGTTAATGGTTTGAGTTATTGTTTCAACAAAGTCAACAACTACAGGTGACTAGAGGATAGATAATAGTTAGAAAAAACATCTTCTAACTGTCATCATGAGTTTTATTCTCCTTAGTAGTGATATGTGTCAGCTTCTTTATTTTTAGTTTTGAATGCTAATGGATGATCTTTGATAGAAGTAGTTTCCTATGCCACTCTTGAAGGCATTATGCCACTTTCCACCATTCTCATGACTTGTTTTAGACAAGTAAACCTCTTAGCAAAACATGTCTCACCCCATCCATTTATTTCATGCATCTATAACTGATTCTCACATGTGGACACATGTCCTTGTGCTTCTTTAGCTTATCTTCCCTCCCCCTTCCTCAAAGTTTTATAAATTGAGCAATTTTGGCCATTGTAGATGACCACATTTTTGGTATGGTGAAGCCCTACTAAAATGACATTGCACTTTGATTTTAAACATTTAATACAAGACTAATTCTAAGTTGTGAACTTATATATGAGTATGTGAGTGATGTATAACAGAGATAAGTGATATCATCATCCTTACTCCCTTTATCCTTCATGTTTAAATGAAGGTTCTGATGTTAATAGGTCATGTTAAGTGTATTTAATACATTAAACTCTCTTTCAAGTATGCAATTATATCTATGGTGTGAAATATTCTCCTTAGGTTTATTATCTTTTTGATTGTCTCAAGCATGTTACCTTCACATTGAAACACTATGTTAGTATCTTTCAATGCATGGAATTATTCTTGGAAAGCATTATGATTTAGTATAAGTGTGATACTCGGTGAGATAAATTCTTGGTGGATCACCTCTTTAGCATGGTTTTCTATTTTATGCAAACTCTTGACTCTTTTCATGATCAAGCATATATTAGGTGATAGACACTTAGATAGGAATTTAGGGAGCTATCCCTTTTCAATCCTAGAGACTCATCTCTCTTATAAGTTCCCACAAACTTGAGGGATGATTCAATATTGCATCAAATTAAATGAATTTCATATAATGTCCTAGGGTTTATAATTTGATGACAATAGTTATGGCACACCTGATGGGATAGCTAGTCCTAATTATTTCCATGTCAAGTTGAATACTGGCTTAGACAAGTCCAAGGTTGTAGAAGTGTTCTTAATTCAGAATTTGGTGACTCTAAAAGGTGAGAATTTCTGGTTTTAGATCAAGTTCTTCACATTATACTTAATGGTCCTCACTAGATCATCTTTTGGTAGGCATTTCAATCACGTTCCTCAGCTTGAAACTCCTCTTGAAAAATACCACTCTCAAGCATTCCTAACCTTTAGAGATATTGAACAAGAAGGTTTTGAGGAGGAAGAAGAGGAAATTAAAGAAATAATAGATCAAGAGGAAGAAGAAATGGCTAGAAGACATCCTTTCTCATCTTTCAACACCCAAAATCCAATTAGCCTTCCTGTGTATGATCCTATTCCTATTAATGCTACCAAAAGTCTCCCTAATTTCAATGGAGAGGGTTATGTTACCCCATCTTAGCATATTAATGACATTTCAAACTTTTACAATTTCCACAATATCACCTAGGCTAACATAGCCATTAGATTGCTTGCCATATCTCTAAAGGGAAGGCACTTGATTGGTATAGGACATTGGAAGGTGGTTGTATTACTAATTGGGATGGTTTTGGAGAGTTGTTGGTAAAAAGATTCAAAAATAAGAATGATCATACTTCACTAATTCACTAGCTAAATGTGATAAAGAGATGTCCTAATGAATCCACGTGAGATTTCAATGAGAGATTTCAAATAACATGGCATAGGTTACCACCTATTATGAGGCCTCCTCCAAGATTTCTATTCCCCACCTATCTTAAGTCTATTAGCACTGATGTAGAAGTAATGTTTTAATCAATGGGAGGATTTACTTTATCCGAGGCATATGAGATAGCCATTGAAGCTGAGAATAGTTTGATACAAGCTAGGAAACTACCTCCAAGAGTCTCTATGCCTTTATTGTCTCATAATTCAATTGAATCCCCAAACATAACACAAGTTCCCAATACTAATGCCAAACCTAGAACTGCTCCCAAGAAGGTAGATGATGCTATAGATAAGGTTGAGATAATTCAGTCTTTGCAAGCCCAACTCAAGCAAGCACAAATGTATGCAAATGCTCCACCCAATTCTCAATACTATCCTTAGCAAGGCTATAGATCCCCATCCCAATACACTAACCAGGGAAGAGGACAAGGTCAAAAAATTTTCAATAGGCATGCCAATGCCTATAATCCTAATTCCATTCCATCCACAAAGGCTATTGTTCTAGTCTACACCAATCTAGTTCAAGGAGAGGAACATCTGGATCATTAGGGGCAATCTCAAGGTTAGTTTATGCATAATGGTGGAGAAGGTAATTAAGCTTTGGTATCTCAAGAAGGAGCTACTCCTTATGTTACATTAGAATAAGTAAATCTCATGTAAATAGATGTTCAAGGCGAAGGTCGTAGCCAAAATACTAGTTTTACGAACTTTCAAGTAGAAGACAATCATGTGTTGAATCAAAATACATCAGTTGTAGCTAACACAAGGGATAAAAAGAGGGATTTAGGAGATACTCTAGTATCACAAGTGACTCCAGGTAGTGTCTTTTCAAGGTCACAAAATGCAAGTACCAATGTAATAGATCCTGCTTGTCACACTACTCCTCAAAGTTAGAATGTGAACAAGACTACCAAACCTCCAGTATAATAAGTTCAAATTCCCTTTTTTCCCCCAATAATGCAAGAAAAGGTGAATAATTCCTATTTACACATTAGTGACTCTTTGAATAATACCAAGACAAGTATTTCTCTTTGGGAAGTATTGCATATGCTTGGCCAAAAGGATCTTTTGCAGAAACAACTCTCAAGCATTCATGTAGCCCCTCAGATTCTAAGACACAATGGTGTAGACCTTAATAACACACCTAATTATGTCTTAGAACCATCTTCTAAATATTAAAAACTTCCACCTTTATATCTCACACTCATTATGGGAGATAAATTAGTTCACAACTGCATTGTGGATAGTGGGGCTAGTACACAGTTATGCCTAAAGTGGTTGCTAATAAATTAGGACTAAAATATGAGCCTCATAACAAGGGTGTGTTACATCTCGATGGAAATATAGATAAGATATTAGTGTTGGTTAAAGGTTTTAAAGTCTTCTTGCATAATTTTCTAAGTTTCCCTATCCTACAAGACATTGTGGTGGTTGATCTTCTAGCTCATTTTGTTATTTGCTTGTCGTGGGACTTCATGGATAAGATTAGAGGGTACCTTACAACTGATTGGTCTTTTTTATCCATTATAACAATATATGGAGGTAAGTTAACTATAATAACATAGCCCTTGACAAGGTTCCACATTGAACCATATATGAAGACAAGTTCAAATCAAAATTATAAGATTAGTGATTAGGAAGAAGGTGCCTTTAGTGGTGAAACATACTTTCCCCTTGAAGGTATTTTTGACATTTTTCTTGATGAGTATGGTACTAAAACTTATGATCATGATCCCTATGCATTCATATAATAAGCTAACTTAGGGGTATATTGTATGCATGAGAAGAACATTCCTATACCATCACTCACTAATGAGGATCATGAACTTGAAGGGATATGGGAAATGATTTTTGATGGCTCTATAAGCAAGGTAAGGGTAGGATCTGGTGCCATGTTGGTTTCTCCTTCAAATAAATAGTATTATTATTCATATAGCTCCATTTTATTTGTACTTTCAATGTGGTAGAATATGAAGGCTTGGCTCATGACCTCCAATGGGAAAATAGAAAGGGAATCAAGAATTTGAAGGTATATGGAGATAGTGAATTGATTATACATCAAGTAAGAATCAAAGCTACAACCAATAACCTTTTTATTAAGTCTTATAGGCATAGGGTGTGGGATATAATTGAGGACTTTGATGCTTTCAAAATTCAATCTATACCAAGAGACTCAAATAAACATGTTGATAGGTTGGTTGTGATAGGAGTACACTTTAATATAGTTGTTGTTGTAAGTAGAGAGAAGGACCAAAGTCACATCAAAATCATTATGAGACCTTATATTATAGATAATTAATTATCTTGGCAAGTGTTTGAGAGTGACAAATACATTGTACACTTCATTCAAAATGAAGTATAATTTTTTTCAAAGAATCAAAAGAAGCTTCACAATCAATATGAAGAACAAGTTATCTAGCTAAAGACAAACAAGATACCAAAGGGGCTAGTTACTTTGGAGAGTGTGTTCAATAAATATGATCAAAGAAGGAAATAAATGTTAAGCATGTCTACAAAGGAAGAGAACTATGAAAGAATCTTGATATTTAAGGACAAACTTCTAAAAATTGGTAAGATATGTTCTCTTTTCAAAAGACAAGCCTTCATTAAATTGTGTAAAGAATTTAATGATATACTTGCTTGAGAATACAAGGATTTGAAGGGTTTGATCCAAGTATACCTCATCACACCATTGATTTAGAACCTGGAGCTAAACCAGTTAGGTAAAAATAGAGGTCTATCAATCTAAAAATAAGGAACTCCTAAAGAGAGAGCTTACCAAATTGATTGAGTCTTGGAATATCTTTCATATCAAGCAATCAACTTGCATAGCTAACCTTGTACCTTTTTGAAAGAAGAGAGGAGAGATCAAAATTTGTGTGGACTTTAGGGACTTGAATAGAGTTTCACTCAAAGACCATTATCCACTAACTTCCATGGAGCAGATTTTGCAAGTGGTTTTAGGGTCTCAATGCTTTTCACTACTTGATGGCTATTCAGGTTATAAGCAAATATAGGTGAAAGAGGAGGATCAGTTCAAGATGGAATTCACCACAAAATGGGGAACATTTTCATATATAAGGATGCCTTTTAGTTTGTCTAATGTTGGTGTTACCTTCTAAAGAGCAATGGACATGGCCTTTAAAGGTTTGATCAATGAGTTTTTACTTGTATACCTTGATGATATAAATATTTTTTCCAAGGATGATAATGACCACATGAAACATCTAAGGCAAGTCTTTGAGAAGTGTAGAGAATTTGGAGTTTATCTTAACCCAAAAAAATGTATCTTTGATGTTCATGAAGGTAAATTATTGTGTCTCATTATGTCAAAAGAAGGCCTATCTATTGACCTTAAAAGGATTGAATCCATTTTAGGCTTGTCTTTACCTCTACACAAGAAAAGTTTTCAAATTTTCTTAGTCAATATCAACTTTTTAAGAAGGTTTATTCCAAGATTTGCTATTTTGGTGAAGCCTATCACAACCATGCTCCAGAAGAACCAAACTTTTACTTAGATAAAGGAGGGTAAGAATATTTTTGAGGCAATCAAACAAGAAATTTCTCAACCTCATATTCTTTTGAACCCAAACTTTACCAAGGATTTCATACTCTATACTTTTTCTAACTTTGAAACAATCTCAGCTATGCTTATGTAAAATAATGATGAGGAAATTGAACAACCCATTACATTCTTTAGTCAAGGATTGGAATATTATGAGGTCAAGTACATGTTTGTTGAGAAATAGGATCTAGTTGTGATAATAGGTTTGAAAAATTTTAGGCACATGGTTTCAAATAATAAGATACATGTCATGGTTTCTCATCCTAACACCAAAGAGGTCCTCTTAAGTAAAGACCTCAATGAGAAGATAGCTAGGTGGATCATAAAAGTAATGGAGTATGATGTTGATATCAAGATAAAAAACTTGGTAAGAGGAAAGGGGTTGTGTGAACATTTAGCTTCAAATATTCAAAGGCGAAGGGAAGAAGTCGTAGTTAATCAAGATCATCCCCAACTAGCTGGTCACATACCAATTCAAATTTGGACACAAGACATCATTAGTTTCCTCCAAAATGGTGATTGTCCTAATGGTTTGAATAAGTCACAAAGAAGGTATTTTAGATTTCAAACCATTATTTATTATTTTGTAGATGGTATTATCTTTCAGAAGGATGTGAATGGTGTACTACTAAGGTGTGTTGACAATGATCAGTTTGGCAACTTGCTAGAAAAGTTTCATAATGGTGTAGATAGAGGTCATTTCTCCCCAGAAATAAAAACTAAAAATATAATGAGGGAAGGGTATTATTGGCCTATCCTTTTCAAGGATTTCTACTCTTGGGTTAGGAGGTGTTCTCAATGTGCCTTCTTTGTAGGCAAATAGAAACTTGATTCTATTTAATCCTATCCAAGTAGACTAGCGTTTCATGTAATGGGGCCTTGATTTTATTGGTATGATCCACACTCTATCAAGTGATGGACACAAATGGATAGTGACTGATACTAACTACTTCACAAGGTGGGTAGAAGCTATTGCATTGAAGGAGGTAAATGAAAATGCAATTTTGGAGTTTTATGAGAGTATCACAACAAGATTTGGGGTTCCCTATACCATAATTTATGATAATGAACTAGTTTTTATGAGTGATAAAACTTTTGAGTTGGAAAACAAGAATTGAATTTACTTGAGTACCTGATCCAACTATTACCCTCAAGGTAATGGATTAGCTGAGTCTACTAATAAGAACCTCATCAAGATCAGTAAGAGGACATTAGAGACTAATCAAAGAGCATTGCACACCAAGTTGAAGACAACCTTATGGAATGATAGGATCACTCCTAAGAGATTAATTGGTAACTTTCCCTTTGTGCTTGTTTATGGGAGAGAAGCTAGGTTGTCCATATCTCAAGAGCTTCTTGCTCTAGGACTTGCACATCAACTAGAATTATTGGAAAATACTTCAATGGAAGTCAGATTGATAGAACTAATGAAACTACAAGAAACAAGGGACAATGTAAATAAGACCATGGAACACCACCAAGTACTCATGAAGAAGTCCTTTGACAAAAGAGCAAGTAAAAGAGTGTTCACGGAAGGTGACTTAGTTCTAAAATGGGACAATGATAAAGCAAAACTAGGTAAACATACAAAGTTTGATTTTTTATAGAGTGGCCCTTACATCATAAATAAGTGTAAGAAAAGTAACTCCTTTCAATTGACCAAGATGAATGGAGAAGAATTTCCTATCCCTATGAATGGGATACATCTGAAGTTCTATTATTAGTCTTTATAGGTCTATCTTGTAAATAGTAACATAGGTGTGTGTTTAGTCTAATTTTGTTTTGGTTCTTGTGTTCCCTAAGTGTCCTAGTTTAATGCATGCATATTTCATTTATTTTTCTTTGTGTTCCCTAAGTTCTTAGTAGCACAAATTCATCTTTGTTTTGTGTTTTTCTTTTGTCTTGTGTGCATCATTCTTCCCTTGTGTGTTTTGTGTATGTTAGTTATTTTTTCGTCAATCCAAGGTTTATTTATGACAATATGAGTGATCATTTGCATGAATCCATGCCTAATGGAAGGATTTAGGCAACTAATCTTAGGCATATTAGGCATGCCATACCCAAGAATCACCAAGAATGTTGGTTAAATTCCAACCCTAGGTTTGTATCTTTCAAATTTGGCTAAGTCTAGTACTTAGTTTTCCTTTGGAAGAAATGTTCTTTGACAAAGCCCACAAAAATACCAAGTATTATTTTTTTTTAAATTTTCATTTTGGTCTTTGTTCTAAGTCTTTGCCAAATTCTTTTGGGTTTTTTGTCCTACGCCTTTGCCGAATTATTTTAGAATTTTTATCTGAAGCATTTTTTCCTTAAGTATATTTCTTTCAGATATTTTGTTTTCAACTTTCCTGAAGGAAAAGTCTCCAAAGGTTACCCTATGAATTTTTTCCAAAATATATCCTTTCAAAGCTAAAGGGTACTTTGCAAATGTTTTGAAGTTTTTTGTCCTTCTGAATGGTCCAATTAAACTTTTCCAAAAGAATTATTGTGAAGAAAGTGCCCTTTACAAAAAGTTTGAAGGGTACATTTCAAAAAGTCTAAAGGGTACATTTCAAAAAGTTTGAAGGGTACATTTCAAAAGTTTGAAGGGTTATTTTGTATAAAAATGGGCCAAAGATAAATTTTGAATGGCACTTTAGTTTTTTTGAAGGGCACTTGCAACTTTTCTAAGGGGTAGTTTTCAACTTTTCTAAAGGACTCTTTCAAGCCAAAAAGGACCCTTGCAAATTTTTTGAAGGGTATGTTGTAAATTTTTTGAAGGGACATTATAAGGTTAAATAGACACTTTCAAATATTTTGGAGGGCCAAACGAAAATTTCAAAGGAATTATTTTAGAGAAATTATCTGAAGAATTCTTTCAAAAAACTTGAAAAGGTGCTAAGGTCCATTTCTTTCAGACATTTTGTTTGATACAAATAGAGATCTCAAAGACACAAATTCTTTTAGAAAGATTATTTTAAGAATTTTTACAAGAAAATTTTCCAAAAGAAAGGGTCAAGATAAAAATTCTAAAGGAAATACCTGAAAGGTGATGGCCTGTGGATTGTCAATTTCAAACTACAAGAAATAATCATTCATATTCAAAATAATTGACAAGAATGTGATAGTAGATGTGGAGGTAAAAAATGTGTGATTCCTAAGCATTCGGTGTAGATAGAGCATGAAAAATGTACATGTTGATGGTTCAAGTCATTGTTACCATGAAATCAACAACTACAAATGTCTAGAGGATATCTAGCAGTTAGAAAAAACATCTTCTAACTATCTTCATGAGTCTTATTCTCCTCAACAGTGATATGTGTCAACTTATTTGTTTTTAGTTTTGAATGCTCATGGATGATATTTGATATAATTATTTTCCTTTGCCACTCCTGAAGGCTTTATGCCACTTGCCACCATTTTCATGACTTTTTTTGGAAAAGTAAACCTCCTAGCATGACATGGCTCACCCCATCCATCTCTCACATGCATCTGTAACTAATTCTCATATGTGGACACATGTCCTTATGCCTCTTCATCTTGTCTTCCCTCCCCCTTCCTCAAAGTTCAATAAATTGAGCCATTTTGGCCATTAGAGATGACCACATTTTTGGTATGGTGAAGCCCTACTAAAATGACATTATACTTTGCTTTTAAACATTGATTAGAAAATCAATTCTAAGTTGTGAACTTTTGTCTGAGTATGTAAGTGATGTATAGCATAGCTAATTGATAGAATCATATTTACTCCCTTTATCCTTCATGTTTGAACAAAGGTTCTGATGTTAACAGGTCATGTGAAGTGTGTTGAATGCATTACACTCTCTTTCAAGTATGTAATTGTATCTATGGTGTGCAATGTATCCCTTAGGTTGATTATCTTTTTTATTGTCTCAATCATGTTATCGTCACATTGAAACACTATGTTAGTATCTTTTAATGCATGGAATTAGTCTTGGAAAGCATTGTGATTTAGTAGAAGTGTGATAGTCAGTGGGATAAATTCTTGGTGGATCACCTCTTTAGCATAGTTTTGTATGTTATACAAACTCTTGAATATTTTCATGAACAAGCATAGATTAGGTGATAGACACTTAGAGAAGAATTCAAGGAGATATCCCTTTTCAATCCCAAAGACTCATCTCTCTTATAAGTTCCCACAAAATTGAGGGATGATCCAATGTTGCATTAAATTGAAGTAATTTCATAAAACATCGTAGGGGCACAATTTGATGGCAATAATAACCATGTACAATCAGACTACATTAGTAGATGAAACTGACCTTGTTATCTAATAATCATTTAATTCTAAGGACAATGTACTTGATCAAATCCTTAGTTAGAAGTAGGACATATAGTATAGTTCATTTATAAGTCTTCAGGTAAAATAACATGTAGAGAACTTAGAGTAGCTAAATGCTAAAATTCAAATAAAGGTCAGTCATATAAAGGTTAGCATGAGTACCATTAAGGATTTAGATGAGAAAGAACTCATTGGATTTTATGAACCAATGCATGTACCGATCTACATGGTCTAAGAAGTGATGCTCAATTGACACACATTCAAAACTATTCTAGCTCCATTCTGCAGTGAGGTGGCCCTAATTCTAAACATTCATGTTTACATTCTATCATCTAAGCTCTAGAAATAAATTGCATAGTAAATAGCTTCTAAGTCTAGGGCTAATGATCATGATAGCTAGTCTTCTTCCTCAATAATGCCACCCCCTTCTAGTTGAGTCATGTTTAATGCACAAAATTTTGTAAAATTTTGAACACATTTTTTTGTATTGACTGATTAGTAAGACAAGTGGGGCTAAGATGGTTGAAAAATCATAAAGGATGGCCATCTGGTTACATTAGCCTATTGAAAACTTGAAAGGGTGACTAATTAGTATTTAAGAAGTGAAAACCATAAATAATGCCTTGAGAAATTATTACAACTCTTACTAGTCCACCCAATTTTTTATCTTCTACCTCAATGCATAGCCAAATGAACCTATGACATTTTCTTGAGATGAGAGAATAATTTAAGTCTGGGAAATTGTTGAGAGAAGAAAATATATAAGTAAAGTTGCACAAGATATTTTGTGGATATTCATGTGTTATGTATAAAATTGTTAGCTATATGTATTTTGTCTTATCTTCCATGACTTGAAAAAGGATATAATATGAACAGTCCCTTTTTTTTAGTGCCAACATATGAGAAGAATGTGAATATTTAGGAACTAAAAATGACTATAAATATGTATGCTTGTATGAAGAAGATGATGAACCTTTGTTGATATCAATGTAGACTTTTTGGTTATGGTTACCTATTGTATTTCTTATGCTATTCCTTATATGTGTTAATATGTTTAATGTTTTATTTAATCCTATTTAAAGTAATCTAAATTCTCTAAAAATCCTAAGAAAACTCTAGTTAATATTAATTTTTGTCTATTGGATGATGATTCCTCTCTAACATGCTTCTGTTAAATATGAATTCTTTGCACTATCCTACACAGTATAATAAAATTCATTTATCTTCATTCTTAGAATGTTTTTTATATTAAGAACTCTGCTAACTTTTTTTATTTAATTTCTATTTTGATTTCCATGATGTGTGTAGCTAAATCCTCCTAACTACCTAAGGGGTCTTGTGGAGCTATAGGAGGGTTATGAGGACTAGGAGGGTTAGGTAGAGGGTTAATAATATTAGGAGGAGGATTATTAGGACATTGTCTTGTATTTGAATGGGTTGTTAAAAAATAGGTTTTAACAATAAAATAATGTAAATAATTTTTTTTTCTAAAAACTACTATTAATAGGTTTGGTTTTTGATTACTTACCTCTCCTTCATCGTGGCATTATCAATTTTTCAAGGTAATAGGTGATAAAAATGTCTTTTATTCTCCTCCAAACATAAAGCGATCCTTGTTTGGTGTATATAAGGTAGATAAAAGTACACAAAAGGTGAGAATGAATATGAAATGTGGGTTTGGGGATTTTGTATTTTTTTAAAATGATAATAACATGTACATATTATAATGTGTACACATTATGTAGAGTGTATATAAAATGTACATGATATAACATGTACATGTTATGCACACTTTACATAACATAAACCCATTATAACATGTATGCATTATGGTTTGATGTTTTTGATCTTAAGCTAGTGTAATGTGTACATGTTACAGGGATTACACATATACACAATGCATTTAATGTGTACATGTTAGGGGAAATGTCCATGTAATTGTCCCTAAATTCCATGCACATACTATTAATGACAACCCTAATTAGGATAAAACATGTAAATTATTAATATTATAAGATGAAATAATTTATGAAGTAATGCATAATGCATATAAGTGATCTAGGATGTATTGCTAAGCAAAGCATATACACAGATAAATAACACATTAAATAATTAATTAGGTGGGAAAACCCTTAGGAGGTAAAAAACCCACAAGTGATATTCAATATTTAAGAAAACTATACACAATATGAACTTCTCCTTCTCACTTGCTCTCAATAGACTTCACAAAATCTTTTCAAAAAACTCGAGTAATTTTGAATGCAATAATATATCATACCAATTCATTGTATTTCACAATAGGGGTAAAAACCTATCCATACCAAAATGTGAAGGGAGGCGACCATTATAACCAATGGGTCCAACCATCCCAAAAAACATTTAATAATATTGGTATGTATTAAATAAATATAATTATATTATTTATTTACATGAGTATCATAACTCGTGTTAATAAATAATATATTATTATTATTTAATTAACAACCAAGGTAAGCTAAAGGTCAATTAATCCCAATTACACATTAAATTTTATAACACTACCACTTTATTCTAAGTGGGGATAAAAGTCATAGTCATTTTAAAAAAAGGAATTATACTATGTACATATTTGAAGGATTTAAAAACCTTCATCCTACCAAACATGACCTTTTGAAATAAGATGAATTATATAATCCATAAACCACTTGAAAGTAAGTTTAGGCTAGCATTATTATGAGACTACATCTCATAGTTTGTCATGAATAATCACTAAGTATATTTGGAGATTTTTATAACATAAATACCTTCATTATAGACTATGCTTTTATGTATTAGGTATAAAATTAAAACTTCCACATGAATTTTAATTAAATCACATAAATTTCAAATGAAGTTTACAATGATATACAATGAGAAGTATATAGA
The DNA here is from genome assembly GCA_037957365.1 of Torreya grandis. Lineage (NCBI taxonomy): Eukaryota > Viridiplantae > Streptophyta > Pinopsida > Cupressales > Taxaceae > Torreya > Torreya grandis. Next base: position 388,623 of record JARHVA010004467.1, read on the forward strand.
AGAATAAGTAGAACATTATACAATGAGAAGTATATAGAAGAATAAGTAGAACACAGCCATTAGGAAGTAAAATTATCATGCACACTTTCCTTCAATGACAACTCTAAGAGGCCCAAGCATTGCACAGAACTAATATAACTTGGTAGCACCACATGGTTTTATATGCCACTTTTTCATCTATAAGATATAACTATAGATCAATATCACCATTGAGGATTTTCTCTTAGATATAATGCACATAAACTTAAATATGTCTAGTTTGTTGGTGTTGCACTAGATTTTAAGCTAGATCTATATAACTTTGGTTATCAAAATCAAGGATGGTACTATGAGAAACATATAAATGAAGTTATCCCAATAACCTTCACATCCACATGGATTTTTCAGTATCTTTTATAACACTTATGTAATCTACTTCAGTAGAATAGATAGAGATAGTAAGTTGATTTTTACTACTCTAAGTGATATCACCTGCACCAAACTTAAAGACATATCTATAATTAGATTTATGATATATAATATTTATAGCATGATGGAAATCATATTAAATATATAAATTATTATTATCAATGGAAGAATAAAATAAATCAAAAATAATTATTCCTTTGATATAAAGAAGAATACATTTATCTAAATTCCAATGATCCATATATGGATCCTACATAAATCTATAAGCAACACCAATAGCATATGAAATATTTGGCCTAGTAATGGTTAGATAAATCAAACTACCAATAAGATATTTATACAAAGTAGGGTTAACTTTTTCACATGCAGGTTTAGGATCAAGTATAACACCAACATCAATAGGAGTATATGTAGATTTATAATCAACCATATTAAACTTAATAATAAGATTAAATTTGTATACTGAGATTTTGATACAATAATTGAATTTTTATCCTGAAATATAACAGTTAGCCAAAATGGATACCATAGACCATTATATTCCAATAATTGACTAAATGCACTAGTTCCCTTTCAAATTAAGTCTCAAAATGAACTTTATAATATATTTTATTAGAAGTTAAAGATTTTTTGATAAAGCTAAGGTTTTTGGAAAGATTAAGGTTAATGTTTTGCTTGATATAGACCTTCCCAAAGCCTCTCCCTTGAAAAAGTATTCATTGTCACAAGTAATAGGGTTTAATTCACCCAAGTGAACCTTATCATGGATAAGTAATCATGTGAATTAAGACACTTAAGTTAACCTCAAGTATTATAGGTCATTTTACATAGTACAAGCCTTTTCATGCTTGGTCAATGTCTTTCAATCCATGTAATAGCATCTATAAGTCAAATATAGAGTCAGGTACATCCCTGTCACACTTTAAAACATTTATACATAATTTTAAATGTGAATATGATTAGATACAGGTCATAGATGGTATTATTAATCCTGAAATAGCAATGATGGCATGAAAAACTATTATAAACACATTTGGTGGGATATGAAAGAGATGAAAAATGAATTTTCAATAATATATAGGTGCATGGTATGATACCTAAGGTTCATAAATGTCAAATATTGAAATTCTTTCAAAGGTTCAATAAAACCAAAAACCCACTCCATTTCTCCATCAGGTTATTTGTAGGTGAAAGAAGGCCAACTGGTTTGAAGATGGTATGTAGAGAAGAGAGACTATTGGGTCAAGTGAACTTAGGGGTTGATAGGAGACCTTATTCCATTGAAATTATAGTAATTAATTTTATATTTTAATGGCTATGATATATGAATAATTTCTATCAAAATAAGGTTCCTTTAAACCCTTTTAAAACCCCACAAGCATGGTTTTTCTTGTCTAAATGAGTTTGGAAGCTTATGGATGAAAATGGATATTTTTTTGAGATTATAAAAGGTTTTAATATCCATACCATATAATCCTTTACCACTAATTGGCATATCTGAGCAACCAATTTGCAAAAAATGTTGTGTTTGTTATTTTTTTAAATGACAAGTAGGGTTACTGAGGGTAAAAGATGTTTTCATCCATAGAAATGATGATTTTAAATTAAGAACCATTTTATTTGGTATTATATATCCCCAAAAATTACTTCCAAGTAATATATGATCCCAAATAGGTAGTTACTTAATTCCTATGGGGCCTAGAATGCCTCACAAGCATAGTGTTCCTTCTAGGTTGCAGGTGTTTGAATGAAGAGAGAAGGAAAGTTGATGAGAATGTGGTACATTTATAACATGAGATTAATGGAAAAAGTTGTCAATATGGTATTTATTCTTATATATATATATATATATATATATATATACCTCTTCAAGGATAATCATAGGCCGAAAATGGCAAGCAAAATATAAAAGCACACATGCCTAACTAATTATGCTTATAGAAGTTTTGCCTTGAAGAAAATAATTAATAAAATTGGTTTAAATTTTTTTGAGGATGATATATAAAATTTAATAAATGATTTAATAGTTTAATAAGGAATATAAACACCAATAAAATACCATTCATTGTCAAAATAGAACTATGAAGAAGATGAACACCTATAGGCCTACCTTTAGGAACATGAGGAAAACATCTAAATGGTCAGGTAAGTTGAGGTATGAATAATCATATAGGATGAATATAATATTTTTATAGGGTATTTAATTTTTTTTTTAAATTTTTGAAATGATATGCATATGAAGGAATGCATTTAGTCACAATAAATGACCACCTACAGCTCTCTTGAGCTTGTTGGCAATTTAACTATGCAAACCTATGTAAGTCTCTCAATGAGTCTCCTAGGATGAGATGAGATGCATATAACCCATGTATGGTTAATTATACATGTATAAGTGGTGATATAATTATGATAAATATCATCATAGGCTATCAAGATAAGAATATGCAAAAAAAGGGCTTAACAGACCTTCATGAAGACCCACAAGTATGTGTGAAAAATTGGAGAATAAGGATGAATTTTGAGTTGATAAAAAGGTTTTAGGGTGGATTATGAGGTTAAAATACTTTAATTAATGATTTAAGTGCTTATATTTTACATACATAAGGATAAATCACTCAAGATTAAAGTTTTTAAATCCTAAACAAGAAATGGGCCTAATAGAGACCTATAGGTCTGTTCTCAAGAATATGAAGAGAGAATGAAATATTTATATTGAGTTTAGGGTATGGATGTAAAAAAATATGTTTAGGAGGTCCTAATAGTGTTTTACATATTTATTATAATGTTTTAAGTGATAAGGAAACATCAAAAACAAACTTATAGGGTTAAAATGGGAAGGCTACCTATAAACCCTCATGATAGGAAAATCAAGTTTTAGAGTCTTTTGGAAAGATATTACCTATTGATAATCACTTCGGTATATTATTAAATATGTATTAAACCTTGATAATCTATTCCAAGTCTCAAGAAGTAATTTTGGGAGTTTTAGAGCAAAAATGTCTTCCTGAGTTGAACATACAAGTCTAAATAGTCAAGAGGCTCTCTTTTCCACATGTGAATTCACTTGAGAAAATGAATGGGACCATGTTATACTAGGGAACATTATTAAGACCTATTTAATAAAAATTCATGTCATTTGGTAATTCATTATAGGTTTTTACTAAATAAACCATTTTTAAGAGAGTAAATACCTCAAAACCCTATGTGTTGCCTTTTTAAGAACTCGAGAAGGTTTGAAACATTGTATAGAAATAAAAATAAAAATTGCATAAGACAAAAATATCTTAAGGATATTTGAATAAACTTGTGCACCCAAACTTTGTGGCATTAGACTTAGGTTTGAAATCCTGGTCTTTATGAATGATTTCTAACAAAATAAACACCTCCCAAGATACCTTCAAGGTCTAAATGAATCGATGACTATGTTTTCTCTTCGAATGACTTAAAATGTAAATGTTTAATCTTAGAATGATATGAGTGACCTATGTAGGTCATGAGAGTACCTGAATAATCTATTTGGTGGCATGTGTGAAGGGTAAAAAGGCATGGAAATGGCCTTTAAAAGGTGGTTACAAGCCTATTTACAAGGGTTTGATTGTGAACAAGCCTATAAAATAGTTTTAGACACCTAAAATTGGATACCAATAACCTTTAATCAATGTTTTGTCCAATTTCCACCCAAAATGCACAATTTGGCCTAAAAACACTAAAATGTGCTAAATGATGTGAAACTGACATATTTAAGTGCTGATTTTGGCCAGGGTATCCCTAAATGGGGTAATGTAATTTATGGGCCAGCTAACTTTGATTAGTTCATTTCAAGTCAAAATGACAAATATACACTTGGGTGTTTTGTATTTCTCTTTCTTATCAAATATCTTACACAATATGCATGCCTTCGTTATTTGTTTTTGGCAACATCCTAAACAGGAATATGCATCCAATGCATCTGACAACACCTTCCAATTCTAATCTAGTCAAATTTAAGACCAATAACAAGGCATTGTGATCAATTTGGGTAATTTGTGCACAATGTTCTTAATCATTCTTAAGAGATAATTAACCCAAGTCAAGGCCTAATCAATAATTCCATGGAAACTTGTTAAATACTTGTTTTTAGAAATGAATATTGAATATCTACATCATCAAGTGACCTCATTTCTTGGGAAGACGTCACTAAGCCATAAATGCCATAAATATCAAGATTCATGCCTCCCATGCCTCATCAATGCCTTCCATGATGCCCTCCATGCCTCTTAATTTCTCCTTTTTTGAATGTCATGATGAGGATAATTACAAACTTAATTCCAAAAATTGAATTAATCTTCAACCACACATCTCAATCTTGAGATGGATGGTTCATGTTGATTCTAGACATTCTTAAAAATCTATAAATAGGAGGCCTCACAACATCATGTATAAGCTATTTTGGTGTAAAGTTATTATGCTCAAATATCTTCAAAGGACTTGATAATGCAAAGTTATAATGCCAAATTGATTCCAAGCCAAGCCAAGCTATAAGCCAAATGTGCCAAAGAGAGATGGAGGTATTCAAGCTTCCATTGCCAAGGACTTCATGAGCACAAGCCGAGCAAGCCACTACTACAAAGGAATTTGAAGCATCCAAGGAAGTTGAAGGAATTCTTGTGTTTGATTCCTTGATTTTTAGTTGTTTTTATCATTTGATTTTATTAACTAAGTGTTCCTTAGTGTCTAGGCCTAGAAATGTTATTTTATTAGTGTGTTTATTTTATTTTATTTTAATTTTGGAACAAATACCATACTAACTATCCTCTCTTGAGTCAAATTCCTAGATCACATTATGGCACACCTGATGGGACTAAACACATCTCAAACCTGAAGGAGATCTTTTTGTAACTTGAAAATATTTATTTGAGCTCTTAAAACTCTTACAAATTGATTTCCTAACTTTATTTTGCCATTTTTGGTTTCCACAGTTTTTACACAGTAACTGACATTGACAAAATACTGACATTGGTTACCTTCTTAGCTGATGTCGATAAAAAAAATTGACATCAATTATATTTTGGTTAGCCAGAGTAACTGAAGTTGGTGGTAATAATGAACCTTGGTCACTGTGTTTTTCCAAAAACACAGACTTGAGAGCTACTTTTCTAAAATTTATTGTTTCAAAGTCAAAAGAGCTTCAAAACTAAAGGACATGCTAACAATTTTATTGTAGGACCAAGCTTGGTATTTTCTCAAAACATGTTTAAATCACCTTTTCATGCTTAAAAATCAATTACGAACCTTCTTTTGGTGTTTAACAAAGAACTTAGATGATTTGGTGAATGTTTTCAAAGTTTGGAACTAAGACCAAGGGGTCAAATGAATACCACCAAACATTTTAGGGTTTAAAATTGAACACACTTGTCAATTTTTGTTTGTAAAAAAGAGGTATGTTGTGTGTATGCTCTTCCATTTATCCCCTATAGGGAACCCTTGGAATCAAAAATACCATTCCTATTGTAAATAGCCTATTCTAAGGCTTAGAAAGAATGTCATCTAAATCACTCCCCAAAAACTCATCAAAGTTTGGTTGACCTTTAAAATGACCCTAAAGTCTTTCTATTTTCATGCTTTCTTTGTTTATATGCATCTTGGCTTGCAAGGGGGACGTCATTACCTCCCGTGAGTTCTTTAGGGAAGATTTGACCTAGGGTTTCACCTCTCAAAATTGAATTCACTTACTCCTTTGGAGTTGCACATGGGATGTATTTGCATTTGGAGATCAAACTACACTAAGTGAATAGTAGGATGTATTGGTTATAAAAAGGACTAGACCTTTCTATAACTAGCCAATGCCATGGTCACATAATTTCCATGCCTATCTTTTGCATCATTTGATGTGAAAATCATTGTCCAATTGATTCCCATAGAATGACCAAAACCTTGATAGTTTAGTCAACCCCACATGCCATACCCTTGTTAGGAATTGGATGATTATACTTAGTGTATTTTGGTCATTTTTGCTTGGTATGTTTTGAGACTAAAACTTATTTTTTTTAATTCATAAGCCATGTCAAAATAATGTATTTGAGTTAAGAAGGGTAGTGTTATGCTACCCAAATCATGTCAAAACATTTTGAGCCTTTTAAGTCTTTTTAAAAAATAACATTAATTACATCATTCGAGCATGCTTACACCATTAAGCTACTCAAATTATTTTAAGACTTGTTTCACCATGTATCAAAAACCATTTGTTTTAAACTATTTTGTGTATACCTTTTGGACCTTTGTTTTGTGCCATCATGTTGACCAATCTTGTCCAATTTGTTTAGTCAAACCCTAGTTTCCAACATTGAGTTTTTAATTAGCCTTTTTAAGTTTGGATCCAAACATTGATTTATTTCTATTTAAGCCTTAATTCTTGTGGTTGATACATATATCTTTCTCTTTTGGGTTGCATAACTTTAGTTGATCAATTACCCAAATTTGAAAACTATTGATGGTTTGTCTGTTTAATGCCTATCCTCATCATTTTTTATGCCTTTATTTGGGAGAACACAATTTGTTTCAAACATATTTTTGTCTTATGCCTTATGCCAACTGATCATGTTTATGTTTGATTCCATGTGTCAAGTCTATGTCAAAGTTATTTCTAAACTTGTTAGATTAAATCAAATCACATCAGCCTTTGTTTCAAGTCTAGATTATGATGATATTTGGCCAAGAGTCCTAGCACATGCATGTTTGTTTGAGCCTAGATTTTGATTCCACACTTAGACAAATGATCTAGTAACTCAACTTTTCCCTTTCCTAGTTTAGACCTTGTTTGGAACACTTTAACCTAGACCTTTGACATGCTAGTTTTTATTTAGATGCTTGACCTTTTATGTGTATGACATTTGACATTAGATGTTTAACATTAGGATATTTTATGCCAAGTCTCAACACAAAACATTTTAGAGATATAGCTCCACTTTTAGACCACATTAGAGATACAACTCCACCTTTTTACCAAGTTGGAACCATTTTTCCTTTGGACATAGTTTTTCAGAGTTTATAGAACTCTAAGTCTTTTTATTTTAGAGTTTTCATCATTTATGTGGATATGTCTCACTAAACTTATGGTGGAGTCACTTAAAATCTGACTTATGATAGAATGGCTACACAAAATGAATTTTATGGCTTTTGTCAAGACCCCAATGATGCTAATATGGTTTGTGAGATAGATTTCTATTTGCCTCATACTAATCATTCATGGGAACAAAGTCACAAAGAAAATTACAATCCAACTCAAGACCTTTATTGGTATGAAGAGGCTTGTGAAGAGGACTTTGAAGACCCAAGAATAGATAATGATGTTTAGGATATGAATCCATACCCTCTTTTAAAAAATTAGTACATGGAACATAGTCAAGATCCAACTTATGATCCAACTCATGATTTGAATGATTGGGTTTATCAAGAAGACTTGGATGCTTTGGCTTGTGTAAGTAATCAAACTCCACAACGTACCAAGATTACCATTTTAAGACCTCTTCCCTTGGTTTGCACGAGCAACCAAACTAAGAAACATCTAGTCATTACCATTTTAGGACTTCCTCCTTTGGTTTGCATGAGCAACCAAACAAAGAAGCATCCAGTTATTACCATTCTTGGCCCATCACTAGTTTTTGATGAACTTATTGTTGAAGAACCTCCATTTGATGAACTAATTATTTTTTATCCCTTATTCAATAGTCTAATCTTTGGAGAATCCATTATTGAACCACAAACCATTATTCTCACTAAACCAAATGTTCCCCACTTTAGAAATTCTATGTCAATCTTTGAGCCTAAACAAGAACTATGATATCTTCAAATGCCATCTTATGAAGATCAAAATGTGTTCAAAATTGATCTTTTGTAACCAATTATAAACCAAAACCAAAATGTTATTATCGAAACACCAATTTATGAAAATATAAATTGTGATAAGTTACTTATTCATAGATTACCTATTTTTAAAGAACCTCATCTCCTTGATAAGACAGTCTTGATAGAGATGTCTCTTAATCTTTTCCTACTCATTAAGGAGTCTCACTTTGATAGACATGATTTTGGTGAGACATACCTTGAGAGATTACCTCTTTTCGAGGGGATTTACTTAGATGAGTCAGTCTATGTTGAACCCTTCCAAGATGAATCAATTTTTATTGAGCTCATTATGCCATCATAGACCATTACTTGTCAAAAAATCAGCATTCAACAAGCATTGTCAAAACAACCATATCAGATGAAGAATCAATATTAGAATCAGGTTCCATTTTTATACCAACATTAGATTTAGCATTAGAAATAGAATCAACATTGGTTGTGACATTGGATTTAGAGTCCCTTACTTTGGAATCAGAGTCAAAAATAGATTATAGTATTGGTTGTTATAATATTGGTTACAATTGCCTTGTAGATCAATTTGAATATATTTTTGATCCTTCTATAGTTTTTGAGGATGATTACTTCAGTAGAGACATAATTTCTCCTAGTATCTTCTATGAGGATTATGATACCTTTCACCATCCCATTATTAACACCCAACATAGACACGTTATTGACATTTCACCTCTCACCAATGTCGATTAAGATCGACAGAATCATACATTGTTAAACTACATCCATGGTGACATAGTAGTTGAAGAAAAACAAGGAGGTCAAGACCACATTCATTTATAAGAAGAAAAATCTCTTAGTGAAACCTTTTTAGAGGTGTTAGGGGATAAGCAAAGATCAAACTCAACATCTTTTAGTAACACCTTTTTGAAGGCACTAGAAGAAAATCAAATTCAAATGTTAATATCTCTTTTTGAAACCTTCTTGAAGGTTATATGGGATGATTAGAACAAATTCATTGGTGAAAACCTCATTGAGGTGCCAATAGTTGAGCACAAAAGTTATTCATTATTTACTAAAGATAATATCAAAGATCAAATCAAAATATCTTCTAATCTACAATATAATCAGATGGTAGCTACTCTCAAGATCAAGAAAAAAAAAATTATGGTCCTATCGAGAGCATCTTAAGAGGTATTCATCCCCACCACAAAAAAAATTGTCAAATTTGGCATCAACAACATTACATGTGACTGAAAGTCTTGATCTTCATTTTTTTCCCCACCATTATACATTCCATTATCATCTACCATTCCATTTCCCAATCAAACCCACCATCCATTATTTGTCCCTATTTACCATCTATGGTTGCACTTTCCTTTGTAGAGGCTAGAAAGATACCTTGTGTCAACATTTTAAGGAATCAAAATCAATGACCAATGAAGATCACAAAAACATTCTCAATAACCAAATCTGTAGGCCATTCTAGATAGAATAGTTATTTTGATGAGGTTTGGGATAGTAATTAACATGATTAAGTATTTTTTTTGCATCATCTGTTAATTAGGATGTGTATCTCTCCATCAGTAGGAATAATAGAATCAAAAACCACACCTAGTCCAACAACATGTACCATATTATTTCATATTACCATGCCTTTGCCATTGTTACATATCCATTTTCCATTATTTTAGATCCTAGCCATTCACTCCACCACTTGGGGGAAACCCTTTTATCATTTTATTCAGTCTATCAAAAACCATCATTATCATTAGCAAGACCATACCATCTTATCATTCCATTCCTATCTAGACCAAAGCCTATTTTTAGTCATCCTACGTAATCTTGTTTTGATCTTGGTTCATTTGGTTCTTCCTACACTTTTTTTTAAGAATATTTCGATCAAGTTTCAAAAATAAATCCAATCCATGTTTCTATGATAGTCTATGAAAGTAGTGTGCCAATTGATTTGGCAAGATATCTTTCATCTTATCAAGTTTGTTTATGTGAGCTTGATTATAACTGCCTATGGGCAAATTAGTGTCTCACCAGTCTTGCTACTAATTATAAATTCTTATGGTAAAATTAGTATCATTGACCTATGCCATTGTATCTTAGTTATAACCACATGTGGGCAAACTAGGGGTGACATTTGTTTACCATTCATTATCTCATCATCTTGTCATCCCTGTTTTCATTTGACTAGCCATTTTCTAGATTTGAGAACTTGTTGGGACCTAGTTGGTTTTCCCCCACCTTTTATGTGGATAGAATTACTATGACTAGAGGTCATTTTGGGACTATGTGGGTAATGCCCAATTCATTTTGAGGTCACCTCAGTCCCTCCTTTCTATATGTTCTCACTATTTTTTGAGTAACCTGAGCCAAATGCTCTCACCATTTTGTGAACAAGTATCTTTTCATTCTCTAACAAGTTAAGATACCTAAAAATTCTAAAAACATTCATAATATTTCAAAATCCAAAAACATTTATCCTATCTAAGCCTAGTCATTTATCCTCACTTTACCTTATTCGAGCATTATCATTTTTAGGATGCTTTCTTTTGCTTTTATTTTTAGGCTTTTTGTTTGTTTCTTTATTTTAGGTTTTTTTTGTTTGTTTTTATATTTGTTTATTTATTTTCCTATTGGTTTGTTTTGAAGACAGTTGCCTTGACTCGATCTATATGTGTTTTTTGGGTGATTCCTTAAGCACATTATTCTTGAGTCTATACATATTCATATGTCAACATTATCATCATTGTTTTTATCATTGGTGCATTATTTTCAAGTGTTTATTAGATTAGGAGTCAGTCCTTATGCATATTTTGGCCAAGTCTTCATGGTGTTCTATCATGAAGTCTACCATCACATGCTACAACAAAACTTAGCTTCAATAAGGTCTATAATCAATGGAGCTACAAAATTTTCTCCTTAGTACCTTGGCATTTATTTTCACCCATCTTGATCAAATCAACCCATTGACCATTCTAGTTGTATCATTGTTAATTAGGATGAGCATCTCCTCATTAGCATGTATAATTAAATCATTCACATTGATTAATCTTATTCCCATATTCATCTCTTTCATCACTTTGCATCCTCTCATCTTTAATTTGTATTCCAGGTTATATCCTCAAGTTATGCTTGCTAATCAGTCCTAACTAGGGTACACTCATCTTTATAAAATCTAGGTCCACTTAATGATTCTAACTGCTTATGGGAACATCATTATTTTGACTTGTATTCCTGATTATAACTACCTTTGGGTAAATTAGCATCCTTTTTACATCAATGTATGTAAGCATTTTTTTATTTGGATTTATCTCAACCATGGATTAATTCCACCTTTCTTCTTGTTTCTTTTTGAGGTACCATCCATTAACAAATGTGATGGCCACTCCCTCGAGGGGAAATCATCATAGGCTTTCAAAAAACATTTGGAGCTTTGTTCTTCAACCATCATCTTTTTTTTTCATACAAGCCATCTCTAATTATTTGAGAAGACATGTCTTTTCCTATGGTTTAAAACATCTTCCCAAATAGGGGCAAACTATAGATAGCTAAAATTAGCTGTCGATAAGCTCTAATTAGGATTTTGGCCAATTTCCACCCAAAATGTACAATTTGGCCTAAAAACATTAAAACATGATAAATGATGTGAAACTAACATATTTAAGTGCCAATTTTGGCTAGGGTATCCCTAAATGGGGCAATGCAATTTATGGGCTAGCTAACTTTGATCACTTCATTTCAAGTCAAAATGCCAAATTTGCACTTGGGTACTCTAGACTGCTCTTTTATATCAAATATCTTACATAAGATGCATGCCTTTGTTATTTATTATTGGAAACATCCTAAATAGGAATACACATCCAATGTATTTGATAGCACCTTTCAATTCTAATTCAATCAAATTTAGGACCAATAACAAGGTATTTTGATCAATTTGGGTAATTTGTGGACAATGTGCTTAATCATGCTTAAGAGATAATTAACCCAAATCAAGGCCTAATAAATAATTCCATGGAAACTTGTTGAATACTTGTTTTTAAAAATGAATATTGAATGTCTGCATCATCAAGTGACCTCATTTCTTGGGAAGACATCCCTAGGCCATAAATGCCACATATATCAATATTCATGCCTCCCATTCCTCATCAATGCCTTCCATGATGCCCTCCATGCATATTAATTGCCCCTTTTTCCAATGTCATGATGAAGATAATTAAAAACTTAATTCCAAAATTTGAATTAATCCTCAACCACACATCTCAATCTTGAGATGGATGGTTCAAGTTGATTTTAGACATTCTCAAAAATCTATAAATAGAAGGCCTCACAACATCATTTCTAATCTATTTTGGTGAAGATTTATTATGCTCAAATATCTTTAAAGGACTTGATAATTCAAAGTTATAATGCCAAATTGATTCCAATCCAAGCAAAGCTAAAAGCCAAATGTGCCAAGGAGAGATGGAAGTAGTCAAGCTTCCATTACCAAGGACTTTATGTGCACAAGCTGAGCAAGCCATTACTACAAAGGTATTTGGAGAATCCAAGGAAGGTGAAATAATTCTTGTGTTTGATTCCTTTCTTTTTAGTTGTGTTTATCATTTGTTTTTGTTAACTAATCTCTATGTAATGTCTAGGCCTAGAGATGTTATGCTATTAGTGGTTTTGTTTCATTTTATTTTCATTTTAGAACTAACACCATACTAACTATCCTCTCTTGAGACAAATTCCTATATCACATTATTTGTGAAGGATTTTAAGGCCTATAAAAAGGTGTAAAGGTATTCTAAAGGTCATTTCTTAAAAATCCATGTTGATACAATAGGTTTTAGGCCCTTAAATCAAGCTAAGATAATGATTAGTCATGCATAAGAGAGATAATGGTATAGACCTTTCAAGGTTACCTCATTATGTGAAATGATTTAAAGATTCGTACAGGTTCTCAAAGATAGGTGTGAGAAACCCTTAATATACATTAGCAATCATTCATGAGGATTATTCATATGTTTAAAGAACTCATGTAGTAGAGATGATGAGATATGGACTATTAAACCAATGCTTAGCCTATAAAAGACTTAAGAGAACTCTGTAAGGCTAATCATTATGAAATCTATCTCATGAAGATATAAATGTGATTGAAAAAAGTCCTTAAATGTGTAAAACAACCTTGGTATTCCCTTGGACAAGTAGACAAACAACTTAAGATGATTCCTAGTTCATGAGGAAGAACAACACCATGATAAAATTTGCAAGATTAGACTTAAGGATTCTCAAGCATGGCCTAGATGCCAAAAATAGTGATTGGAATTAGATACAATCTAGGACAAGAGGATTATTTATTAATTTATTTTCAAGGCATGATGAGACATGGAGAATTCAATTATATAGGAAGAAGACTATGAATCAACACTCCAACTTGTAACTGCTCCTTCAAGTAATGCATTGTAACTCTTCAAACAAGCTCCTATCCCATCTTCATGAACCCATCACCAAACTATGTGCACACTTGTGGATAATATGATTTAGGATTATTTATTTTCATGTTTTCTTATTTGTAACTTGATTCATCATGAGATGAAACTTACCATAGGCTTCTCCAACGTCCATATTCTCTCTCCTCCTTATCTTCTATATGTATTGTCTTGTTTGTCATTATGAGGGATCCTTAACCTACATATGGTGAATCCATGTTCATGTAAAAACTTATAATTGAATTTTATATGAATACAAGGTAATTTATAGCCTTCTTAATGTTTCAACTAGTTTATATTTCATGATTATTTGATGAATGTTAGTAGTAGTTTCATATCTCTCTTTCATTTATTCTATCTCCTTTTCTATTTTCATGTTTTTAGTCATATTAATAGGTAATATGGAGTGTGTTATATAATATTACATTTACTAAGTTTGGATATTGCTTCATTAGTGTCTCCTATGAGACCTTTTGATCATCTCATCTTAGTTATTGTCTCGACTTTCACCTTCATATTGAAATACTAACGTTTAGAGGCTCATATTGAGCTAGTGTTATAGGTTTCAGTCCTTGTATATGTTCTTAGTGTAGTATATTCAAGTGAAGGGTGTCAATTTTGGTTTATCACCTCCCGTTTACCTTTTTTCAATTGTATATATCCCTTTTCCTAGTAAGAAATAGGCTTAGTTGTAGTTTCAAGGTGAAGCATCAAAGGAGGTAGCCTTATCTAGATATTAACCTCATTGATTATGCCACCCACAACCTATAGGTGTCTCCATGATATCACCTAAGTGAGGAGTCTTGAAAAAACTCATTAAGGATGCAATTTAGTTTGATAATAGTTCTGGCACACCCAGTGGGATATAATTTCATTTATTGAAGAGTTATTGATGCCACTCTTCAATACATCAACATTTTAAGGCATGAACAAAAGCATCAATATTCAATACAAGTGAACCATCATTGGCATAAGAATTATAATTTTTTGAAAATCATAAATTGGTATGTATTCTCATCACTCATTTAGTTAAAGTGCATACTCTATGCATTTACATTATTCACATTAAATTGATATCATTCATGGCTTCACCCCAAGTAGATCTCAAATAATAATATACCAACCTTACCAAGACTATCAATAGTCTTATATTCCCCTTCCCACTCTAACTCAACATCCTTGGCATCATACTTATCCTTATATTCAACCTTGTTAAAGCTATGTTACTCCTACTCAACCACTATTAATCTTCAAACAAATCCTTGTAGACATTGAAATTAAAATGAGGGAGATTGATAAATAAAATGAACTTGGTCTAATTATCCATAACCCTTCCATTAGAAGTGAAATAATTTATATGATGAGAGATTTAGTGTATTTGACTAAGTTTGGGTGGGAAAATATTGAGAGAAACAATCAGCAAATGTTAATTAATGAAGTTATATAAATAAGAGGCTTGATTCAATGTATGGATAATAGATTAGTACTTGAAGAGAGGCAAAAATTGTAATAAAATCATCCTTACATGCCTTCTCTTACTCCACATCAACCTTCTTCTACCCTTAACTTACTCCCATGTAATCAATAAAATCTTGAATCTATGTAAGATTCATCCACTCTTCCTCAAAAAGTCAAATCAAGAGAATTACCAAGTATCTTAAGTCCTTCACCTACCCTTTAAGTTACAACTATCCATGAAATTTAAGATATATTAGATTTTGATAGAGTGATTTAGGAGTGAAAGGAGAAGAAGGCAATGTTTTTAACATAATTTCCTTTTCCAACTCTCGAAAAATCCTTCAATGAGCCTATTACTCCCAAAATCCTAAGTTGTAAGGACACCCTATCAAGTTTCAAACAATATAATGAGTTATCTTTCCCTCCCACCCCTCCTTTTGTGAAGGAGAACCTATTATACTGAGAACAGAATTTGATCATTTATTTGAAAAGGAGAGCTTATCAAGAAAGCATGATGACGTTTTGATCCTTAAAAATCAAAATCAGTTAGTTGTAAGTGAGCCTCAATAAGGCTATGAGGAAAGTGATTCAAGTGTGTATGATGAAGAGATCCTTCTTGGTAGTCCTCTTTATAAAGAAGGAAGTAGATAAGTCTTCAAGGATGATGAGAAAGATGATCTTAATGGAAGTCTACAAAGTAACATGGTAGCAATCTCTAATTAAAGTGACAATCTTAAAGAGTTTGAAGAGGGAAATTATGATCAAGTATGGCAACAACTGTACCATACTTTCATAGAATAAGTTGAGTTATTTGTCAAGCATGTGATCCTTCTATAACATGAAGATGAACCTAAACATGAAGTTAAATAATTTATTATCCCCTTAGAATAAGGTAAATCATGTTTGGTACAAGAGAAAAATGATTACTTAGACATTGGATGGGCAGATGAACTTCCATTCTACATGGAATAAGAGGAAGACCAATCTAGTTGACATGGATTGAGTCTTGATGAAGGGGTTCATTATGATCATGAAATTATTTATCAAGTTTTAGATTAGTATCATAGGAAACTTATTAAAGACACCTTGGACATTATCCTTATTGAGCCTCATAAACAAGATGAAAATTTGAAAGTTATAGTGGATTCTAGTGAGAAAGAGATGTTAGATGTACAATCACTGGGGGGTGAATCAGTGATGTAAGTTAATCCAATTCAATTATAAACCCTTCAATCCCTTAATCATTTAACACATACATTCATGAAGCATACACATCATTCATATAAATGAACAAGAAAGATAATGCAAGATCAATCACACAACACATGGATTATGTGGGAAACCCTCATAGGGGATAAAACCCGCTCTCAATCCTGAAAACACATGGACTACATGTCTTATAAGTTGATTAAAAACATGATACTTTAATGAATCACCCACTTCACAAGGATCACCAGCCCTTAAGGATGGATAAGCACCTCTTGTCCAAGATTTTGAGCACCCACAAAAACACCTATGAAATTAATATCTCTTGATCTCATATTTCCTTCTAATTTTATGGAGATATAATGAATATCATCTCTCTTCAACCTTACAAACTCTCTCTAGCCTTCACACCCTCTCAATGCATCTAAAACCAACTTTTAGATGATTTTAAACTTATTTACACATAATTAAAAAAAACCTACAATAACTCTATCAAAACATCAGCAACATGACCAAATGGTCATACACACATACCTCACACTCCTATGATCTTCAATCCATCCATCAAGATCACACAATCTTCACCTTTTATTTCCTCACTCTACACACTCTCTATAATTTTCTTATCAACTCTTCAAACCTTTATGATCACTATTATGAAATAATAATTATGAGCTATATGTCATAAACTCAATATTTAACCTGCTCTACTCTTCAATCCATCCACTAGGAACACTCACTCTACTCTTTTCTTCTCTTCACAACACTAGAAACCATCACTTTTGATTTTAATCTTTATAGAGTCTTCATCATTTGCATATTCTTGGTCAGACATAAGACTTGAATTAACCCTTAACGATTATATCACACTAAGACATAACTCAATACCACCCTCATATGTCAACCATAGTATCCATGGGTCACCCTTAAGTAGCTATACCTTTAAATTAGGCCTTAGTAGCCCTTATAGGTCTCATGGAGACCTATTCACCCCTTTGTTACTTCACTAAGAAAATTAGGAACACAAGACCACTTCTAAATGCAAAGGTCCACTCCACATGACCCACAAGACACCTTATATTCATCCATACTCATGTCTACATATGCAAAACCTGCTCAAACATTAGCCTTGTACACAAGAACATCATGAATAAATAAATAAATAGTCAACTTGTAGACATTTGTTCATATTGAATATGGATTATTAAAACATCAAAAATCCACATATATGGTACTAATGGAGTATACAACACTCTCTAATAGTTAATTCACCTTTAAACATCCAAAAACCATCAATAAAATCTCAAACATCCTTTTCAGGTCACTTACAGAAGATGGTCAAACCCTAAGTCAAATTTATATCTCGATAAATATAATTGTAAATATATTTAAACCTTATAAACAACTTATATGGATATCCCTTGGAGTCTTTTAAAACTTTTATTTTTATACCACCTTCAAATTCATCTCCCATTAAAATTTATAAACAAAATAATGAGCACTCATTTTCCTTTATAAATTTGAAAATTCAAATTCCAACTATCATTTTTAATGCAAAAGCTTCAAACACATGTATTCATCTTTTTCCCCCTATAAAATTTATAAAAATCACTCCATCTATCTCCTTACGAGTCTCTTGGCCTTGAATTTCAACATTGACCATTGAACATTGACTTGAGCTTTTGAGATTATGACACTTGACAACCTCATGTACCTTCTAGGTACCCTACTATCAGTCTCAATTTAGTTAATTCTCTTATTCCACTTGGTATCCCTGCATGCCTTCTATGTAACCTAATATCATTCTCCATTTCGTTAATTCTCTTAATCCACTTTGCAACCTTGTGTGCAATCTAAGCTTATTGACTTGATACACACCATCGATCTCCATATATATAGTTGAATGCATGCCATCTATCTTTGATATGTATGATAAAATGCATTCCATTGATATGATAAATGTATGATCAAATAAAATACTTTTATCTTTTGAAAATTTATCATGTATGTGACACATGTCACCATCACATGTAATCTTAGGATCCTTTGACCTATTAACTAGTGCTCACTATTAGATCTCCATCTGCATGATTGAATTTTCACCATTAGATATTTGATCTAATTGAGTGAGGTTTCAACATTTGATAGACCTACATTCACCACTAATTCTTTATCTAATTGAGTGAGGTTTTGACACTTTTTATCCATATATAATGGGCACTTGATATTGTAAATTTGGCTAAGTATAGAAACTAGTGAAATCTACTTAGGATGCTAACTTTGTACCTTGATATCTTTTATTATAAACCACTTCATGACCTAAAACTTAGACCATGTGATCTTGGCACAAAAATGATTATACCCATGTGACCAACTCCTTTTGACACTACTACATGTGAATGTTGATGTCATGAATATGCTCACTTAGTTTGATTTGCCACAAGACCAACTAGGCTTATATGACCACAAATAAGAACCTAATGAACAACATGCACTCCCACAAGCACTCCAATCACTCTTTAAACAACATAGGGCCTCTAAAACATTATCACATCACCAACCACATTCTTCAACTTACCTATCTAGGTCACCACTGAAGATCTATGCAAGAACATTGAAGCATACTTTGTCATTATCATTCTAACACACATGACACCTCATCAACACCCTTGTCCACCTTGGAGACATTTGAAAATAGTCAAAAAATATCTCCATTTATCATTTATGTCAACACCAATCACAAATTTTATGCTCAATCTCTTTCTCTCTCTTCAAGCACTTTCTCCCCCTTTGACATAATGACAAAGTGGGCTCTTTTTCTGATCTTGAGGATATAAAAAAATTTAAATACCAAAAAAAATAAAGGACCACCTCTAAGAGATGATAAAAAAATCCTAATAACACTGTTCATACCTCTTCTTACCTTGTACTTCTCAATCATGCTCCATGACTACACTCTTCTTTGATCATACTCTACTCTATGAAGATAAAACATACATGAACACCATAAGCTACTTGAAATCACCTTGAAAACATTAATAAGGACTCCCTTAATTCACCTAATCTTAGGCACCCCTTGAGCACCTTTAGAACACCAAAAACCATGAAAAAAAAACACAATTTCATTTATACCTTCTCTATCAAGCCACCTCCATGATCACCAATAGATGATCAAACCAATCTGAATATTACAACACCCATAACTCTTTATGTATATACCTTCAAGATTTTAAATTTCATATCTAAAATACATTCATATTCCACCTTATCCATACCAAAAATCATCATCCAAATCTACTTCTATACCATAGATCCTTTGTAAAATGACCACCTTCTAGTCAACACTAGCTCCTAAAACTTCTTCCACACCTTGAGGTCACTAATACACACTTCTGGATTAAATTTTGACCTCAAATTACTTTGGGAACCCATACTTAGTTTATCTAGGTTTTAGACTTGCATACCCTTAAGCATAAATTGGGAAACCTGAGATCACATAAAAATATTTAATTTGCACACAAATTACATTCAAAGCATGAAACCTCTTTTCTTGTTTTAACACTTGGAAACCTTCATATCCTGACTATAGATCATGCACACATAATATTCACCATGCCAAAACATCAAAAAATAACCATGAAATCATTATAACATCATCAATCCACCTCATACATTTTGATACATCAATCTCAAATGTTCTCATATCTCATTTGGTTTCAAAGACCCCAAAAGCACCAATTTTACAATATGAGCTCTCACTAGGTAGTGAGCACTAACCAAAATGGTCAAATCAGACAAGTGACAGAAAAAGACTCTTTTGAAACTAGAACATAAAACCACCTATAATGCACTTGTACACATCCTCTCTCATACTCCATATCAACCTTTCCTTTATTCTTCAACATTTGACCTAGTAGACCAAGCATTCAAAAATGACATAAATATACCTTTCAGACCAAATTTATTGAATGCATCTTGAACACATGCACTTGCTTCTCCACAAGAAATATTTCTCCTAAGAAGCATAGGAAAAGACACCCTACTTCACATGGTTCCTTAGAATAATGTAAAATTAGAGATGCCCACATCTCCTCATATTATTTCTCCTTCTTGGACATCTAAAAATGATAGTTATTCTTCTTCTTATGCTTAAGAGAAACAAATTTCTCATCCACTAAAACATTCCCCTTCTCTTATAAGACTGTATTGACAACACATGGAGATAACATAGATTCATGACATACCTTTTCAATTGAAAAAATAAAACTCATCACTAGGCATTGATAATTGATGTTATTTTCATGAAACTTGTTCAACAATAACATGATGTTTGCTTGGAACCATACACACCTCAAAACTATCATCAAATAACACCTTAATATTCTCCTTGAGATTGGTCTCTTCATTCACAACATGAGCAAACAATGAGATATCTTGGCACTCTTCAACCTCTGTATCATTCTCCACCACAACAAACAAACCACTTGGACCTGCAGACTCATTATGACTTACCCTTTCCAATTTTGGCTTCCATGAGTTAACTTGTCTTCTACCTTGCACTCTAGGAGCCTAAAAGGACTTGTTTTAAATTTATGTAATTTTCTTATAGAACCTAGCAATGTGACCAACTCTTTAACAATTGTAGAGAATAACATCTCTTGATGGAAACTCAACTTGCCTTTCTTGATTTAGAAAAAATCTTGTAATGTGTCATATGTCATAAAAACTAAAACACTTAACTTTGATCATGCTATTTGAATGATGATTCCACTCATTCTTAGTAGGTATTCTATAATCTCTATCCCTATGACTAAATTACTTACATGTGTAATAGTAATAATTGAAACTTGCATGCCTCATGGCATTTGCTTGTCTAATCTGATTTGTCTTCATTCTATCAACACCTTAATTCCTTAACTAATGATTGGTATTCAAAGTCTAATTATCCTTTTTCACATTAGTATTCCTCTTATCTTGAGTTACATTATTTTGTTCTTCTTTGTATCTAGGACCAATTATATCACTTACATGATTTTAGCTAATTAGAATATTATTAAGATCATTTGAACTCTTTTCAAACCTCATAAATGACCTCACCTTACTAGATGTCTTATCTAACTTAGCTTTCAATGACTCATTTTCAATGACATACCTTGAGTAATCATCTTCTTTGGTTTTTAGGCTTGTAGACATATTTTCCAATTGACTATTAAGATGCTTGACTATACCTTCATACTCCTTGGTGTATTCATTAATTCTTGCCTCAAACACAATGAATTGATCCTCATAGTCCTTTATTTGTGACTTCATCTTATTCATATTCCTCTTCTCAATATTTAGTTCTTCAAGGGTATTCATTAACTCAGTCTCATAATCCACTTCATCTTTATCATTATTTGAATCATCGCCAAACCATGTAGAATATTCTTTATGTGAGTAGCTTTCTTCCTCAGTGATGAAGAGTAATTCATTTTTAATAGGACCATCATATTCATGATCATACTTTGAGTCACTACCTTTAGTCTCATCTGATGTTCTACATTCTTTTTTGGTGTAGAGACTCTTCTTGTCCTTGAAAGACTTCTTCTAGTTGTCATACTTTCTGAATCCTTCTTCCTCTTATCAGACCTAAATTTATTCTTACCTTAAAATTGGCCTTGACCATGTTATTCACCATCATTATTCTTATGCTTATGAGGGCACTTGTTATCAAAGTGTCTTACTTCTCCATAATTGAAACATTTGAAGGATAATTTACTCTTATACTTCCCTGAGCCTATTTTCAATTTAATTTTAAATAAAGCTATTAGTTCATCATCAGATATATCATCATACTTTACTTTCTTACCTTGAGTTATCTTCTTCTTTGGCTTCATTTCTATCTTGAATGCTTCTTCCTTATTTGATGGTTTGTCCTCACTAACTCTCATCTCATAGGCAGTAAAGATGTCATGCAATTAATCCATCTTCATCTGAGTAAGATCATGGATTTATTCTATATCAGACACTTTTGAATCAAACTTGAGGTAGAGAGATACCTTAATACCTTTTGTACTATAATTTCTTCTTCAAAACTCTATCTAAGACCTCTAATAATTTTCACAAACTCATCAACTCTCTAAAGAGAGGATGCCACATAATCTTCTTCTTTCATCTTTAGACTCTCAAATTATCTTCGGTGAGTCTACAACTTGGCCAACTTGACCTTTAAATCTCATTCATAGATGGGTTTATCCCATAGTTCCTTCGTATAATTTTAATGGATTTCCTTGGTGAACTTAGTCTCTAAAAGACCACAAGTGATGGCATTCACTACCTTAGAATTACTCTCACACAACTTCTTATTAGTTGCACTAATTAGAGGAGTAAGGGGATAAATATCCATCCACAACAAATTACCAAATTCCAAACCCTAAGGACATTATGTAGGTCTTCATAAATGAAATCCAAAAATTCTAATTAGACCCATTGAACATCAGTGCTTGCTTAGTGGAAAATCCTCCTTGCATTTGATGACTACCCATTTTGTACCTTGGATCACCTTTAAATGGTTAAAATTGCAAAGAAGTTCTTGCTTTGATACCATTTATTAGGGGTAAAATCACTGAGAGGGGGGTGAATCAGTGATGCAAGATAATCCAATTCAATTCTAAACCCTTCAATTCCTTAATCATTCAACACATACATTCATAAAGCATACACATCATTCATAGTAATGAATAAGAAATATAATGTAAGATCAAGCACACAACTCATGGATTATGTGGGAAACCCTCATGGGGGATAAAACCCAATCTTAATCCTAAAAACACATGGAATAATTATCTTATAAGTTTATTACAAACATGAGACTTTAGTGAAGCACCCACTTCACAAGGAGCACCAACCCCTAAGGATGGACAAGCACATCTTGTCTTCAATATTGAGGAACCAAAACAACACCTATGAAATCAACTTCTCTTCATCTCTAATTTCTTAACAATCTAATGGAGATATAATGAATATCAACTTTCTTCAACCCTACACACTCTCTCTAGCCTTCACACCCTATCAATGCATCCAAAACCACCTTTTAGATCACTATACACTTCTTTGCACATACTCAATCATAAAAATTGAAACAACTCTATCACAATATCAACAACATGACTAAATGGTCATACACACATACCTTGCACTCCTATGATCTTCAATACATCCACTTAGCTCACACAATCTTCACCTTTTCTTCGCTCACTCTACACACTCTTTATACTTCACTTATCAAATATTCAAAACTTCATTATTAATATTATGACATAAAAATTATGACCTATAGGTCATATACACAATCTTTAACCTACTCTACTCTTCAATCCATTCACTAGGTACACTCACTCTCCTCTTTCTTTCACTTCTCAATACTAGAAACCATCACTTTTGATTTTACTCTTTATAGAGTATTCATTATTCACATATTTTTGGTCATCCATAATACTTTTATTAAACCTTAAGTATTATATCACACTAATACATAACTCAATACCACCTTCATAGGTCGACATAGAATCCATGGGTTACCCTTAAGCAGCTACACCTTTCAATTAGGCCTTAGTAATGCTTATACGTCTTATGAAGACAGATTCATGCCATTATAACTTCATTTAGAAAATTAGGAACACACAAATTCAAATTTCCACTCCACATGACCCTTAAAACACCTTATATTCATCCCTACTCACCTCAACATATGAAAAACTTACTCAAACATTAGCCTTGTACACAAGAACATAATGAATGGATAAATAGTCAACTTATATGCATTTTTTCATACTAAATATGGATTTTTAAAACCTAAAAAATCCACATAGATATACCTCATGGAGTCTATAACACTCTCTAATAATTAATTGACCTTGAAACATCCAAACACCATCAAAAAAATCTCAAACATCCTTCTTGGGTCACTTGCAGAATATGGTCAAACCTGTAGTCAACTTTTGATCTCAATAACTATAAATGTATGAATATTCAAACCTTATAAATAACTTCTCTTGATATCACTTGGATTCCTTTACAAATTTTATTTTTATACCACCTTCAAATTCATCTCCCATCAAAATATATAAACAAAATAATGAGCACTATTTTTCCTTTGTAAATTTGAAAATTCAAATTCCAACTCTCATTTTAAATGCAAAAGTTTCAGACATATGTCTTCATATTTTTCCCCTTTTAAAATTGATCAAAATCACTTCTTCAATCTTCTTGAGAGTTTCATATCCTATACTTTCAATGCTAGCTATTGATCTTTGATCCCAACTTCTGATATTGTGACACTTGGTAGCCCTGCATGCCTTCTGCATACCCTACTGTTAATTTGCATTAGGTTAATTCTCTTACACCACTTGGTAGCCTCATGTTCAATCTGATCTTATTAACTATTGAATTGATACACACTATCTATCTCCATCTGTATGGTTGAACATGTGTCATTGATCTTTGATCTGTATGATCAAACACACACCATTGATCTACTACATAGACTATTAAACATAGGCCATTGATCTTCTACTAATTCACCATGTATGTGACACATGTCACCATCACGTGTAATCTTAGGATACTTTGACCTATTGACTTTGAGCTCACTATTAGATCTCCATATACATGATTGAATGCTCATTGTTATATTTTTGATCCTATTGAGTGAATTTTTAACATTTGGTAGCCCTACATTCACCATTGATCTTTGATCCACTCGATCAATGTTTCAACACTTGGTAGTCCAATATAATAGTCACTTGATATTTAAAATTTGGGTAAGTATGGAAACTAGTGAAATCTACTTGCGAGGCCAACTTTTCACCTTGATATATTTTGCTACACACCACCTCATGACTTGAAACTTGGACCATATGATCTTGGCATAAAACCAACTCCTTATGAAACTAATACACATGTGAATATTTATTTCATCAATATTCTCACTCAATTTTATTTACCATAAGACTAACTAGGCCTAGATTACCACAAGGAAGAAGCTAATGAACACCATGCACTCCCACAAGCACTCCAAGCACTCTTAACAACCTATAAGGCCTCTACAACATGATCACATCACCAACCACATCCATAAACTTACCTATCTAGGATAACACTAAATATTTATGTAAGAACACTGAGTCACACTTTGTCATTGTCATTTTAACACACATGACATCTTATCAACACCCTTGACCACCTTGGAGACATCATTGAAAACACTCCAACAAGAGATAGAGTTTAAATAATCAAACTTGAAACTCTATCATGATTCCATTGAAGATTTTGAATTTCTTGACAAGCATAATGTACCTAAAGATAATGGTAAGAATGAGATTGAAGTTATTGTCTCTTTAAGTGATCAAGAGGAAATTTTATTTGTATAAGAACTAGAATTTTTTTATTCAAGTTTGGATAGTAAGTATACAATCCATGACGAGAATACTAAGATAGATATCTTGGATAATGAAAATAATGAAAACATGAGTGAGAAATATATTGAAGAAGACATCATGCTTACTAGTGTTCTTAAATATCATGAACAAGTTCAGGAAGGCCTTGATGACATGTGGTAGTCTTATTTAGACATATTTAAGGAATTTGAAGATCTCAATAAGATAACACCTCTAGAACGACATAATTAAATTTTTTTCAAGAGGTGTAAATATATTATCAAGTCAAAATTCCATAAAAATCATCACAAAGAGGTTCAAATCCATGTTGTAACAAGATATGATGGAGATGATACTTCTGAAGGTGAGCAAGAGGTAGATATTAAGGAGCCAATATAAATTAAGGTTGCTATTGCCCCCATGAATTTAAGTGTGGTCACATTGGAGGTCTCTCTTATTTAAAATAGTAGCATGAGGTAAGTTATGAACTTAAATATTAATTTTTCTTTATAGGACAAATATTTGATACTGTTGGTCCATTTTAGGTCAAACCAAAGATAGTGGTGGTTAAGAAATAATATGATAAAGCAAGAACAAGGTATGAACAATAGCATGTATATAATTCTTGTTCACCATATGAAGAAGAAAAAAATAGATATACTTTTGATCTAGGAAGGTCAAACATTAAAGGTTAGTGTATATAGTATTTTATTTTTTTGTTTTTCCCTAGGTGCTTCTTAACATAGTGTGTGTCCTATTTAATTTGGTTATCTTGTTCATGTGTTCATTTCTTATTTTTTATGTGTGTTAAAGGAAGTCAGTCATTTCATCATTTTAAATAGGTTTTATTCAACTATAAAGTTCTAATCCATGTTTTGGTTGAGCTAAGATGAGCCCATATCCCAATGAAAGTAAGAAGTTTACTAGTTTAAGATGCATAACAAGCATGCAATCCTAGGATGTTGCCAAAAATGTTATCCAAAATGGATAACATAAACCATTATATTATAAAAATTGACTAGGTGCATACATTACCATTAAAATTAAGTCTCAAAAGGAATTTTACAATAACTTTTAGTAGAAGTTAAGGTAATTTTGAGAAAGTTAATGTTTTTGGAAAGATTAGGGTTAATGTTTTGCCTAATCTAGACCTTCCCAAAGCCTCTCCCTTGCAAAATTTTTAATTTTCATAGGTAATAAGCTCTAAGTCAAACAAGTGAGAATTTTAATGTATACAAAAAGAATTTTAATGAAGTCACTTAAATGAACCTCAAGTCTTATAGATCATTTTACATAGTACAAGCCTCTTCAAGCCTTTTCACACTTGGTCAATGTCTTTGAAGCCTTGAAAGTGAACATATAGGTAAAATATAGATTCATGTACATCCATATCACCATTTTAAAAAAAAATTAATTAATTTTAAACATGAATATGATTAGATATAGGTCAAAGATGATAGCTTTAAGCCTGAAATAACAATGATGGCCTGTAGAACTATTACAAACACATTTGGTGGGATATGAAAGAGATGAAAATACATTTTCAAGAATGTATATTTTAATGGTAGATTAAATAAGGTTAATCAAGGTTAAGTAATGATTTAAAAAGTTCCTAGAGGTCAAAAAAATCCAAAGACCCACTTCATTTCTCCATTGGGTTCTTTCTAGGATTAAGAAGGCCAATCATATTGAAGATGGTATGTAGAAGAAAGAGAGAGAGAGTTGGGTCAAGTGAATTAGGGAATGATAGGAGAAATTATTACCTTTAAATTATATGTTTTATTTTTAGGTTTTAATGGATATTTTTTATGAATAAACATTAACAAAATAAGGTGCCTTTAAACCCTCTTAAAACCCCACAAATAAGGTTTTTACTATCTCAGTGAGTTTAGAAGCTTATAAATGAAAATAAAACATTTTGTGAGATTATAAAAGGTATTAATATCCATATAATATAATATTACACCACTAATTATCATGTTTGAGCATCCAATATAGCAAAAAATGTCATGTTTGTTGTTTTTGAATATGGTAGGTAGGGTTATTGGGGTAGAAGATATTTTCATGCATGGAAATGATGAATTTAATTTAATAAACATTTTATTTGGTATAATTTATCCAAATTAGGTCATTAAAATGCATTATTTTATCCCAAATACACAACTCTTGAATGTCTATAGGGCCTAAAATTACTCGTAAACATAGTGTTCCTTTTAGGTTGCAAGTGTGTGAATGAATAGAGAAGGCAATTTGATGATAATGTGGGAAATTTATATCATGAAAGTAATGTAAAAAAGTTTTAAATATTTTATTTATGATTATCAAAATATGTCTAGACCTCTTCAAGGAAAATCAAAGGCCCAAAATGGTAAGAAAACTGTAAAAGCACACATGCCTAATTGATAATGCTTATGAAATTTTGGCCTTGAAGAAACCAGTGAAGAATTTTTTTTATAATTTATTGAGGATGCTATATATGATTTCATAAATGATTTAATATGTTAATAATGGATAAATACACCAATAAAACCCCATTCATTGTCAAAATAGAACCATGAAGAAGATGAACACCTACGACCTACCTCTAGGAACATGAGGAAAGCATGAAAATGGGGAGGTAAGTTAAGGCATGAAGAATATTATAAGATGAATATAATATTTTTATATGGTCCTAAAATTTTTAGACTTGTTAAAATGATAATAAGATGCACATGGAGGAATATATTCAGTCACAACAAATGACCACCTACAGTTCTCTTGAGCTTTATGCCAATTTGCTTATGCAAATATATATAAGGCTCTCAATTAATCTCCCCAGATGATTTGAGATGAATATAACCTATTTATATGTAATTATGCATGTATATAGGGTGATAAAATTACCATAAATCTCTTCATAGGCTATTAAGACAAGAAGATGCAAGAAAAGGGCTTAATAGACCTTCAAGAAGACCTACAGGTCTATGTGAACCATTGGAAAATAAGGATGAATTATGAATTAATAAAAAAAAATTAGGGTGGATTATGAGTTAAAAATAATTTGTCTAATAATTTAAATTATTATATTTGACATTAAAAATGAGAAATCACTCAAGAAGAAACATTCTCAAACCTAAATAAAAAACAAGCCTAATTGAGACCTTCAAGTTTATTCTAAAGACTGCAAAGAGAGAATGAAATATTTGTATTTATTTTAGGGTTTTTATGTAAAATAAAGGTTTATTATTCCTAAAAAAGGTTTAAACAGTGATTATAATGTTTTAAGTGATAAGGATACATAAAAAATGGGCTTATAGGGTTAAAATGGGAAAACTACTTACAAACCCTCATGATAGGAAAATTAAGTTATAGTCTTTTGGAAATACAATACCTATTTAAAATAACTTGGGGTTATTATTAAACCTTTATAATACATTAAAATTCTCAATAACCCAATTTGGGGAGTTTTAGAGCAAAACAGACCCCCTGAGTTCAACATACAAGCCTAGACAATTAATAGGCTCTCTTTTCCACATGTGAAGCCACTTGAACAAATAAATGGGAAAATTTTAAAGTGAGGATAATCATTGGGACCTATTTACTCAAAATTCATGGAATTTTTAAACTCATTATAGGTATGTACTATATGAACTATTGTTAAGAGAGTAAATACCTCAAAACCCTATGTTTTACCTTGTTAAGAGCTTGATAAGGTCTGAAACATTGATATAACTTAGAGGAAATTTTTAATGGGACAAAAATATAATATGTATATTTGAATACAATTATTCACTCAAAATTTGTGGAATTGGTCAAAGGATTGAAATCTTTGTCTTTATGAATGATTGCAAACAAGATATACACATCCCAAGCTACTTAAAAGGTTTAAATGACTCAATGAGTGTGTTTAATCTTCAAATGAATTTAAATTCACTTGTTTTGTATTTGTATAATATAAATCACTTTTTTGGTCATAATATTACCTGAATAATCTATTTTATGGCACTTTTGAATGGTAAAAGGCACATAAATGGCCTAAAAAATTGGTTAAAAGCTTATTTACAAGGTTTTGACTATGAACAAACCTATAAACTAGTTGGGAAGTATTTTAAGGAATTTAAATATGTTTTAATATATTCTCTAGGTCATTTCATAGATCTCCATGGTGATACAATTTTTTTTACACCACTAAAGTAAGCTAAGATAATGATTTATCCTCACATGCATAAGAGAGACAATGTTGCAGACCTTTCAATATTACCTCATTATGTGAAAAGATTCAAATAGTCTTATAGGATATAAATTAAACTTGTGATAAACACTTCATAGACATTAAAAATCATTAATGAGGATTATGCATAGGTTTAAATAGCTCATTTAGGAGAAATGATGAGATATGGACTATTGAAACTATGCCTAGCCTATAGAAGACCTATGAGAACTCTATAAGGATAATCATTACCAAATATATCCCATAAAGATATAAATTTTATTGAAATAAATACTTAGAGTTCCAAAGAAAACATGGTATTCCCTTGGACAAGTAGTTAAAAAACTTTAGATGATTTTAAGTTCATGAGGAAGAACCACACCATGACAAAACCTACAAGATCATACTTAGGGATTCTAAAGAATGAGATAAATTAAAAAAAGAGGGATTGGAGTTATATATAGTATAGGATAGGTTGAATATGTATAAAAGTGTTTTAAAGTCATGGTGACACATGGCGAAGTCAATGATACACAAAGAAGACTATGTGTCAACACACTAACTAGTAACTACTCCTTTAAGAAATGCATTGTAACTCTTTGAACAAGATCATATGCCACCTTCATGAATCCATCACTAAATTAAGTGCACACTTTTGGAAAATATGGTTTAGGAATATTTTTTGGAAAATTTTCCTTGTTTTTAACTTGCTTCATCATGATATGACACTTGTCATAGGCTTCTCGAACGTCTATCTTCTCTCTCCTTATCAATTTATTCTATATGTACTACCTTATTTGGTATTATGAGGGATCCTCAACTTGAGTATGGTGAATACCTACTTGTGGAAATAATTTTACTTACCTTTGATATGAATACAAGATAATTTATAGCCTTATTAATACTACAACTTGTGTATATTTCATGATTAGTTGATGAATGTTAGTAGTAGAGTCATATCTCTCTTTCATTTATCTTATCTCCTTACCTATTTGTAGGTTTTTATTCATCTTAGAAGGTCATAGAGAGTGTTTTATATGATCTTACATTTACTAAGTTTGGATATTACTTCATGAGTGTCTCCTATGAGACCTCTTGATCATCCCATCTTAGTTATTGTCTTGACTTGCACCTTCATATTGAAATATTAATGCTTAGAGGCTCATATCGAGTTAATGTGATAGGTTTCAGTCCTTATTCATATTATTAGTGAGATATAGGCAAGTGGAGGGTGTTAATTTTTGTACATCACCTCTCATTTACTTTTTTTTAGTCATTTTTATCCCTTTTCCTAGCAAACAATAGGCTTAGTTATAGTTTTAAGGTGAAAAATCAAGGGAGTTAGCCCTATCTATAGATTCACATCATTGATTATTCCATCCATAACCTATAGTTTTGTCCATGTTATCACCTAAGTGAGGAAGATTTAAAAACCTCTTCAAGGGTGAAATTTAGTGTGATAACAATTGTCATTCTTAAAAAATGATGGAAAATGCCTAAATCGGTCATTTCAAACAATTAGCTTAGTTTGTCCTTATATTTATGAAATAAAATAGTTAGATTGTCAATACTCAAAATATCATCAACATATAATATAATCAATATTAAATAATCATTTTAAAGTTTAACAAAGAGATGATTATTAGAATAATAGTTAGAGAAACCCAGTTCTTTTAAAAGATAAGTAATTTTAGATTACTAAACTCGAGGCGATGTTTTTAAACCATACAAATATTTATTTAACTTAAACCCATAATGTTATATGTTAGGGTTAGTGAAATTTTTAGGTTGAGTCATATAGTTTTCTTCTTCTAAATCACCATCTATAAATGCATTCTTGACATCTATTTGGTGGATAATCTAACCATTTTGGGCTGCAAGAACAATGAGTAATCTAATAGTGCTCATTTTTTCTATAGGAGTAATGGTGTCAACATAGTCAATCCTAGTTTTTTGAGTTAACCCATGAGCAACTAATCTTCCTTTAAATTTTTCAATCTTACCAATTGAATCATACTTGATTTTATAAATCCACTTACAAAAAATAATATGTATTTAGGTGGAGGTGGAAAAAAATCCCGAGTCTAAATTTTAATTAAGGAATTATAATTAGATTGCATAACAACTTTACATCTATCATCCTGACTAGCTTCCTCAAAATATTGAGGTTCACATTCATACATAGTCATTATGGCATGATAATAATGTTGACTCCTGGTTAATTTATTAAGATTATCAACATTAGAAGATTGAATCAGGTGTTCTTCTCATATGAATATTTTAGATGGAACATGAAACTTAGGGGGTTCCATAGACTCTAAGTTATCCAAAAATGGATCAACTTCCTCTAGGGTATCATTTTATTCATAAGGATAAACATGAGAGTCAGGTTCAACAATATAAAAATACTAAGGAGGTTCAATAGAGACTCATACATATATTTTGTAAGAAAAAAACATTACTATCCTCAATGATCTAAGATTTAGATGGATCATATATTCTTAATCCTTTAGTATTACATCCATAACCTATAAAAATTCAAGATTACGAAGTAGAATCAGGTTTCTTTCTTTTAATTTTAGGAACAAAGGTGGAGGTAGGGTTACCAAAGTTATTAAGATGAGCCACACTATGTTTTTTTAAGATCCTATTTCCAAAAGAGTAAAAATATACAATGCTTTAGTAGGTAATCTCTTCAGAATATGCAAAATATTATTCATGGATTTGGCCCATAAAAACATAATAATATTTTTAGAATGTAACATTGTTTTAGCCATTTCTATAATGGTGCCACTTTTTTCCTTTCAACAATACCATTTTGTTGAAAAGAATATGGAGTTATTAATTCCTTTTGAATACCACAAATAATGAAGAAAGAATCAATATCTTTACTAATATGTTCACCACCATTATCAAATCTTAATATCTTAATATAATAATTAGAAATATTTTCAATAAAATTTTAAAATCTTTGAATTTAGACAAAACTTCATATTTTTGTTTAATTACATATGACCAATCATTCTAATATAATCATCAATTAACATGATAGTATACAAATAAGAATTAAGAAATATAACTTCAAAAGGTTCTGCAACATCACTATGAATTAATTTTAAAGGATGTGAGGATTTCACATCAAGATTATTGTGAAAAGCGTTAGTTTATTTGTTAACACGTAAGAAACCCTCACAAGTTTTATGATGAGAAGATATAGAAGGAAGTCCAAATATAATTTTATGATAAGACATATCATGTGAACTTATAAAATTAACATATCATAATATTTAATGCCATAATTTATATTCATTCTTACTACACAAAGAAAGAAAACATGCAGAAGAAGTAGAGAAAATGTATAAGCCATTCTATTGAACACCTTAAACAGTCAGAGAACCATATTGATTTATAATGGAATAATTATATTTAATAAATGTTACAATGAAATTGTAAATCATAATTTGAGAAAAAGATAGTAAATATGTTTTAAATTGAAGTATGAAGAAAACATTCTTAATAATAATATTTACAAAATTTATTTTTCCTTATTTAGTTACTTCTAACAATGAATTATTTATTAAGTAAATATTTTCACATGTATCTATAGAATCATAAAAAATATGAGATAGTAAATTCATTAGGTGTGATGCACCACTATATATAATCTATCCATTCTCATTTGAAGCAAATAAAAATATATATAAAGAAATAATATTTGAATTCTGATCTTGATTATTCTTCTGATTAAGATTTTGATTCTTTTGTTTGTTTTCATTATATTTCTTTCCTTTTTTATTTTTAAAATATTTATTATTAACTCTATATATTTTTTATAACAAGTTTTCCTTATATGAACAAATTTACCATGTATTTTAAGTCTCATTAAACTTAGGTTTATGATTCTTATTGCTAGATTTCTTTTTCTCATTTTGACCTTCAGTAATGTTAGGGTTAAATTTATAGTTTCTATTATTCTCAGAAACAAGGTTGAGATCAAGAAGTGCCTAAGTTTCATTTTATTTATAATCAAAATTATTCATAACTTGATCTTCTTAAATTAGAAGAGATGATAGGGTATTTTGAATTTAAAATTGAAATAAAATTGTGAAACTTTTCATGAATATTCAACTGAATAATGAAATACAAAAGTTTATCTTGAATAAGACTATAGTCACGTCCATCTAACTAAGCTTTAATATTCTCAGTTTTTGTAGTAAAATTAACAATCTTTTCATCATATTTCATAAGTGTACTCACTCATTCAAGAATTAATTTAATATTCTTAGAGAGATAAGTGCCCTCATTCATAGACTCAAGGAGTTTTCAAGCATCACTAAGAGACTCATGATTACCAATATGTAGTAGGAATTCATGCTTAACATTCCACAAGATAATCAACATGGATTATTTTGATTTCTATTGAAATATATTTGAAATCTCAAGAATCACATGTTGTTTTGACATGGCATTTTCAATCTTGACAATAGTGTTCCACAATTTTTATGTCGTAATTATGATTTAATGTGGATTTTTCATATATTATATTTTGAGCTATTAAGTATTTGAGATTTATCTAATACAAATTTAGGTGAATCCATAGATTCCCTTAAGAATGATAGTATAACACAAGATAATGCTTAAAATTGAAGCCTTTTTTAAATTTAAATTTATACTCTATTTTAAAATAAATAAAATTTCAAGTGTATGAACCAAATAATTGCTCAAATTAATGCTAGACAAAATAAGAAAATTATTAAATATTATAATAAAATAAGGTGTTGTAAGTGTAAAAAAATTAAACTAATATTAAAAAAATTATTTAAAATGAACCTTGTTTAATGTTAATTTTAACTTTATTTGATAGTAAATCAATTAAAAGTGTAAACAATTAATTTTTTTCATATATATGCTAAACAATGCAAACAAAATTGAAGTAAAATGCACTAATTTATGTGTCACAAGAGTCATACATAGAAAAATTGTTTAAAAAAATGTTTTAAAAGTTTAAAAATTATAATACAAGGTTTTAAAAAAATTAGATGACACCAATGTAGGTGGAATATGCCAAAACCTTAGAATTGACTGGTCACATAGCTATGCTCAACAACAAATTCACTAGGTCAAATATCACAACAAGGTTAACAAGTATAGAGTTTTGCACATGAGAAAATTTGGAATGCAAATCAAAAAATAAAATTATAAAATAATTAATTTGATCAAAAAATATTTTAGGTAACAAGTTTTGAACCCTTGACCTCCCTTTTTACAAGTTTCTACCAAAATAAACACAACCAACTCTCCTACTATAGTCATTACAAATATATATGCACTAATTTAGATATAATCCTTATTTAACTATATATATAATTAAAAAAACTAGTTAATATGTGCATATGAAAAAAAATAACATTGAAAAAAATTAATTTTTGGGTAAGATCTAAAAAATAAGTGGGGTTCATTGCTTACATGTAATATATGTATTTAATAAATAACTTTTTTTCAAATATTTCAAACAAATATATGAAAAAAACATACCTATAGGGAGAAGAATGGTAAAAAATAAACATTATATAAATTCATAGATCAAGGGAAATTCCACCAAATAGCATAAAGTTTTTCCAATCCCCTTGAATTTATCTGCTAAAGCCAACCACAACTTCAAAATTTAATCTTTGGTTCAAAAATTGATATTTCAGTAGACCAGTGTCATTATAAATCACCTAGGTGAGAGAAAATACATAAATAGTGCTTTATTAATCCTTTATTATGCAAAGGTATTGGGGATAAGTCCTCTCTTGCATCATCATCTGGGTATCTATCCTTGACTAACCACATCCAATTAATGGTTTGATTGAATGCTTCTTCATCCTTCTAGTTCCTTTTCTTTTACTTTTTGAATTAATTTATGGTTTGATAAAAATTAATTTATGGTGTTCATCCCTATCCACTCAATCACTACTCACCTCTTTACCTTCCTCTATTCTTTTGATTTACAAACTGGATCTTTGCCTTTCACTAGGAAATACTTGCCAACTAGTCTTTTCGGTCTCAAGGACTAGAACTAGAACTAAGTGTCAAAGAGACAAATTTAGTGTATAAATATTCTTAAATCATATTAACCTAACGTCCATACCATACTTAATGGATATAACCCATTATAACTACCTTTTCCATCTCTCAAGCATTCTACAACTTTTATGCTCATAGCCCTTAAGTCCTAAGTTTCACCTTTGGTTAACCAAGTTACAAGTACTCCTTTGAATTTATAATCATTTATTTATGATTATTGATCCTAATTTAATTTTTTTACGAAGTTTCAATATTGAACTCCTTTTTTTATGTCATTTCCTTTGTAAAATAACCTTTCTTTAGGCCTAATTAGGCCTATTCCCAATCCTTGTATGTTAATAACCATATTATTTCATACACTGTCAAGCCCAATAATTTTCCATTAGTTATAATACATATAATTAAGAAATACTAAATTTTTTTAGTAAATTTGGATGGTTAAATCTCTTTTTATAGGCACAACCCTAAAAGTAGGATTTACAAGGCCTGTACCTAGATGACAGTACGCTAAAATCAATATCTTCAACTATACTAATATGAAAAGGGTTAAAATTAACTTGATAAGTTATATTTTAATCACTTATAACTTTTTAAATGGTTTTTAAATCTTCTTTCCTCCATTCCATACTTAAAACATTAAAAATACAGTCAACCTATATGCTAATGTTGACTATGACATGGTACTTGGTTGTTTGTTCTCTTTTATTTGTTAAACTCCTCCTTAAATGAAACTTATTGAGGATTAACCACGTTATTACAAGCTATAACTTATCTCTCATAACCTTCCTTCACTTTTCTTATGCCATTGTCACTTTCTTTGCCTTGGTTTCTTTACTTGATAGACTATAACAAGGTGGACTACAAATACAGGGGTTTCATGTTCAAGATTCACTCAAATGTTCACATAGGCTATTGAAAAAAGTTTATACTCTCTTTCCAACATAAAACACATCTATTCCATCTCTATCCATTAACCAATAACCATTTACACATCCCTTTAGGGCTATATCTCTCTTAATAGAGTTCTTAACTGTATAAGCAAGGTTATCTCTGAGTATAGGGTCTGTGTCAATTAGAAAATCATAGGATCATCTCCAAGTTTATGAATTAATATCTACAATCTTAAACATGAAATTACCATAACAATGTAGCTACAAACCATTCCACCTTACATGCCTTTTGTAACTCTTGTCACTAAACCCACAAAATAGGGTCTCATTGACTATAATAAGTTCTTATCTAGTTATATGTATTATGTTGTTCCATGATTAAGTATAGTTTCCTATTCATTGACAAACACACAAAATAAACATCTAACTCACCCATTGATATTCACAAGTATTAAATAAATACTATAGTCAGGGTTTCTTTGGTGTTCACAAGGGTTTTCTCTCCTTAACTAACTAAGTACACTAATAGAGTATTCACTTACAATAAAACAATTATTACCTTCTCATAAAGCTTCCTCCCTTATTTTAATGTTAAAAATTATATTAAAATCAAGATTCACTTTTGAGAATCTCTACCTTCACAAGTGGTTAGCTTAAGCATATAGACTATCACTTGTTCCCATTCTTTGATGACTATGATCCTCAGTCCTTTGTTTTAACCTGCATCCTTTGACAACCTAAAACTTACCACATAGAGATGAATAATACATGGCCTCAATGGCCTTAAAATGAAATACACATGACTCAAAACAATCAATACATTATAGAACACCAAATCACATGCTTCTTTATTCATTTCATTCAACAAACATATAATTTTGATCCATCTGAACCTTGTTAACATTCATGAGGAGTATCATACAATTTTATTCAATCCCAGACTCTCCTTTCTCTTCTTGGAGATTTTTTTTCCTGTCTATGCTATATAAAAATACACTGACTTCTTTTTTTCCTATATCCAATGTAGGATCCCTTAGTTGGTTACAATGACCTCCTTACATAACTACCTACTTACACAAAAATGCAATGTATGGGTGAAGGTGGTTATATAAAACATATTCTCCACCTTAGGAATTTGACACATAACTTATATTGACCCATAAAACCAACTTTTTAGTCCTAACTCTTCAAAACACATTAAAATGCCCCTCTTAGACTCTAATACATTATTTGAATTTTCAAATCCCTATTTTAGAGGAAAAGTATCTAGAAATAAATTAAAACACCTTAAGGGATACAAATAGATTCTAAGACCATAAATTGACCTTAAAATTTCCTTCAAACACTTGGACACTCCAAAATTGGCAAACTTGACCAGTTATTGACAAAACACCTAAAATGACAACTATTGGCTTGATGCTCCTACATCATACTCCCTAAGAGGGAGAAAATTTGAGCCTCTATATTTATTTTATGCTCTTTATTTTGTCCTTTCATGGTCCTTCATATGTGCTTGATTGTTGTTTATCCTTTTTTGTTCCCTTGTCTTTGCCAAATGCTTACATTTCTTCCTTGTAGCTTTGTCCAATGTTTGTGTCCATGCATCCTCCAACTCTATGAGTTACTCCCACTACTGTAGTTTTTTATTTGATACATATTTCACCTTTTCCCAGTTATTTTGAACCTCCTCATGCTCACCTATAATCAAATTGTGTGCATTTGTCTTCCTCATACTTGCTTCATGTCTTCTTTCCTCTTTGTTTTCACTTATTTCTTGTTTGTCTAGTAGTGATTTCTCCTTATTTATGATATCTACTTATTTATGAGGCTATTTTATCCTCTCTTTCATGTTAATATTTATCATTTGTTTACCTACACTCTATTTTTATACCACTTCTTTAAACTTCTTCACTTTTTGAGGTCTTTCCCTTCATCTTGCTCACTATGCAAGAGCAACTCCTTGTTCTTTTCATCCATACCATAGTATATTATTATTTGAATCATTTTATGCCTTCCATATCCATGTTTATAAAATTCAAACTTATAATTATCTTAACATATTATGCAACTCACCTTGTTGGCTTATTTATGCTCCATTTGCTTATTTTTTGTGTACACAACTCTTGGTGCTTCTATTTGTTGCTCTTATATTGATGCTTCTTGGAGTTATTTCCTGAATTTTACCTTATTTACATCACGTATTTGTATCTCATTTTATAAAATAAATATGTCCTCCAACATTCTCAACTCCTCTTGCAACTTAAATGCATCCATATCTTCTTTTGCTTCATCAAACTTTGGTTTACTTTGTTCTTCTCTTGGTTGGAAAGCTTCTTGTTTGCCTTCTATTTATAATCCCTCATTTTTTAGAGTCATATCACCATAATATTTATATAAATAATTCTTATCAAGCACTCTTTGAGGTGATTCTTACTCATCTTTCCAAACTATACATTCATCCATCAATGCCATGGTTTCTATGTACAAGACATCTTCACTATTAGAATCAAAGTCATACCTATCATCATATATCTCATTTAAAAACACATTTTTCAAACACTTATCCTCTATCATGCATTAATTTTCTTTCATACATGGTTGTACCTTGACTTATTTGACTTGATTTTCTTGATCTACCTTTCTTGCTTACTTTGTAGGTTTGTTAATTTGTTCAATATTCATTCCATCTTGGATTATACTTTCATCTTGCTTCTCTTGTGCTCTTAACTTGATTTTTATAACCCAATTGCTACCTTGTATCTTTTTGTCCTACCACTTGCCTCTCTTTTTATCAATCTCATGCCTCATGACTTGATCATCTATCATGCCGACTTTATGTTCCTTGTCATTTGCCTTTTGTTTCCACCTTTATGCTTGTCTTCCACCTGTGACTCTGCTTTATTTTAGGTTCATCTCCTTCTTATCTCCACCTTCTTTTTAAAGCCAGTTAGGCCACACATACCCATGCCCTTGATCTTTTCTTGAGGGCTGAAATCTATCATTCTTTTCCTCCATTTGTATATTAGCTTTGCCTTCTTCATATATGCAAACAAAATCAATTTTCAAACATTCATTTACCTCCAATGACAACTGTTGCAAGCTTATCTCTTCCTTGATGTATTAATGGGGAACCTCCATGTCTTATTGGGTAACCATCTACTTTATTTCATCTTCTATGCATGGTAATGCATCATATAACTCCTCTTTCTCTTCATTTTCATCTTGTGGAATGCGTTCAATCTTCAAAACTTTGTCTTCTTCATGAAGTTCATTTTCTTTGTCATTATTTTTCCACTTGATGGGTGACAATTTTGACCCATTATTCATCCACTTTAAGGCCTCATTATTGAACTTCATCAACTTCTTATTCATACCTGAAAATACAAACTCAAAAGTAATGTTAGCATATAAAATGAGAGACCACATAGTCTCTTTGAATGTCTTTGGCATAAACATCTTCTATCTTCTCTTATGTTCATTATTTTATTCTCTCCTTGGCACTTATCTCATATTCTTGTTCTCCTCAATGAGAACTCTCTTCACTACCTCTCCTTATTTTTGTTCACTTAGAAACATCTCTCTTTTCATGCCTCTTTTGGTTGCTCTCTCTTTATACTTCTCATTCTTCAAGACACCTTTATTGTGCCTTCTTCCTATCATAAGTGACTATATGTGCTACTTAACATTTATTTTAACATTCCATCCTATCTATTGGATTTATTGACTCTCTATGACCTTCACCATGAGCTTCATCCTCTCAAATATCTGCCCTAACTCTCTTCTTATGTCTTCTATTTCTTTTAATATATCCATCTCCTTCATGCTTTCCTCTTTTCTTGGCCTATTTAGAACTCCTCTTAGAAATTATTTCAAGCTTGCCTCTTAGACCTCTTGTGTGCCTTAAATCTTCTTGATTACTCTCTCTATAATCTCTTCTTACTTATCTTAACTCTCTCTCTCTCTCTCTCTCTCTCTCTCTCTCTCTCTCTCTCTCTCTCTCTCTCTCTCTCTCTCTCTCTCTCTCTCTCTCTCTCTCTCTCTCTCTCTCTCTCTCTCTCTCTCTCTCTCTCTCTCTCTCTCTCTCTCTCTCTCGACTAGATTATTGTCCTTCTTAAAGGACTTTGGGGATTTTATCTCTCCTTAATTTTATGATCTTATATGATAACCTCAATGGATCAGACCTAAAACATCCTCTTCTCCCTTAACACACAGCAAGTTACTCCTCAAGCATACCTCATTACATATGCATGCATCTCAAAGCAACAAATTATAAATAAATCAAAACATATTTTAACCAAAGCATACCTTGACTTGATTTGATACCAAATGATGCAGAGGACTTAGGGATAATACTTATCTTGTATCATCATTTGGTTCTCTATCCTTGACTGACCACATCTAACTAATGGTTTTATTGAATTCTTCCTCATCCTTATAGTCCATTTTTTTGACATTTTAGCTTAAGAAAACTTATTCTTAGTGATTATATATTGTACCTTCAATAATAGTTCCTTGATTTTTTTAATACTTATACACTTAATCACTACTCACCTCTTTAACTTCCTCTATTATTTTGATTTGTAAATTGGATCTTTGCCTTTTGCTAAGAAACACTTGCCAACTAGTCTTTTTGGTCTCAAGGACTATAACTAGAACTAAGTGTCAAAGAGCCAAATTTAGTATATATATAGTCTTAAATAATTTTACCCTACTATCCATACCCTATTCAAGGGATCTAACCCACTACAACTACCTTTTCCACTCTCAAGCATTCTACAACTTTTAGGCTCATATCCCTTAAGTCTTGAGGTTTACCTTTGGTTAACCAAGTTAAAAAAAATCATTTGAATATGTAATCACTTATATAGGAATATTTTATACTCCTTTATTTTTTTACCAAGTTTCAATATTGAACTCCTTTTTTTGATGTCATTTACTTTGTAAAATACCCTTTCTTTAGGCCTAGTTAGGCCTATTCCCATTCCGTGTATGTCAAAACCATACTATTACATAAAATTTAAATCCTAATAATTTTAAAAAATTTATAATAAATATAATTAAGAAATAATAATTTTTTTTAGGAAATTTGGATGGTCAAATCTCTTTTTATAGGCAAAACCCTAAAACTAGGGTTTTTAAGGCCTGTACCTAGCTAAGAGTACACTAAAATCAATATCTTAAACTATATTGATCTTAAAGGGTTAAATAAACTTTATAAATTATATTTTAATACATTTACCTTTTCCAAGGGTTTAAAACTCTTCTTTCCTCCGTTCTATTCTCAAAACATTGAAAACTCAATTAACCTATATGTTAATGTTGACTATGATAGGGTTATTGGTTATATGTTCTTTTTTATTTGTTAACTTCCTACTTACAGGAAAATTATTTAGGATTATCCAAGTTATTAAAATATATAAATTATCTCTCACAACCTTCCTTCACTTTTCATAGGCTATTGTCACTTTCTTTGCCTTGGTTTCATTACTTGATAGACTACAATAGGGTGGACTGTAAATATATGGTTTTTACATTCAAGATTCACTCAAATTTCCACCTAGGAGATTGAAAAAAGATCATACTATATTTACAACATAAAACACATATATTACATATATATTCAATAACAAATAACCAATAAACATTTACACATTCCTTTGGGGCTATATCTCTCCTAATAGGTTTCTTGATTGTATGAGCAGGGTTGTCTTTGAGTATAGGGTTTGTGTCAATTATCAAATCATAGGATCATATCCAGGTTTATGAGTTAATTTTTATCATATTAAACATGAAATTACCATAAAAATGTAGCTACAAACCATTCCACCTTATATGCATTTTATAACTCTTGTCACTAAACCCACAAAATAGGGTCTCATTAACTACAACAAGTTCTTATCTAGTTATTTGTATTGTGTCATTCCACTATTAAGGATATTTTTCTATTAATTGAAAAACTCATCCAATAAACATATAATTCACCTATTTATATTCACATGTATGAAATAAAGACTAAACTCAAGGTTGCTTTGGTGTTGACAAGGGTTTTCTCTCCTTAAAAGACTGAGCACACTAACAGAGTATTCACTTAAAATTAAAATAAT
Organism: Torreya grandis; assembly: GCA_037957365.1. Lineage (NCBI taxonomy): Eukaryota > Viridiplantae > Streptophyta > Pinopsida > Cupressales > Taxaceae > Torreya > Torreya grandis. The sequence continues at coordinate 431,685 of JARHVA010004467.1, forward strand.
CATTACCTTATCATAGATATTCCTCCCTTATTTGAATGTTAATAACCCTATTAAAATCAAGATTCACTTATGAGAATCTCTATCTTCACAAATGGTTAGGTTAAGCATATGGACTATCACTTGTTCCTATTCTTTGATGATTATGATCCTCGGTCCTTTGTTTTAACTTGTATCCTTTGACAACCTAAAAATTACCACATATAATTGAACAATACATGGCCTAAAGGGCCTTAAAATGAAATACACATGATTCAAAACACTCAATACATTATAGAACACCAACTCACATGCTTATTTATTCATTTTATTTAACTAACTTATAATTTTGATCCATCTAGACCTTGTTATCATTCATGAGGAGTATCATAAAATTTTCTTCAATATTAGACTCTTCTTTCTCTTATCAGAGAGATTTTTTCCTCTCTCTTTTATATAACAATATAATGACTTGTTTTTTTTCCTGTATCCAATATAGGATCTCTTAGTTGGTTATAATAACCTCCTTACATAACTACCTACTTACACAACAACTGAATGTATGAGTGAAGGTGGCTATACAAAACATAGTCTCCACCTTAGGAATTTGACACATATAACTTATATTGACCCCTAAAACCAACTTTTCACTCATAACTCTTAAAAATACAATACAATCTCCCTCTTAGACTTTAATACATTATTTGAATTTTCAAATCCCTATTTTGGAGAGAAATTATATATAAATCACTTAAGACACCCTAAGGGACTCAAATATATTATAAGACCACAAATTAATCTTAAAAGTTCCTTCAGACACTTGGACACTCCAAAATTGACAAACTTGACCAGTTATTGTCAAAACACCAAAAATGACAAATGTTGGCTTGATGCTCCTGCATCATACTCCCTAGAAGGGATAAAATTTGAGCCTCCATATTTATTTCTTACCTTCTAATTTTTCCTTTTATTATATTTAATATGTGCTTGACTGTTGTTTATCCTTTCTTGTTCCCTTGTCTTTGCCAAATGCTTGCATTTATTCCTTGTAGCTTTATCCCATATTTGTGTCCATGCATCCTAAAACTCTATGAGGTACTCCCACTACTTTAGTTTTTTATTTTATGCATATTTCACCTTTGCCTAATAATTTTTAACCTCCTCATGCTCACCTATAATCAACTTGTGTGCATTTGTCTTCCTCATGCTTGCTTCATGGCTTCTTTCCTCTTTGTTTTCACTTATTTCTTATTTGTCCAATAGTGTTTTATCCCTATTCATGTTATCTCATTATTTATGAGGATATTTTATAATCTCTTGCATGTCAACCTTTATAATTTATTTTTACCTACACTCTCTTTTTCTACCACTTCTTCAAACTTCTTCACTTTTTGAGGCCTTTTCCCATTATCTTGCTCACTATGCAAGAGCAACTCCTTGTTATTTTCATCCATACCATAGTATCATGTTATTTGACTCATTTTAGGCTTTTCATATCAATTTTTATCAAATTAAAAATAATCATTATCTTAACCTATTATATAACTCACCTTGTTGGCTTCTTTATGCTCCATTTGCTTGTTTGCTTTTTTTTTTTTGTGCACAACTCTTGGTGAATCTCTTTGCTAATATTCTCTTGATGCTTGTTGGAGTTATTGATTTACATGTACCTACTCTACCTCACCTATTTTTATATCATTTTATGGACTAAACATTTCCTCCAATACTCTTATCTCCTCTTAAAACTTAAATGCATTAATCTCTTCTTTTACTTCATCAAACTTTGGTTTACAATGTTCTTCTCTTGGTTGGGAAGCTTCTTATTTTCCTTCTCTTTGGACTCCCTCATTTTTTAGAGTCATATAACCATTATATTTTTTTACATAATTATTCTCAAGAACTCTTTGATGTGATTCTTCCTCATATTACCAAACTATACATTCATCCACAAATGCCATGGTTTCTATGTACAAGACATCTTCACTGTTGGAATCAAAGTCATACATATCATCATATAACACATTTTAAAACATATTTTAAAAACACTCATACTACATCATAAATTTATTTTATTACGTTTTAACTTGACTTATTTGACTTGATTTGTTTTCTCTACCTTTTTTGCTTGCTTTGTAGGCTTGTCAATTTATTCAATCTTCATGCTTGCTTGGAGTAAACTTACATCTTGATTATCTTATGATATTAACTTGATTTTTAGAATCCAATTTCTTCCTTATATATTTTTAGGATTCCTATTGCCTCTCTTTGTATCACTCTCATGCCTCATGCCTTGATCATCTATCTTGCCAACTTTACGTTCCTTGTCATTTACCTTTTGTTTCCATCTTTGTGTTTGTCTTCTACCTATTCCTTTGATTTGTTTGACCTATCTTTTTAGGTTCATCTCCCTCTTATCTTTACCTTATTTTTTGAGCCATTTATACCACACATACCCATGCCCTTGCTCTTTTCTTTAGGGATACAATCTATCATTCTTTTCCTCCATCTATCTAAGAGCTTTGCCTTCTTCATATATGCAATCAAAATCAATGTTAAAATATTCATTTACATCCAATGAAAACTATTGAAATATTATCTTTTCCTTGGTGTCTTAACTGGGAACATCCATGTCTTCTTGGGGAACCATATCTTTTGTTTTAGATTCTATGCATGACAATGCATCATAGAATTGCCTTTATCTTCATTTTTATCTTGTGGAATGCTCTCAATCTTAAATGTTAGGTTGTGGAGCTAAAAGCTTCAACTCTTTACAAATAGAAGGAACAAAAGGTTGCTGAGATCCAGGAGCACCGACATCGGCAACAAGACCGATGTTGGTCATGACCAGTGCAGAAGGCCACCGGTGACGGTAGAGAGTCGGTCAACGTCGGTAGAACCAGGCAAGCAGGGACTAGCATCGATTGCCTGTGTGTTCCAAAACTATTCATTGCATGGACAGTTAGTTAAGTGAACAAAGTGTTTGCATGTAAAGGCCAGTTAGAGTCTTGAGCTGCGAGGATAATTGTCTAAATTAAGAGTCTAAGTTATTGTTTAAGTCTGGGATCTATTTATAGACCCATTGGCATGTATTGTAATTGGTATAAGATAAGGAAGGCAAGGAAGTTCCTTCTAAGTGTAAGATCATTGAGTTGTAGGTTGTTGTAAGCTCATAAGAGATCTACATGTGTGAGTATGGTCCGTTGAATTGCAGGTTGCAAGTTCATGGGAGATCAACTTGAAGTATTATAGAGTGCTTGGTGAACTAGTAGGGTTATTACTGACTGGTTGGAGAGGTGAACACCAATTCTATTTGTGAGTTGGTTGTTGGGACCGTTTTTGGTAGGAGAGTGTTGTAGAAGAATTACTGTACACTTGAGGTGTGGGAAGCCTCTGTAAGTTGGAAGAGTGTGGTGGCTCTTTATTGTATTCTTTTCTGTAAAGTGTTAATACAAGATAGTGTATTGTCTCTCATATTCTGTGCTATTGGTGAATTCTAGTTACTTGTATTTCTGGTTATTTCCGCATTTATAATTGCTTATATTTGGTAATCATACTGTGCTCTTTCTGAGGAGCAAGATCCTAACAAAGTGGGATCAGAACAGGTGTTGTTCTTGTGATCCCCCAACAAAGTGGTATCAGAGCTATTGGTTGGGATACTAACAGATTGGATTAGATCTAGTTAGTGTGTTTTGATTACAAGTTACTCACAGGGTTTCTGTTTGAGTGGGAGTTGAGCAATGGCAGAAGACAGTCAACTACGAATGGAAAAGTTTAATGGCAAGAACTACCAATTGTGGAGGATGCAGATTGAGGATTATCTGTATCAAAAAGATTTGTACTTACCGTTGGGAGGGGTTAATTGCAAACCCTTGGATATGAAAGATGAAGAATGGGAGGTTCTTCATCGGAAGGCTCTGGGATCTATTAGATTGAGTCTTGCATCATTTGTGATTTCCAGCTTATCACAGTGTAAGACAATGGTGGAGTTGATGGAATCTTTGGCAAATTTATATGAAAAACCCTCAGCTTCTAATAAGGTATTTCTTATGAAGCGTTTATTTAATTTGTAAATGTTGGAAGGTGGATCTGTTCATAGCCATCTTAGTGATTTCCATGGTTTGGTAAACCAGTTAAGTTCAGTCAATATTGTATTTGATGATGAAATTAGAGCTCTCTTAATCTTGTGTTCATTACCTAAAAGTTGGGAAGGTTTGGTAATGGCAGTTTCTAATATTGTGTCTCCTTCAAAAGTCTTAAAAGTGGATGATGTTGTGAGCGTGATCTTGAATGAAGAGATATATAGGAAAAGCACAGGTGAGTCATCAAGAAATGCTTTGAGTGTTGAAGGCAGAGGAAGGCAAAGAGAAAAGATAGAGCGTGGGAGATCAAGGTCCAAGATAGGCAAGAGATCCAAGTCCAGGTATGGCAGAATAACCTACTAGAAGTGTGGAAAGCAAGGGCACTTAAAGAGAGATTGCAGATCAGGTGAAGATCAGCATGAAGGACATGAAGAAGAAGCAGATGTTGTAGATTACGCTGCACGGGATGCTTTGGTATGTTCTTTGGATAAAGTAGAATCTTGGGTTTTAGATTCTGGTGCCTCTTTTCATGCATCCCCACATAGGGAATTTTTTCATGAGTATGTCCAGGGAGACCTTGGAGAAATTTGTGTAGGGGATGGTAAGCCTTGTCAGATTGTTGGCAAAGGGAAAGTGAAGCTGAAACTGCAGACAGGTAACACATGGGTGTTAAAGGAGGTCATGCATGTCCCAATTCTAGAGCGGAATTTGATTTATGTTAGAAGTTTGAGTGATGAGCATTGCACAGTAACTCTCACAGTGGACTCTTGGAAGGTTACCAAGGGTACACTTGTTGTAGCTAGAGGTAAGAAAGTAGGTACACTTTATCTATCTACTTGTACTATTGATTCTCTTTCTGGGTTATCTACTTTAGCTATAGATTCAGAGATGTGGCTTAATAGGCTTGGTCACATAGATAAGAAGGAGATGCTTGTTCTTGAGTCAAAGGGTATGCTTTCGGATTTGGAAGGTATGGATCATGATTTCTGTATGCAGAAGAAGGTGACATTTCTTAAGGAATTCGATGTTAGTGACAAGAATAGGAAAGCCTTGGTTTTCAAGGAGAAGGTGACGGACAGAGTTCAACACAAGATGCAGAAGAATTTTGAGCAGAGCAAGGGTGATTTGGACAAGGATTTGATCTAAAAAGAGCTCACGGGAAAAAGTCAGGTCTCACTAGAAAAACACAGAGACCGACATCGGCAGGAAAATCGGCGTCGGCATCCAGACAGGGACCGACGTCAGCTATGTGCAGCTCGACATCGGTGACTCAGGGCAGATAACTACCAGTGTCAGCTAGGGGAAAATGACGTTGGCAAGGGGCAGTCATAGGGAACCGACATCAGTCGGGTGCAGACTGAGATGTGACCGGCATCGATTATTGAGATGAATTTTGGGTGGATAGCAAGCTGTCATGGAGTCTCAAGTACCCATATGGAGGACTGAAGGTCTAAGTAAGTTCTTAAATTCATCATTTCCCTTCTTTACACTACTTTTTGCTCACTTATGGCATAAGACTAGGAAGTTATTGAAGAAGCAGAATAGGTAGATCCAGGAAACAGTGGGAGCTTGGCATGGATGAGGATGTGATTCCTCGGAGGAGAACCAAACAAGTGTTTTGGGTAGGGTTGCCAGCTAGAAGTAAGCACTGAGAGACGAATGGATGTTCAGGATGAAGAAGAGCAAAAATGGATATGTGAGATGGAAGATCAGGGTATATGGTCTTGTATAAGCTGCAGGGCAATGGAGGTTTGATCATTATGTTTCTCTTTACCAGGTTGGATAATATTAGCTACATTATCCTATTACTGTATGATGTGCTTGTTACAGGGTTACATATACAGGGTATTGCTAAACTAAAGGTAAAGCTAGTTCAGGTGTTTGTCATGGAGAATCTGGGAGCAACAAGATTCTTTGGCATGAGTGTGTTCTAGAGACATGGTAGGTCACATGTTGACTTTGTTTCAGGATGATTGTGTGAGACCGGTTAACACACCGATGGTTGGATAGTTCTATGAACTGTGTCTTGATTCACATAATGAGGTTGAGTGCATGGTATGTACTAAACCTAAGTTTTCCCAAGCAGTGGGAGTTGTCACAAGTTTGGAGCCAATCCGGGAGAGAACCATTGGAGGGTAGTTCAGTGGATTCTTATAGGGACTAGCAGCAGGTGCACATGCTATGCAGGTTCAAGTTATTTTCTACATGGTTGTAGATGTGGATGTGGCTGGTGATTTGGATGACAGGTTTTGCACCACTTGATTTGTGGTGGTTGGTGTTTAAGAGTGATCTTGAGGAGGGATACAAAGCCAAGGGAACAAACTAGATAGAGTATAGGTATAGGTACAGGTTGCAGCTGTTTATCTCCAAGTGGGAGATTGTTAGGTTGTGGAGCTAAAAGCTTTAACTCTTTGCAAATAGAAGGAACAGAAGGTTGCTGAGATCTCAGAGCACCGATGTCAGTAGCAGAACCGATGTCAGTCGTGACCAGTGTAAAAGGCCACCGGTGATAGTAGAGAGTCGACTGGCATCGGTAGAACCAGGCAAGCAGGGACCAGCGTCGGTCGCCTGTGTGTTCCAAAACTATTCGTTGCATGAATAGTTAGTTAAGTGAATGAAGTGTTTGCATGTAAAGGCCAGTTAGAGTCTTGAGCTGCAAGGATAATTGTCTAAATTAAGAGTCTAAGTTATTGTTTAAGTTTGGGATCTATTTATAGACCCATTGACATGTATTGTAATTGGTATAAGATAAGGAAGGCAAGGAAGTTCCTTCTAAGTGTAAGATCATTGAGTTGCAGTTGTTGCAAGCTCATAGGAGATCTACATGTGTGAATATGGTTCATTGAATTGCAGGTTGCAGGTTCATGGGAGATCAACTTGAAGTATTATAGAGTGCTTGGTGAACTAGCAGGGTTATTACTGACTGGTTGGAGAGGTGAACACCAATTCTATTTGTGAGTTGGTTGTTGGGACTGTTTTTGGTAGGAGAGTGTTGTAGAAGAATTATTGTACACTTGAGGTGTGGGAAGCCTCTGTAAGGTGGAAGAGTGTGGCGGCTCTTTATTGTATTTTTTTCTGTAAAGTGTTAATACAAGATAGTGTATTGTCTCTCATATTCTGTGCTATTGGTGAATTCTAGTTACTTGTATTTTTGGTTATTTCTGCATTTATAATTGCTTATATTTGGTAATCATAATGTGCTCTTTCTGAGGAGCAAGATCCTAACAAAGTGGGATCAGAATAGGTGTTGTTCTTGTGATCCCCCAACAAAGTGGTATCAGAGTTGTTGGTTGGGATACTAACAGATTGGATTAGATCTGGTTAGTGTGTTTTGATTACAGGTTACTCACAGGGTTTCTATTTGAGTGGGAGTTGAGCAATGGCAAAAGACAGTCAACTAAGAATGGAAAAGTTTAATGGCAAGAACTACCAATTGTGGAGGATGCAGATTGAGGATTATCTGTATCAAAAAGATTTGTACTTACCATTGGGAGGGGTTAATTGCAAACCCTCAGATATGAAAGATGAAGAATGGGAGGTTCTTGATCGGAAGGCTCTGGGATCTATTAGATTGAGTCTTGCATCATCTGTGATTTCTAGCTTATCACAGTGTAAGACAATGGTGGAGTTGATGGAATCTTTGGCAAATTTATATGAAAAAGCCTCAGCTTCTAATAAGGTATTTCTTATGAAGCATTTATTTAATTTGCAAATGTTGGAAGGTGGATCTGTTCATAGCCATCTTAGTGATTTCCATGGTTTGGTAAACCAGTTAAGTTCAGTCAATATTGTATTTGATGATGAAATTAGAGCTCTCTTAATCTTGTGTTCATTACCTAAAAGTTGGGAAGGTTTGGTAATGGCAGTTTCTAATACTGTGTCTCCTTCAAAAGTCTTAAAAGTGGATGATGTTGTGAGCATGATCTTGAATGAAGAGATACATGAGAAAAGTACAGGTGAGTCATCAGGAAATTATTTGAGTGTTGAAGGTAGAGGAAAGCAAAGAGAAAAGATAGAGCGTGGGAGATCAAGGTCCAAGATAGGCAAGAGATCCAAGTCCAAGTATGGCAGAATAACCTGCTGGAAGTGTGGAAAGCAAGGGCACTTAAAGAGAGATTGCAGATCGGGTGAAGATCAGCATGAAGGACATGAAGAAGAAGCAGATGTTGTTTATCTCTTCCTTGGTGTCTTAACTGGGAACATCCATGTCTTCTTGGGGAACCATATCTTTTGTTTTAGATTCTATGCATGACAATGCATCATAGAATTTCCTTTATCTTCATTTTTATCTTGTGGAATGCTCTCAATCTTAAATACTTTGACTTCTTCATGAAGTTATTTATATTTGTCATTATTTTTCCATTTTATGGGTGACAATTTTGACCCATTATTCATCCAATTTTAGGCCTCATGCTTGGTCATCATCAACTTCTTCTTCATACTTGAAAACACAAACTCAAAATTATTGTTAGCATATAAAATGAGAGACCACATAGTCTCTTTGAATGTCTTTGTCATAGACATCTTACATCTTCTCTTATATTCATTATTATTTGTTCTCCTTAGCACTTCTCTCATCTTATTATTCTCCTTAATGATAACTCTCTTCACTACCTCTCTTTTTTGTTGCTCTCTTGGCAACATCTCTCTTCTCATGCCTATTTGGGCTTGTCTCTCTTTATTCTTCTCATTCTTCAAGACACCTTTCTTATGCCTTCTTCTTCTCATAAGTGAGCTTATAAACCAGTTCACCTATCTTCTCAAATTCTATTATATCCAATGGCTTTCTTGACTCTCCACGAGCTTCATCATGAGCTTAATCCTCTCAAATATTTGCCTCAAATCTCTTCTTATGTCCTCTATTTATTGTTCTATATCCATCTCCTTCATGTTTCCTTCTTATCTTGGCATATTTATATCTCCTCTTATCAAGTTTTCAAATATTTACTCTTATACCTATTTTTGTCCTTTCCTATTCTTGATTCCTCTCTCTAGGATCTCTTCCTAACTCTCTTAAATATCTTTTGGAGTCTTCTATCTTGCTCTTCTCTCTTGGAGCTTCAATACTCTCTTTTCCTCTCTCTCTTCTAGTATTATCTTGACTAGATTATTGTCCTTATCAAAGGACTTTGGGGATTTTATCTCTCCTCAATATTAATCTCTTCTATTCTAACCTCAATGGATTAGACCTAGAACATCCTCTTCACCCTCAACACCTTGCAAGTTACTCCTCAAGCATACCTCATTGCATATGCATGCATATCAAAGCAACAAATTATAAATAAATAAAATAAAAATTTAACATAAGCATACCTTTACTTGCTCTAATACCAAATTATTTAGAGGCATTAGGGATAATTCCTCTGTTGCATTATCATCTGGTTCTCTATCTTTGACTGACCACATCTAACTAATGGTTTGATTGAATTATTCCTCATCCTTCTAGTTCTTTTTTTTTGAATTTTTAGATTAAGACTCATTATTATTAGTGATTATATATTTTACCTTAAATAATAATGAATTTATTGTGTTCATCCCTATACACTCAATCACTACTCACCTCTTTACCTTCCTCTATTCTTTTGATTTACAAACTAGATCTTTGCGTTTCACTAGGAAGCACTTGCCAACTAGTCTTTTTGGTCTCAAGGACTAGAAATAAAACTAAGGGTAAAAGATACAAATTTAGTGTATATATTATTAAATAATAATACCATACTATCCATACCCTACTCAAGGGATTTAAACCATTGCAACTACCTTTTCCACTCTCAATCATTCTATAACTTTTAGGCTCATAACCCTTAAGTATTGAGGTTTACCTTTGGTTAAAAAATTTACAATAAATATTATGAATATTTAATAAATTATTTATTATTATTTTATACTCATTTGTGTATGAAGTTTCAAGACGGAATTCCTTTTTTTGATGTCATTTCTTTTGTAAAATAACCTTTCTTAAGGCCTAGTTAGGCTTATTCCCAATCCTTGTATGTAAAAACCATATTATTACATAAAATTTAAAGACAAATAATTTTAAATAAGTTATAATACATATAATAAATCAATACTACAAAGTTTCAGGCAATTTGGATGGTTAAATCACTTTTTATAGGTAAAACCCTAAAACTAGGGTTTATAAGGCTTGTACCTAGCTGAGAGTAGACTAAAATAAATATCTTAAAATATATTGATATTAAAGGGTTAAAATAAATTTTATAAAGTATATTTTAATCCCTTATACCTTTTCCAATGGTTTAAAACTATTCTTTCCTCTATTCCATTCTCAAAATATTGAAAAATCAATCAACCTATATGCTAATGTTGACTATGATAGGGTACTTGGTTGTCTGTTCTCTTTTATTTGTCAACATAATTATTAAAGGAACCTTATTGAGGATTATACATGTTATTAAAAGATATAAATTATCTATCACAACCTTCCTTCACTTTTCTTATGCCATTGTCACTTTCTTTGCCTTGGTTTCATTACTTGGTAAACTAGAACAGGGTGGACTACAAATATAGGGGTTTCACATTCAAAATTAAATAAAATGTCCACCTAGGCTATTGAAACGTGTTCATACTCTCCTTAAAATTTAAAATAAATCTATACCATATATATATAATAACCAATAACCATTTACACATCCCTTTGGGGCTATATCTCTCTTAATAGGGCTCTTGACTGTATAAGCAGGGTTGTCTCTGAGTATAGGATCTATGTCAAGTAGAAAATCATAGGATCATATCTAGGTTGATGAGTTAATTTTTATAATATTAAATATTTCATTACCATAAAAAAATTTCTATAAACCATTCCACCTTATACACCTTTTATAACTCTTGTCACTAAACCCACAAAATAAGGTCTCATTGACTGCAACAAGTTCATATTTGGTTATATGTATTATGTTGTTCCACTATTAAGGCTAGTTTAATATTCATTGAAAAACTCATCCAATAAAAATATAAATAATTCATTGATATTCACAAGTATTCAATAAATACTAGAGTTAAGGTTTCTTTGGTGTTCACAAGGGTTTTCTCTCCTTAACTGACTGAGCACACTAATAGAATATTCACTTATAATAAAACAATTGTTACATTTTAATATATCTTCCTACCTTATTTAAATTTTAAAACTATATTAAAATCAAGATTCAATTTTTAGAATCTCTACCTTCACAAGTGGTTAGGTTAAGCATATGGACTATCACTTGTTCCCATTCTTTGATGACTATGATCCTCAGTCCTTTATTTTAATCTGCATCCTTTGACAACCTAAAACTTACCACATAGAGATGAAAAATAAATGGAATAAAAAGTCATTAAAATTCAATCCAAATGATTCACAACACTCAATAAATTTCATAACACCAACTCACATTATTATTTATTCATTGCATTCAACCAACATACAATTTTGATCCATCTAGACCTTGTTATCATTCATGAGGAGTATCATATAATTTTATTCAATCTTGTTGGGGATCAACCAACAATGTTGATTACAATATGAAAGCAATTAAATGTGGAATTAAACCAGAAAGATAAGTAACTAGAATCAAAAAATAGCAAACAATAAGAGATACAAGAAACCACCCTGAAAACTTGTATTAAACTCTTTACAAAAGGAATAAAATTGAAGAAACTTCTTTTCTTCCACACCTCTCTCAGATGTACAAATATATTTCTAGATCTCTTTCCCTCAAGAGTTCTCTCTCTCAATTACAATCAACTCCAACAACTTGGATTGATACACATATACAATTCTGTATTGTTCAATTCAACATTCTATACTCACTAAGCTATGAAGATCTATCCTATTATATAATAATTAGGGATCATGAGCAATGCAATTACAACCATCAGATATGCCTCTTAATCAAGGGCTTAAAATAGTCTTACTTAAAATATAGATGTGGACTTAAGACTATCACTTAATCCTACCATGTAAACATTATGTTCTGTCCACGGAAATAACATTTTGGATGCACAGGTGACCGACGTCGGTCCCTGCCTATCTTCCTGTGACCGACGTTGGCCAAACATAACCGACGTCAGAATCTCCTAGTCGACTCTTGACCGACGTCAGTCACTCCTGACCGACGCTAGTGACTATGTAAATCTTGCAACTTTCAAACTCATTCATTGTGTGAAGCTTTTAGCTCCACACCTTAACAATCTCCCACTTGGAGATAAACAGCTGCACCAGTACCTGTACAGCAACATCTTCTAGCTCCTCCATCTTCGAATTCAATCATGAAGACCTACAAAAATTGAATGAAGATTCAACTTCTCCTTTGTTACCAGCTTGGTTAACATATCCATAAGGTTCTTATCTGTATGGATCTTCTCCAGCTTCAACTCACAATCCTCCAATACCTGTCTAATGAAGTGGTACCTAAGTTGTATATGCTTTGTTCTTGAATGAAAGGCTGAATTCTTAGCCAAATGAATTGCACTCTGACTATCACTATATAATCTTCAAATCTCTTACTCCTTTCCTAGCTCTTCCATGAACCGTGTCATCCATATCATCTCTTTGCTAGCCTTTGTGACTGCAATATATTCTACTTTTGTAGTTGACAAGGCAACAACCTTCTGCAACTTTGATATCCAGCTAATCGCCATTCCACCAACAGTGAAAACATATCTTGTGGTGCTTCTTCTGCCATCCAAATCACCTGCCATATCTGAATCTACATAACCATGTAGAGAAGTATCTAAACCTCCATATCACAAATGCCTACTCCTGGTCCCTCTCAGATATCTAAGGATCCACTAAACTGCTTTCCAGTGTTCCTTCCCTGGAATGGCCATATACTTACAACTCCCACTGCTTGGGCAATATCTGGTCTAGTACATACCATTACATACATTAAACTCCCTACTGTAGAAGCATATGGAACTTTATTCATGTACTCTACCTCATCATATGAATTAGGACATTGTTTTTTACTCAATTAAAAATGTCCAGCCAAAGGTGTGCTTACCAGTTTTGCATCCTGCATATTGAACCGTTTCAACACCTTGTTCACATAATCCTCTTGAGACAAAATCAACCTGTGATTTTTCTTGTCTCTCTTAATACTCATGCCAAGAATTTTCTTTGCTGCTCCCAAATCCTTCATGGCAAATGTGTGAGCTAATTTCACCTTAAGCTCAGAGATATCTTGCATGTGTGATCCTGCAACTAGCATATCATCTACATACAATAACAAAATAATATATCTACCATTATCTAATCTCTTAAAATACACACAATGGTCAGATTGACACCTACTGTAGCCATGCTTAGTCATAAACCTGTCAAATCTCAAATACCATTGTCTAAGAGCTTGCTTGAGGCCATACAAGCTTTTTTTCAATTTGCACACTAGCTTTTCATCACCTTTGACCTCAAATCCTTCTAGCTGATCCATATATATTTCTTCATCCAAATCTCCATGAAGAAACATTGTCTTAACATCAAGTTGCTCAAGATGCAAATCCTCAATAGCAACTAAAGACAATACAGTCCGTATAGAAGTCATTTTAACAACAAGAGAAAAAATCTCGCCAAAATCAATACCTAGTTTTTGTGCAAATCCTTTCACTACCAACCTGGCCTTATATCTCATCTATCCATTCTCACCTTCCTTTAACCTATAGATCCATCTGTTCTTCAGTGTCTTCTTTCTTGTTGGCAACTCAACCAAATCCCATGATTGGTTCTCTTTCAAGGAATCAATCTCCTCATTCATGCCTAGCTCCCACTGATTCTTGGATTCCACCTGTATTACTTCATCAAAACTCTCTGGTTCTCCACCATCAGTAAGCAATAAATAGAATAATGAAGGGGAATATCGAATTGGAGGTATACTTACCCTTTCTGACCTCCTGATGGGCATCTAAGACTCATTCACAACATGTTGTCCACCCAAATTCTCTGACAGTGACCAACCTCAATCACCTTCAGGCCTGTAACTGGCTGATGTTGGTTCTCCCTGACTGACGTCAGTTCCTACCTGGCTGACGTCGGTCACTGTATGACCGACATCAGTTCTTGTATTGTCGATGTTAGTTCCTGCCTAACTGATGTCAGTCTCTGTGTTTTCTTGTCTGTGATTAATTTTTCCCACAAGCTCATTTTGGACCGTCACCTCGTCCAATTCTCCATTGCTCTACCCAGATTGATTCAGCTTCTTGAGTTGATCACTATACATCACTTTTTCATTGAAAACAACATCACCACTCCTAATTATCTTGTTAGTTCCTAGATTCCAAAACCTGAATCCAAAATCATCAGAGCCATAGCCAATAAATGTGCACCTCATAGACTTAGCATCCAGCTTCTTTCTATTTTCCTTATCAATGTGCATAAAGGCTTCACAACCAAAAACTTTGAGAAATGAGAGATCTACCTTTTTACCTATCCATGCCTCTTCTAGAATTCCACCATCTAGAGCTATAGAGGGTCCTCTGTTAATCAGGTACACTGCAGTATCAACAGCTTCTACCCAAAACTATAAGGGCAAACTAGCATGCAATCTCATACACCTTGCATGCTCCATTATTGTTCTGTTCATCCTTTCAACAACTCCATTTTGCTGAGGTGTCCTTGGAACCATCCTTTGCCTACATATTCTATGCATATAACAATACCAGTTGAACTTATAGCTGTAGAACTCACCACCATTGTCAAATCTTAGGCACTTCAATCTTTTGCCTATTTTATTCTCAACCATAGCTTTCCAAATCTTAAAAATTTCAAAAACATCAGATTTCTTTCTTATGAAATAGACCCATACCTTTCTTGTAGCATCATCAATGAAAGAGATAAAGTACTGTGATCCTCCAATAGAAGCAACCTGAGCTAGTCCCCACACGTCTACGTGAATAAGCTATAATTTGTGCTTCTTCTTTGTTGATCTAGTCTTGAGAAAACTCGCTCTCTTCTGTTTCCCAAAAACACAGTGCTCACAAAAATCTAGATCTATGCTTTTCAAATCTGAAAGCTTACCTTTTGACTTAAGGATGGACATTCCCTTCTCACTCATGTGGTCAAGCCTAGAGTGCCACAACTTTGCATCCACATCTGAAGTAGATAATACAGAAGGAGAATTATTAGTAACACAATTACATAAATAGATAGTACCTACTCTCTTACCTCTAGCCATTACAAGTTCACCCTTGGACACCTTCCAAGATTCAGCTGTGAGAGTTACTGTACAACCCTCATCCCCTAACTTTCCTGTAGAAATCAAATTCCTCTTCAAGCTAGGAACATGCATGACATCTCTCAACACCCATGTGTTGCCATTCTGCATTTTCAGCTGCACTTTTCCTTTGCCAACAATTTTACAGGGCTCATCATCCCCTAAATAAACTATTCCAAAATCTCCATGGACATAGTCACTAAAATATTCTCTATTAGGGGTAGCATGAAAAGAGACACCAGAATCTAACACCCAAGATTATATATTATTATGCAAAGAGAATATAAGAGCATCTTGTGTAATACCTAAAACTTTTGCTTCTTCTTTACCTTTATGCTGATTGTCTTCTTTTGGCTTTGACCAGCAATCTTTGCTTATGTGCCCTATCTTTCCACAATTCTAGCATTGTGGCCTCCTGCCATTTTTGGATTTGGATCTACCTCTCACCTTTGACTTAGACCTTGATCTCCCTTTCTTGCCCTTCTCTTTTTATCTTCCCCTGCTCTCAAAACTTAAAGCGTTCCCTGATGTTTCCTCTGTGCTTTTCCTGTGAATTTCTTCATTCAAGATTACACTAACAACATCCTCTACTTTTAAAATATTTGAAGTAGATGCAGTATTACTAACTGCCATTACCAAGCTATGCCAGCTTTTAGGCAAAGAACATAATATTAAAAGAGCCTTAATTTCATCATCAAACACTATTTTGACTGAATTTAATTGATTTACAATTCCATGGAAATCATTTAGATGATTAGATACAGATCCACCTTCCTGCATTTGCAAATTAAATAACTGCTTCATAAGATATACCTTATTTAAAGTTGAGGATTTTTCATATAAATTTGCTAAAGTAGTCATCAACTCTACCATTGTCTTTGCCTATGATAAATTAGATATCACAGTAGATGCCAGACTCAATCTTATAGATCCAAGAGCCTTTCTATCAAGAACTTCCCATTCTTCATCATCCATGTCTTTGGGCTTCTTTAAAACCTCGCCTAACGATAAGTATAGATCTTTTTGATACAGATAATCCTCTATCTGCATTCTCCAATGTTGATAATTCTTTCCATTGAACTTCTCCATTCTCAGTTTACTTTCTTCTGCCATTGCTTCTCCCACTCAAACAAAAATCCCTGTGAGTAACCTGTAATCAATACACACTAACCAGATCTGAAACACCTGTTAGTCAACCTGAGCTCTGATACCACTTGTTGGGGATCAACCAACAATGTTGATTACAATATGAAAGCAATTAAATGTGGAATTAAACTAGAAAGATAAGTAACTAGAATCAAAAAATAACAAACAATAAGAGATACAAGAAACCACCCTAAAAACTTGTATTAAACTCTTTATAAAAGTAATACAATTAAAGAAACTTATTTTCTTCCACACCTCTCTCAGATGTACAGATCTCTTTCCCTCAAGAGTTCTCTCTCTCAATTACAATCAACTCCAACAACCTGGATTGATACACATATACAATTCTATATTGTTCAATTCAACATTCTACACTCACTAAGCTATGAAGATCTATCCTATTATATAATAATTAGGGATCATGAGAAATGCAATTACAACCATCAGATATGCCTCTTAATCAAGGGCTTAAAACAGTCTTACTTAAAATAGAGATGCGGACTTAAGACTATCACTTAATCCTACCATGCAAACATTCTGTTTTGTCCACATAAATAACATTCTAGACGCATAGGTGACCGACGTCGGTCCCTGCCTGTCTGCCTGTGACCGATGTTGGCCAAACATAATCGACACCGGCATCTCCCAGTCGACTCCTAACCGACGTCGGTCACTCCTAACCGATGCCAGTGATTGTGTAAATCCTGCAACTTTCAAACTTTCTCATTGTGTGAAGCTTTTAGCTCCACACCTTAACAAATATTATACTCTCCTTTATCTTATTTGAGAGTGTTTTTCCCTATCTATACTATCTGACAATATAATGACTTATTTTTTCCTATATCCAACATAGGATCTCCTAGTTGGTCATAATAACCTACTTACATAACTACCTACTTACACAATAACCCAATGTATGGGTGAAGGTGGCTATACAAAACATAGTCTCTACCTTAGTAGTTTGACACATATAACTTATATTAATGCCTAAAACCAACTTTTCACTCCTAACTCTTCAAAACACATTAAAATGTCCCTCTTAGACTCTAATACATTATTTGAATTTTTAAATCCCTATTTTGAAGGGAAAGTATCTATAAATCACTTAACACACATTAAGGGACAAAAATATATTCTAAGACCACAAATTTACCTTAAAAGTTCCTTCAAACACTTGGACACTCCAAAATTGATACACTTGACTAGTTATTATCAAAACACAAAAAATGATAAATGTTGGCTTGATGCTCCTACATCATACTCTCCAAAAGGGAGAAAATTTGAGCCTCCACATTTATTTCATGCCTTCAAATTTTTCCCTTTATTGTACTTAATATGTGCTTGAATACTGGTTATCCTTTCTTGTTCCCTTGTCTTTGCCAAATGCTTGCATTTCTTCCTTGTAGCTTTGTCCCATTTTTGTGTCCATGCATCTTCCAACTCTATGAGGTACTCCCACTACTATATTTTTGTATTTTATACATATTTCACATTTTTTCAATCATTTTTAACCTCCTCATGCTCACCTATAATCAACTTGTGTGCATTTTTCTTCCTCATGCTTGCTTCATGGCTTCTTTCCTATTTGTTTTCACTTATTTCTTATTTATCCAGTAGTGTTTTCTCATTGTTAATGATATATCCTTATTTATTAGGCTCTTTTATAATATATTTCATGTCAACCTTTATAATTTTTTACCTACACTCTATTTTTATACCACTTCTTCAAACTTCACTTTTTAAGGCCTTTTCCCATTATCTTGCTCACTATGCAAAATCAACTCCTTGTTATTTTCATCCATACCATAGTATAATGTTATTTGACTCATTTTATGCCTTATATATACATTTTTATCAAATAAAAACTTAGAATTATATTAACCTAATATTTAACTCACCTTAATGTCTTCTTTATGCTCCATTTGCTTGTTTGCTTTTTTATTGTGCACAACTCTTGGTGATTCTCTTTGTTGCTCTTCTCTTGATGATTCTTGGAGTTATTTATTGACCTATACCTACTTTAAATCACCTAATTTTATATCCTTTGATGGACTGAACATGACATCCAACATTCTCAACTCTTCTTGCAACTTAAATGCATCAATCTCTTCTTTTTCTTCATCAATCTTTGGTTTACTATGTTCTTCTCTTGGTTGGGCAGCTTCTTGTTTTCCTTCTCTTTGGACTCCCTAATTTTTTAGAGTAATATCACCATTCTATTTTTGTATATATTTATTCTCAAACACTCTTTGAGGTGCTTCTTCCTCATCTTACCAAACTATACATTCATCCATCAATGCCATGGTTTCTATGTGCAAGATATCTTCACTATTAGAATCAAAGTCATACATATCATCAAATACCACATTTTTAAAAACATTTTAAAAAAACTTATACTCTATCATGCATTCATTTTCTTGCATAAATGGTTGTACCTTGACTAATTTGACTTGATTTGCTTTCTTGCTTTCTCTTGTGCTCTTAACTTGATTTTTACAACCCACTTATTACCTTGTATCTTTTCAGGCTACCACTTGCCTCTCTTTGTATCACTCTCATGCCTCATAACTTTATCATATATCATGCCAAATTCACATTCCTTATCATTTGCCTTTTTTTCCACCTTTTTGTATGTCTTCCACCTATGCCTTTGCTTTGTTTAACCTCTTGTTTGAGGTTCATCTCCTTTTTCTCTTCACTCAATTGTTTGAGCCATTTAGGCCACACATACCCATGCCCTTACTCTTATCTTGAGGGATACAATATATAATTATTTTCCTCCATCTGTATATTATCTTTACCTTCTTCATATATGTACTTGAAATTAGTGTTCAAACATTCATTTACCTCCAATGATAACTTTTGCAAGCTTATCTCTTCCATTATGTCTTCATGGGGAACATCTATCTCTTATTGGGGCACCATATCCTTTGTTTTATCTATTATGCATGGAAATTCATCATATAACTCCTCTTTTACTTCATTTTCATCTTGTGGAATTCTCTTAATCTTCAACACTTTGTCTTCTTCCTGAATTTCTTTATCTTTGTCATTATTTTGCCATTTGATGGGTGACAATTTTGACCCATTCTTCATCCATTTTGAGGCCTCATGATTGGAATTCATCAACTTATTCTTCATACCTACAAACACAAACTCAAAATCAATTTTATCATATAAAATGAGAGACCACATAGTCTCTTTGAATGTCTTTGGCATAGACATATTTCATCTTATCTTATCTTCATTCTTTTGTGCTCTCTTTGGTACTTATCTCATCTTTTTGTTCTTCTCAATGATAAATCTCTTCACTACATCTCTTTCTTGTTGTTCAATTGGAAACAACTCTCTTCTCATGCATCTTTGGGCTGATCTCTCTTTATTATTCTCATTCTTCAAGACACATTTCTTGTGCCTTCATCTTCTCATAAGTGACTTTATGGGCCACTTCACCTTTCTTCTCACATTCAAACCTATCCATTGGCTTTCTTGACTCTACATGAACTTAACCATGAGCTCAATCCTCTCAAATATTTTCCCTAAATCTCTTTTTATATCTTCTATTTATTTTTTTATATCCATATCCTTCATGCTTCCTTCTTTTCTTAGCCTATTTAGACCTCCTATTAGCAAGTCTATCAAGGTTTCCTCTTCTTGAGTTCTCTCTCTAAGATCTCTTCTTAACTCTATTTACTCTCTTTTCAAGTCTTTTATATTCCTCTTCTCTCTTGGAGCTTCAATGCTCTCTCTCTCTCTCTCTCTCTCTCTCTCTCTCTCTCTCTCTCTCTCTCTCTCTCTCTCTCTCTCTCTCTCTCTCTCTCTCTCTCTCTCTCTCTCTCTCTCTCTCTCGACTACATTCTTGTCCTTTTCAAAGGACTTTAGGGATTTTATCTATCCTCAATATTAATCTCTTATATGTTGACCTCAATGAATCATACCTATAACATCCTCTTCTCCCTCAACACCCTACAAGTTACTGCTAACGCAGACCTCATTGCATATGCATGCATCACAAAGCAACAAATTATAAATAAATCAAAACATAATTCAACCCAAGAAAACCTTGATTTGCTCTAATACCAAATGATGTAGAGGCATTATGGATAATTTCTCTCTTGCATCATTATTTGGTTCTCTATCCTTGACTGACCATATCCAACTAATGGTTTGATTGAATTTTTCCTCATCTTTATAGTTATTTTTTTTACTTTTTAGCTTAAGACTCCTTATTCTTAGTGATTATATCTTTTACCTTAAATAAAAATTAATTTATGTTGTTCATCCCTATCTAATCATTCACTACTCCCCTCTTTACCTTCCTCTATTATTTTTATTTGTAAACTAGATCTTTGCCTTTCACTAGGAAACACTTGCCAACTAGTATTTTTGGTCTCAAGAACTATAACTAGAATTAAGTGTGAAAGAGATAAATTTAGTGTATATAATCTTAAATAATCATAAAATACTATCCATACCATACTCATGGGATGTAACCCATTGCAACTACCTTTTCCATCTCTCAAGCATTCTACAACTTTTAGCCTCATAACCCTTAAGTCTTGAGGTTCATCTTTGGTTAAACAAGTTCCATAAAATCCTTTGAATATGTAATAACTTATTTAGTTTTACTTTATCCTCATTTATTTTTATACCAAGTTTCAATATTTAACTCCTTTTTTGATGTCATTTCCTTTGTAAAATAACCTTTCTTTAGGCCTATTCCCAATCCTTGTATGTCAAAACCATACTATTTTGTACATTTTCAAGCCAAATAATTTTCCATTGGTTATAATAAATATAATTAAGCAATAATAATAAAAATTATTAAATTTGGATGGTTAAATCTCTTTTTATAGGCAAAACCCTAAAACTAGGGTTTACAAGGCTTATACTTCGTTGAGAGTACACTAAAATCAATATATTAAACTATACTAATATTAAAGGGTTAAAATATAATTTATAAATTATGTTTTAATCCATTATACCTTTTCCAAGGGTTATAACTCTTCTTTCCTCTGTTCTATACTCAAAACATTGAAAAGTCAGTCAACTTATATGCTAATGTTGACTGTGACAGGTTCCTTAGTTGTCTATTCTCTTTTATTTTTTAACTTCTTCCTTAAAGGAACCTTATTTAGGATTATCCACATTATTACAATCTATAAATTTTCTCTCACAACTTTCCTTAATTTTTTTTAGGCCATTGTCACTTTATTTGCGTTGGTTTCATTACTTGATAGATTATAACAGGGTGGACTACAAATATAGGGGTTTCAAATTCAATATTCACTCAAATTTTCACTTGGGTTATTAAAAAAAGTTAATAATCTATTTATAAAATATAAAACCATCTATTCCATCTCTATATAATAACCAATAACCATTTACACATCCCTATGGGGCTATGTCTCTCTTAACAAGATTCTTGATTATATGAGCAGGGTTGAACTGAGTATAAGATCTGTATCAATTAGATAATCATATGATCATCTCCAATTTTATGAGTTAATTTTTATCATATTAAACATTCCATTCCCATAAAAATGTATCTACAAACCATTCCACCTTAAATGCCTTTTGTAACTCTTGTCACTAAACCACAAAATAGGGTCTCATTGACTACAACAAGTTTTTATCTGGTTATCTATATTGTGTCATTACACTATTAAGGATAACTTCCTATTAATTGAAAAAAATCATATAATAAACATCTAACCCACCCATTAATATTCATAAATATGCAATAAATACTACAGTCGGGGTTACTTTGGTGTTCATAGGGGTTTTCTCTCCTTAACTGTCTAAGTACACTAACAAAGTATTCACTTACAATAAAATAATTGTTACCTTCTCATAGATATTACTCCATTATTTTAATGTTAAAAATTATATTAAAATAAATATTCACTTTTGAGAATCTCTGCCTTCACAAGTGTTTATGTTAAGCATATGGACTATCACTTGTTCCTATTCTTTGATGATTGTGATCCTCGGTCCTTTATTTTAACCTGCATCCTTTGACAACGTAAAAATTACCAAATAGAGATGAAAAATATATGGCCTCAAGGGCATTAAAAGGAAATAAAATGATTCACAACACTTAATACATTTTAGAACACCAACTCACATGCTTCTTTATTAATTACATTCAACCAACATATAATTTTGATCCATCTGGACCTTGTTATCATTCATGAGGAGTATCATATAATTTTATTCAATCTTATACTCTCATTTCTCTTATTGTAGATTTTTTTATCTCTATATGCTATCTAAAAATACAATGAGCTCTTTTTTTCCTATAGCCAACGTATGATCTCCTTATTGGTTACAAGAACATCAATACATAACTACTTGCTTACACAACAACCCAATGTATGGGTGAAGGTGGCTATATAAAACATAGTATTCACCATATAAATTTGGCACATATAACTTATATTGACCCATAAAACCAACTTTATACTCATAACTCTCCAAAACACATTAAAATGTCTTTCATAGACTCTAATACATTATCTGAATTTTCAAATCCTTGTTTTGGAGGGAAAGTATATAAAAATTACTTAACGCATCCTAAGGGACTCAAATATATTATAAGACCACAAATTGACCTTAAAAGGTCATTAAAACACTTGGACACTCCAAAATTAACAAACTTGAATAGTTATTGTCAGAACACCAAAAATGACAATTGTTGGCTTGATGCTCTTGCATCACTTTAGAGGCCTTGAAAAAGTCTTATACTATCCAAAATGGAGTAAATATCTAAAAGGAAATAAATAACATGTTAAATAATAAGGGGATTCTAAATTTCATATTTTTAAAAGTAGGTAGGGCCATACTATGTCATACAATGGCACTTCTAACAACAAAAAATCTTTTAAATATGATTTGAGACTAAAAAACATAGTTGGGTACTCAAATATACCTTAGAGTGACTTACACTACTATACAAACCTATAGGGATGTACAATTTAGTTTTAATGAAGAATAAGATTTAAAAATCTTCTCAAGGCTATAAAAGTGCCATACTATTCCTCTATAAATCTGATTTTTGCTTCAAAAATGATTTTCAGTAGCTTGATAAAGGTCTTAAATGCTTTGATTGAGGTTTAAATGATAAAAAAATGATAAAGGCTTCCTTACTGATTTGTATATTTTTTCTCTCTCTCTATGAACTCTACATAGGATTAAACCAACACACCTCAGGAATTATAGAAAGAATTAAAATAACAATAATTTATTCATAAGAACATTATTGTTCTTAACAAGTAACTCACCCTCAAAACTTGCTCATTGAATTAAACATTCTGAAATAAGTACCTAGATATCAAACCCAATAGGATATATTCCCATTATTTTTAGGATCTACTAGTGATCTAAGGGCCAATATTTCATTGAAAAAACATAGCATGGGAAAACATATAAATTATTCCACTAGAGGCTCACACTTTGTGATTGCTAACTAATTATATGAGTCTGATTATTGCCTAATTCAACTAATGAAGCCATACATTTATTTTCAATATAATTCATTTCAGTCCTAGACTAAGGGAAAGGTGTCATGAAAACAAAAAAGGAGAGAGAGGGAAAGGAAAAAAAGAAATGGTTTACTTTTGATCACATAAGACATCAAAATGTTTTGAGTTATAAACATACTTCAGCACAGTTATACCATTGTGTGCCTAATTTAGTTATTGTAAAAACTCAAGACACACTATAGGAAATCTCCTAAGGGGAAATTTTGAAAACCATTTATTCATCCAATCTATTTATAAGCATGTCCATGACGTATAGCTATTTCACACATTGGTCATAATATAACTTATTGTTAAGAAAATCTAGGCATTACAGAGTGAATAAAATTAGATATGAGCACAATCTAATTTAATCATTCAGACACATATATAATATAGCCATTCATGTATTAAGTTATAAAAAATAAATCATAGCTCAAAATCTATAGATGTTTCACAGCTTGGTTTTGGAAAATCCTAGCTAAAATAAGAATAAATTTAATAGGCTAATTTAATCAACTATTGCACAATTATACTGAGACTATCTTGATGTAACCAAATCTCATTTATAATTCTTAGCACTTAATGACAAGAATAAATTAACTACATGAATACTTAAATTGAATAAAATGTTACAAATGGACTAAACAATAAACTCAAAATATGTATTCAAAATTTAATAGGGTGACTATTACAACTGACCTCTTCAAGCAAGGAAATCGGGCAAATAACAATGAAAAAATGGATGATAAACTCTAGGCTAATTCCAACAAAGATTCACCACTTAGAATGCCCCCTTTTCTAATATAGGCAAAAACTCAACTTAAATAGACCCAAGCTAAGCCATGCACATCAATTGTATTCAACTTTAGGTAGTTTGGAAAACTAGATTTGAAGCTATAATTCCAAGGCTATCCCTTGTTGTAAAATCTGATCCAATCAACTTTTCACTACTATAGTTAGTTTAGACATGACATTCTCATTCACATTGACAAAATTTATAGTTTAATGCCATCTCTATCTTTGGTCTCTATGAAGCTCTATGTAGTCATTTGATTTATCTCAATGTCAGTGCCTTGCCTTTTCTCTCCACCACTTAGCTTCTCTTTAAACTTGTCATGTTATTGAATGGATTGAATAATCATTATGAATATACTTGAAACAATCTCCCACCTTGGACTTAAAATTATCTCTAGATCAGTGTTCATTAACTAGGCATAGGGAAGCATTTAGGATTGAATCAGGACTACTAGCCATCCATGCTTCTATGTAATTGATATCTATGCCTCTTTAAGGCTGAGTTTGTTTTTTATGCTCTTCCCATAATCCCACTATGTACACCATGCTAATCATTCCCATCTTATTCATTATTTAATTGATTTATGATTTGATTTTAGAAATTAAATTGAATGTGCAGTCTATCATTGACTTTTGATGGTTTTGATAGCTAGATGATCCATCAATTTTATGCTCATGCCTTGTTGAATGCACTACCAACATGTCCTTTATTTGCATGGTCTTTTACACATGGATTCTCATTTCTTTCCCTTCATTGTATGATTTAATTTTATTTTGTGGGTTTTATTTTTCCACTTGGCAACTTGTCATCATCCATGAGTTTTAGATCTACCATTTTCTTTTATTCACTTCAGGGCCACATGGGCTCTCTTTGATTTTAATAGGCTTTAGAAAACTATAAGGATAATATCTATGAAAATAGAGCTAATATATCCACATGGCACTCATTGATTGGTTCCTAACCTCTATCAAATTGTAATAATTCTACTGCATCTCTCTTTCTCACTCTCCCACTACTCAGCTTGGGACTTTATGCTATGTTGACTATTTTAGCCATAACACAGTGAGATCATGTCATACAACATATTCGTACTCACCTAGATTTTGGATAGGATTCAAAGTTACATAAACCACCTAGGGATAGCGAAGAAGTATGACTTTGTTGCATGGTGTGATCTTACTCACCTAGTTGCTCGGTGCTCTAAAATCAATTTTAGGTTGTATGAAAATATTTGGGAGAGTAGTGTAGTGGGATTATGCCACATGGAATCATCTCATTCACCCACTTTCCTAGAGGATTTTCACTCTATACAAAAATATCTAGGATAATGGATCAGGGGGATGATACCACATGGAATCATCTCACCAATTCACTAGCCTAGAGGATTTGCATTGGTACATACATCTCTAGGATATTAGAGAAACATGATTTCACCTTGTGGAATCATCTCTCTTTTGATATCCTAGAGATTTTTTGACATGGAAACCCATCAGGAAAACTATCAAGAATTTACTAAGGATTTTGAATTATTGGAAAAGTGCCACGTCTCCATAGGTAGATTTTGTGAAATTGGTTATCTTTTAAAGAAGCAAAAAGTGTCATGTGGCTCTAGGAAATGTTTGTGAAATCAACCAAGTGTTGTAAGTATTTTGGTTCATGCTCATGACTACCAAAAGCCATGAGAAGTTACCATGTAGCTGGGACAAACTCAGGCACCTATAAGCACAATATAAGAAACATTGTTAACTTCAAATTAAAAACCAATGGATAAGAATATGAAAATAAATGACTAGGATCATTTGAATTCTAATGGCTAAGTCTTAAAATTCAACAAAGGGGCATGAAAACTTAGCAAAATAAAACCATTAGAAATAAAATTTAATCCAATTTAATGAAATCATCTAAGGCAAAAGATGAGGCCAAGGAAACTTATAGATAATTTAGATCAAATTAAAGCATGAAAGGATTTAATTGCTTAGTAAAATGAACAATAAAAATATGAAATAGTTAGATAATTTGCATAAACCTAAGGAAAAATAATCTATAGGGATACTATAAAATGTGTTTCAGAAAACAAGCAAAAAATAGATTAATAATTAATAAATATATGCACATTCATTAAAACTCACTCACTCCTAGATGAAAACTTTGAATGAACTGAAGAAATACAAAGACATTAAATCAAACCCATTCAGTCACTTATAACTAATCATCTAGGATATTACCAAGAAGGTTGATTTAAGAAAGTAACCACAATGAAATTCTCAAAGGTATAAGACTAGAATCCAAATCAAAAGATGGCCCCCATTTTTATCTTGAATAATTGGGGTGTGTTTAGATCCCAATAAATGGTGACCTATACAAGGAGAGTGTTGCTCCATAATCAAAACCTAGAACATGAATCTTCAAACCTTAAACATGGGTATAAACCAAACATAATTATCAATATAAAATCAAAATATGAAAGTGCTTTAGCCTACCTTAGCATTAGACATTATAAGTTGATCTCATATCCATACCTCTAGTGTGTGTGTATAGTGATTATTTGGTTATTACCTTTTCTAGATCCAAATAGAATCTATTAGATTTTTATGAGAAATATGAGTCTCTAAGAGGGTAATTGAGTTTAATTGGTTAGATGGGAAGTGTCATGAGTATTGCTACATTACTAGCTAGGAGTCTATAGCCCTGACAAAGTTAATTTTGGCTCCTTCCAAGGCCTTGATCTAACCAACTAGGATGGAAAGCCTAAAGTGTAGTTACCCAAATCACCCCTATATATGGAGAGATTTAAGATTTAGTATTTGGATTAATTTTTTTTTTTATTCAAGAATTTTTTAGAGTCTCTCCACTAAAGGTTCAAGAACCAAACCATAAGTCAAATGATGATCTCAAAAAACTCACGACTACTCAACAAGCTACAACAACCCATTATCTTCATTTTTATTTAAGATGTTATTTCGAGTGTAATTGTAAGGTGTAAAATAGAAGAATAAATGTTTTTATTCATCCCCATACTCTATTAAGGATCATGGATTTTCATAATTTTGACAAATCATTAATAATAGGTTTTTTTCCATACTTTTTCTCAATATTCTTACCCATAGTTTATACTCATCATGCTAGGACAACACTCATGGACATCAGTCACTAATTGGAAGAATCAAACACCCTTATTCTTGAAGTTATACACAAAGATATCCCATCTTAACAAATTATTTCCTTCTTTCTGGCTTTCTATCTTGGCCACCAACATGAAATGGGATTAAGTGACCTTCAAAGTACACAAAAAATTACTACACAAGACATTAGTCAACAAGTCTTACAAGTGATTTAGGATATGTCATGTAAGGGGTTGTTAATCATAGAATCAATGTTTAAACCATAAATAACCATTCTCATACCATCATTGAGATCACACCATATTTAAGATACAAGACTTATTTTCATTAAGGTACAAGAGGTCAAGACATCTACCAAATGTTGAACACCAAAATAAACAACAATAAAATAAGAGCAAGAAAGTAAACCTAACATATGAAAGTAAGACAGAAAACAAAAAATAAACTAGAAGAATACTATCTAAGAAAGTAGGGATTTATACACTATACATGGCCAAATTATAGCCATAAAGACAAATCTAGATAAATTTCCTAGGTGTTCCAAGGTAGAACTAGGTTAGGTTGTTCACCATCAGTTAGAGTCTATATAAATTAAATCTCTCTGCCAATCATACAACTTGATAGATTAGTTCTTTCATGAATTTTAAGAAACATTTGATATTTAAAATGATCTAAATAAATTATAATATAGATTCATGAGTATATTTAAATGCATATTTTACAAAGTAAACTATAATGCTGAAATACATCCTATTTTTAGAACACCAACACCCTTGAATTAGGATATAATCACTCCTTAGGATTACTAGAGTTAAAATACTCAACATTATTACCTATATCCAGAAAAAAAAAAAAAAAAAAAAAAAAAAAAAAAAAAAAAAAAAAAAAAAAACATCAAATTGGAAATCATAAAATGAATCATTTTATAGAGTAGACCAACTTGAATTTACTCACAAAATCAATCAATGTATTCCTTATAACATGCCATCCTAGAATCACCACAATCTTTTACTTTATCAAAGTTGTGTTCTCCCTCTATAAGCAAATCATATTGAGCACAAGTAGACTATTGGATAACATATTCAAGATGAAGTGGATTTTCCTCATATTTATCATAGGATGGAGAATTTTAAACCTTCAAACTAACAAATGAATTTACTACCTCATCTGCACTATTACCTTCCTCAATTTGTTGCAAATCAAGCCATAACCACTGCTTCCCCACTAGATAATCTCCTGTAGACAGATGCTCCAATTGGTCATGGTTTCTTAAAACAAACTTATAATTATAAACATTTGCATTAAGAGAGTATTTTATCATATGATTTATAAAATAATCCTTGGGTCAAGAAAAAATTACCTCATCATCCTTTTCATCATAAATAATAAAATATTTTACCTCAAGCTTAATTTTCATGACCATAGAAGATAAAGGCTCATCAATTACCCATTATAAATAATTTGGGCCAAATACAATAACTTCATCCATTAAATCTCTTGTTTCTAAATTGTGTATCTCATGGTGTTCTTTTGACCACTCTTCTTTATTAGATAGCTCAAACAAGTCAGTATACATATATCCCAGACAACCATCTTCATCATCTTCAAAATTAGATTCTATATGATCAGAGGAGAATGATACATTATTTTCATGATATTATTGTTGAGGTCAACATACCCCCCATTTTTTGAAAATGAGGACCATTTTTTAAATTATACAAATTTATGCTTTAAATTAAACATCACACTTAATTAGAGTGAATTATTTGAATATCATGGTTCTCATCATGTTTACATTTGGCATGTCAACATTTAATTTTCATTTGGATTTATCTAACATTGCCAATGTTTGATCCTTATGTCATGTTGCTCTTAAGAATGAAATATACTGAGAGGGGGGTGAATCACTATATTATATATCTTATTTATTATTCAAATTCCTTTTCTTTAAACACTTAACCACACATTCAAGATATGTAATAAAAATGAAACAATAATATGCACCACACGAGAGAGAGAGAGAGAGAGAGAGAGAGAGAGAGAGAGAGAGAGAGAGAGAGAGAGAGAGAGAGAGAGAGAGAGAGAGAGAGAGAGAGAGAGAGAGAGAGAGAGAGAGAGAGAGAGAGAGAGAGAGAGAGTATATTTTTACATGAAAACCCAAAGTGGAAAAAACCATGAATAATCTCAAGTACATGTATAAATACCAACTCAAATTACAAAGTTCACAAGCACCAACTTGTAGGAGCACTAACCCACAAGAGTACCAACCCCTCTTGTGTATAAAACACAACTATCTCTCAATGTTGTTTACTCAACAAATGATAGAACTCTATAATATCTCCTAATTTTCTCTCTTCAAAAATAAATACAAACCATGCACTCTCTTGCATATTAAAAATGGATTCTCAAGCCTTTATTTATAGCTTTCCAAATGACCTTTGGCATTCACCCTTTGTGACCCTTCAATCCTTATAGAAAATGGTGCCAAATTTTCATGACCCTTTGTATCCTTGCATTTGAAAAATCATATGGTGACCCTTCATAAGCAAAAGCATCCTTTCCTCTTTTGTCTTTATCTTGGTGACTTTTTGTATTCCTCAAAGTGTCCCTTCATGGAAAAATACACCATACCTTCTTTTGTCTTCACATGGTGACTCTTGGAATTCCTCAAGATGACTCTTCATGAGAAAATGCATCTCATTCCTCTTTCATCTTTTACCCCGTGACTCTTTGACTTCTCAATGGGCCCTCTTTTAACTTATATGCAACCAAAAATATATTCATTAATATTCAATAAATATTAACACACATTAGCCAAGATATGAATATTAAAAATACCATAAAATGCAATGGGGCCTTTATCACCAATAATTCTAGACCTTTGATATCAATGACAATATTTCCAACAACCTTCCCTTTGTCATTGATGGCAACCTCAAACTAAAATTACTACATCCTAAAACCTACACATACTACCATTTAAAAAACATAAAATAACTATGCCTTACTATAGTAACCTATACCTATTCTTTGTACCTATTTCTACACCTATACCTATACATATACATATTATTCTCCCCCTTTGACATCAATGGCAAAGGGCCTATCTGGAGCTAACACTTATCTCCTCCTCAACTGATGATAAACCTTAATGGTAGGAAGTAAAAGAAATTACTCCTAACTTCTCCTGTAGATACTCAAATGTGTCTTTTGGTAGTGCCTTTATGAAAATATCTACAATTTTCTCTGTATTATTGATATACTCCATCTTAACCTATTGATCTACAACTTGCTCTCTCAAGAAGTGATATCTAATAGGAATATTTTTTGTTCTTGAATGCATCACTAGATTCTTTGAAATATTGAAACTAAAAGGGGTAAAAATATTATTAAGAGAACCAGAGAAACAAAAACATTACATACCCCTGTCCTGCTCAAGAAGATGAGCAAGATCTTGGGCAAGATTAGGCGGAAGCACTTGCTGTTCCTGAACACACCAATTCGGCCCCTTGTTTGAGGCACATTTAGC
The DNA here is from genome assembly GCA_037957365.1 of Torreya grandis. Classification (NCBI taxonomy): domain Eukaryota; kingdom Viridiplantae; phylum Streptophyta; class Pinopsida; order Cupressales; family Taxaceae; genus Torreya; species Torreya grandis. The sequence continues at coordinate 463,060 of JARHVA010004467.1, forward strand.
TAAAGCATCAGCCACAGTGTTCCATTCATGTGGAATTTGCTTAAAGGATATAAACTCGAAAGCCACAGACACTTGACAGATCTGCTTGATAACTGAAGCAAGTTGCCAATCCACTTCATCGATATTCCTTCTATTCAATAGGTTAATGATCACCTGTGAGTCAGACTCACAAATAATACTAAGTAAGTCATGGCTATAGCAAGTAAGAGTCACTTCTAGGATCACAATAGCCTCCATAAAGTTATTAGTCTAGTGGCCTTTAAACATGGAAAACAAGAAACAAGTTGCGCCCCTATTGTCTCTGCCTATGTCACCTATGCCAGCAGCTTCGAGGTTGCCTCTAGAAGACCCATCGACATTTACCTTAATGTGCCCATCCTTCAAAGGAGTCTAGCAACCCAGCTGACACATCAGGCACACTTGATGCTTTGTCTTATGCATGGGGCACAAGCTAGGATGGAAAACCTCAGAATTAGACCTCTCAGGGGAAAGCTTCTCAAGAATTCTGTTCACTGCAAGGTCCAAAATCGCATTGCTATCATGATGCACATGGAGAGTCTCCTAAATGGCACTTAGGACTTTCAACCAAACATTGCTGAGACTGACGGAGGACTCTCGGAAGGTTCTTCTATTTCACTCAATCCAGACATTCCAAAGAATGAAAGCAGGCCCAATATTCCATGCAGTCTACAAAATAGCAGCTTTGTCAGGTGGTCGGCCAAGGCGTTGCCAAAATTCAGTCAAAGAAGAGACATGCTAGCAGGGACAGCCCCAGGCAGTCCACCAAAGATGCCAAATTCTTCTAAAAAAGGTGCATTGGAAGAACAAGTGCGATTCAGTCTCCTCACTAGCATGGCAAAGTAAACAAATAGACGGACCCTAATAGCCCCTTCTACACAGATTCTCCCAGGTCAAACATCTACTATGGGTAAGAGTCCAGAGAAAAAAAATTGCACTTTGGCCATGAGGCAGCATTCCAAATTCTCTTCCCCCAATGAAAATCCACTTCATCGAGCCTGATCCTGGTGAGCTTCTGGTAGCCTGCAACAATCGATTACTGCCCATTGGCAATGCCCCCTAAGCTAGAATGTCATCCTCCCTCAAGGAACTACAACTCTTACCAGCAAGAATCTGGGCAAGCTCCTGCCTTTCATCCTCAGTTCCCCCTACGGCCAATCAAACTCATCTTTCCATTTGTAGGCAATGAAAGGACCCACATTGTATGCTTCTTTATATTGCTCCACAGTAGTACATCCCTCGTTGAGAAAGGAGGCACACAACAGCTACAAATGTGGATGGGAGGAGCAGAGAGGAGGAGCTCCACCCTAAGAATCCTCCCAAAAGAGAGCATCTGAACCTCTATTACAAATCCAAAAAAGGCTGGGCTGGACCAACTGGGCACCTAGTTTAAGGGTGTTCCACACCATGGAGCCTCTACCCTCAATAGGCATCCTGGGAACCTCAGTCAGATTCACTCCAGGAAGATACTTCGAAGATACGATCCAGGCCCAGAGGTGGGATTGACTAGTGCACCACTGCTAGTATAATTTTGTAGCCAAAGCCTGACTAGTCAGAATAGCAGATCTCAAACCAAGCCCACCATCCTTCTTTGGCCGACAGACAGTGCTCCAATTCACAAGACTCCATTTTGAGTCCCTAAGATTGCCGCTCCACAAAAATTGCCATGAAAGAGCATCATACTCCTTGAGGAAGTACATCGAGGCCACCTGAATCATGCTCTGATAAATGGGTAGTGCCTGAATCACAGACTGCAACACGGTCACCCACCCAGCTGAAGAGAGCCAGTGGTGAGTCTAGTGGTTGATCCTCTGCCTCAAAGTGTCCATAACATTCTGCCAAAAAAGCCTCAGCTGCCTGCCAAGCCCAATGGGAATCCCCAAGTAAGTCACCGGGAGGGACTGCACCTAAAATCTCAGAATGGCCGCAACTCTACGCTGAATAGCCCTTGGAGTATTGAAGAAAAATATGGAGGATTTTTGCTCATTGATTTTCTAATCTGAAGCCCTCAGGTAAAGATCTAAGGTGTCTCAAAAATCATGTGCCTCCCTTATGTGAGCTTCCCCAATGAGGATGGTGTCATCCACAAATTAGAGGTGAGACAGTTTCGAAATCCCATTTCCCCACTGCCACCCCTGAATCATATTTTGGGTCACATGATGTTTAATAAGCTGGCCTAGCCCCTCAGCAAGAATGATGAATAAATACAGAGAAATGGGATCACCTTGATGGAGACCTCTGAAAGACTCAAACAATTTGGATGGCACCCCGTTCATTAGGAATGAGTAAGAGGGAGTGGTGACATAGCTGAACACCCACTTAACCCAGTCTTGCCCAAAGCCAAAGGCAAGTAATATTTTCCACAGGAAGCTCCAATCAGCTCTATCATATGCTTTAGTCAGGCTGAGCTTGATGAACATAGCGCACTACTGAGAAAGATGAATAGAGTGGATCACTTCCAATGCAATCACCACGTCATCAAGGATTTGCCTACCAGCAACATAGCCTCCCTGTTCCTCTGATATAATCAAGTGGAGGCAAGCTTTCAGGCATTCTGTTATGAGCTTAGATATAATTTTTTAGATCATATTATAGAGCGCTATGGGATTGAAATGGTCCAGTCAATTGGCCTATTTGTCCTTTGGGATTAACACAAGAAAAGTGGTGTTGAGTGCCCTGAGCATCTCTTTGTTCTTGTAGGACTCTTGCACAACTTCCAGCAGGTCATGGCAGATAGTGCTCTAGAACTCTTGGTAAAATTCTGCAGGGAAACCATCCAGGCCTGGAGCCTTGCCTCTACCCATGCCAAACACCACCTACTCGACTTCTTCCTTGCTAATCGACCTTATGAGTGCCTCGTTCACCTCTGGCGTGATGAGAGAAGGTATGCAAGTCAAAACTTTGTTCATCTTAGGATCCGCAGTAGACTGCACACTAGAGAGGAGCTGCGAGAAAAATATAATGGTTTCCTCAGAGATATCAGAGGAAGAAGTAACTTAGGTACCATCAAAAGTCACCAGGGAGGATATAAAGTTCCTATTACGTCTCATCTGAACTGACTTGTGGAAGAAGGTAGTGTTTCTATCGCCTTCTTGAAGCCAATCAATGCAGGCCTTCTGTTTCCAAAAAATATCTTCCCTGAGTTCCCACTCTGAAAGATCATTCAAGGCAGAGAATTCAGCCTTGTGGAGGTCCTTTATTAAGCCAAAGTCATGGATCTACCTGGTAATTGTGTCCAACCTCTCCTACACTCTATTTTTCATAACATGGAGATTCCCAAAATTATTTCTATTCCAGTCTTGCAGCTTTCACTTCACATACTACAACTTCTTGGCAAAAGTGAACATGGCAGTTCCATAAGAAGGCCCTCCTTGCCTCCACCAGCTCTCCATGAGGTTGTGAAGTGCAGAATCTTAGAGCCACATAAGTTAAAACTTGAAAGGCACTCTCTTGGGTCTGGGAATATAACTGGTTGTTAGTTTGATGGGCCAATGATCGGACCCCTGCCAATCTAGGATTTTTGAAGCAAGAGAGAAATCCCTAGACAACCAAAAACAAGATACCAAGAATCTATCTAACTATTTAGAAATAGCATCCTTACTTGTTCTTCTATTATTCCAGGTGAAGATCCCATTGATGGACTTGATATCCGCTAAACGCAGGCTGTCCAGACTCTATCTCAGGAGCTCAGATGAGGGATCAAGACATGTTACCCCTCCCCTTTTCTCCTCCAAGCTAAGGACAACATTAAAATCTCCTGTCACAATCCAAGGTAGGTAAGGAAAATAGCTCCTCACATACTCTAAATGCTTCCATAACTTTTGCTGTCCTAAAATGTCTCTTGGTGTATAAACATTAGTGACAAGGATCAATTCCCCACATTCAGGGGAGGAAGCAACCACCAATAGCACTGAGAGGCTAGCAGCCCACTGAAGAGGCGTGACTTTTGCCAGATCCTAGCAGATTGCTAGTCTGCCAGCACTGCCTAAAGCTCCAACACATTGACATTTCCCTCCAGTCCAAAACTTAGAACTACAGGTGAACATAGATTCAACTAAAAGCTTAGATTCTTGGATGTAGAGAATATCCAGCAAGTGCCCACTCACCAACTTTCACATAGCTCTTTGTTTGGGGATACTATGCAGTCCCCTAACATTCCATGACAAGACAATCATGGTGAGGACTGCGTGAAGTGCTCATCTAAGGGCTTAACTACCCCTGATTCAACTAAAAAATTCCCTATTCTTTGGATTATCTCCTGGTCCTTCTTGTGCCCCACACGAGTAAGGGTAGTGAAGGAGACTCATATAAAAGGCCTCTACATTAAGCCCAATGCATCAGCTGGTCCCTTATCCTTCCCGAAGGTCTCTGTGTCTTTCACCAATTCTGCCCAACTGATGTCCTTATTCTGGTACACTTCAGGGACTATCAAGGCTCCATCTTCTAGCGCTATTACAATTTCTTTATTAATCTGAATAAACATGTCTTGATGCTCATTGGAAGGGGGGCACTTCTCAACACACTCCTCAGGTTCTCCCATCTCTCCTGGAGGAATGCCATCCTCAATGGCCATGCTGTCCAAAGTTTTGAAGCAGTTGAAAGTCAATTCAAGGGGTTTATCCTGGTTCCTACACTTCTACCCTCTACCTTTCACCCTGTGTCAAACCTGAGTGAAGCCTTCCTTGTCTTGTGCATTGAGATTCAATGGGCCCTGAGACGGGTAGACCAAATTCGCTTGGGCTTTACCCTTCACCACATTGGTTGGGCTGACCTGGGAGGGGTCCTGCTGCGGCGTGTAACCTGACTCTTTGTTTACATTGGGCTCCATCCTAGTGAATCTCATCACTTGGGGGCATTGGTGATGTAAGTGGCCATAAACATGGCATATTCGGCATCGAAAGGGAATGGCTTCGTAATCAATTTGTTAGACCCATGAAGAATCTCCCAGGCAGATTTCCATAGTGTCAGGCAAAGGATTATTCAAATCCATTTCCACACAAACACAAGCAAAAGAGATGAGTTTCTTGTCCAGAGATTGGTGAGCTACAATAATTGGTGCTCCCAGTAATGCAGCGATTTGGTGAAGGATATCCTCGTGCCAAAATTCCAGAGGTAGTCTGGGAAGATGAACCTAGACAGGGACTCGTGTTGGTAGGTCTTCAGCAAAATTGAAGCCAAAATGCTAGATTTTAATAAACAAACCAATTCAGTCATAGAAATATGGCCCTCCTTCAAAAATTTGGTTTCTGTAAAAAATAGAGGAAAAATTTACCAAGAAATAGTTGTTTCCAGCCAGCATAACATCCATATCTCCATCTACCTGCCAGGTGCAACGCAGCCAGGTCTCCAAGGCTGCTTAGGATATTCAGATACCCATAAACTTGCAAATTAGGGTGTGAGTAGAGAGGTAGTCAACATCTTCCTTGACAGACTCAAGAGGAATAACTAAAACCAGCCTATCTTGGGACTGTGGGAAATAGTTGTTAACCTTGACGACCCTGGGGCGTTCAGTTGCATAAAACGGCTCCTTCCCCCTTGTGTCTTCTCCCTGCATCGAGCTTGATCCTCCAAAAGCCCCACGTAGGCTGTCGCCTCCCTTACCATCACTTGCCATCGCCATCCAGTCAATTTCATTAACTACTACAATAGAAAGTCTTCTTTGAAATATTAATAAAACTTGTGTTATCACAAGAAATAGAAATAGGTTCATCATATTTTACTTTGATATCTTCCAAAGTTTACTTCATCTAAAGCACTTGAGTATAACACAATAACACTACAATATATTCTACTTTAACTATAGAAAGTGATACTAAATTCTACTTCTTGCTTAGCCATGATACTAAGCTATCACCAAGGAAGAAAGCTCCTCCACTTGTACTCTTCCTATCATCCAAGCACCTTGCCCAATCTAAATCTGTATAATCAACCAAAGTGAAATATCTACCTATGGGATACCATAATCCATAATCTAATGTCCCCTTGATATATCTGAATATTCTCTTCACCAACTAAGCATGACCATCTTTTGGAGATGACTGATATCTTTCAGCCATACCTACTCCATACATGATGTTTGACCTTGATGCTATCAAATATAAAATACTACCAGTCATAGATCCATATAAAGATTGATTTTCAATAGGTGAATATTCATCCTTGCTCACCTTATCTCCTGTACACATTGGTATGCCAAATGGTGCACAATCCTCAAAACCAAATTTCTTCAACATTTCCTTGGCATATTTACTTTGAGATATAAAAATTCCTTTATCTGATTGAAATATTTGCAATCTTAAGAAAAATGACAATTATCCAAGCATAGATGTCTCAAATTCTTTTTGCATATTATTAGAAAGTCATCTTATCATATTTTCAATGTTTACTCCAAAAATGATGTCATCAACATATACCACAACAATCAATTTATTCTCACCTTCTATTTTGATGTAGAGATTACTGTTGGCAAATCTTCTCTTGAAACCTTGATCCTACAAGTACTTATCAAGTCTTACATACCAAGCTCTGGGAGCTTATTTCAATCCATATAATGCTTTCTTCAATTTTTATACATGGATACTAATATTTGAGAGAATAAATCCCTCAGGCTACTCAATGTAGACCTCTTCTTCTAGATTCTTATTTAGGAAGGTAGATTTGACATCCATCTAAACCACTTTGAAAATTTTAAACATTGTATATGTAAGAAACATTATAATAGCCTCTAACCTTGCCACTGTTTCAAAAGTTTCTTCAAAATATATTCCCTCAATTTGAGCATATCCTTTGCATACTAATCTTGCTTTATTATTGGTCACTTATCCATTTTCATTCAACTTATTTCTATAAACTAATTTTTCTACTATCACATTGTGATATTTTATTATAGGTACTAATTCCAAAGTATTGTTATTTTCTATTTAATTTAATTATTCATCCATAGCCTTAACCCAATGCTTATCATGTCTAGCTTCTAAAAAAGTTGCAGGTTGAATTTTGGATAACAAAGAGAAATTAACTTACTCATATTCACTTACCATCATTATTCTGGTGTGAATTCCTTCATTTATGTCTCCAATGATGTCACTTTCATTATGATTTCTCTGAACATATTTTGATGGAATTTTGGTGTCCTTTTTCTCATCTTCATTTGATTCTTCAAAATCTTTCTCTTCAATGATTTTAGGAATGTCTACTCGATTAATGATTCTTTGTGTTCCATCTTCTTCTATCCTGACACTTGTACTTTCAACAATTTTCTTGTTTTTTTTTTTATAAAATTTATAAGCTTTAATTTTACAAGAATAAATAAGAAATATACCTTCATCTACTCTAGATTCAAACTTCCCAAGTTTTTCATCGATTCTCTTTATGAAGCATCTGCTACTGAAAAATCTAAAATAATCAACTATTGTTGGTTTGTCTTTTCATAGCTCATAAGGAGTCTTGTCACTATTTAATCTCAATAATTCTCTATTCTAAATATGTATTACTATAGCAATTGCCTCTCTCCTATATTTAATTTGTATCTTGGATTCATTTAGCATTGTCCTCGCCATCTCCTAAACTATTTTATTTCTCCACTCAACTATTCCATTTTATTATAGAGTTTTGGTTTCTGAATAATGTCTCTTTATTCCATGGTCTTCACAAAACTCAACAAATTGATCCAACATGAATTATCCTCCTCTATATGATCTTAGACACTTAATCTTCAAACTAGTTTCATTCTCAACTAATGCTTTGAATACTTTGAAATGTCTGAAAGCTTCTATTTTTTTTCTTTAAAACATTACCCAAGTCATATGTGAAAAATAATCAATAAGCAACATGAACTATTTATCACCTTGAGTACTTTAAGTTCTCATAGGTCTACATAGATCAGTGTGAACAAGTTCTAACATTTGAGTGGTTGAATACTCTTTTGTTTTGAACTACCTTCTAGCCTGCTTCCCATGCTGACAAGGTTCAAAAAGCGTGTCTGATGGCTTTGTAATATTTAGAAGATTTTTGACTTCTTGTATTTTTATGATGTTGACAAGATTTTCAAAATTTATGTGACCCATTTTCCTATGCCATATCCATCTTTATTCAATCTGACTCAAACAACATCTTTGACCTTTGATGTCTGATAACATATACAAATTATTGTCTATTCTCTGAGCATCTGCAATCAACACATCTAAATATTTTCTCCTAATTTTACAACCTTTTGTATAAAATTCTAGTGTGTGCCCCTAATCACACATTTGACTTACACTCAAAATATTATGCTTAAGACCTTATACATACAAAACATTTTCAATTTTAGTTCTACCATTATCCAAACTTAGTGTACTTTTTCTAGAAATTTTGGCAATAGTATTATCTATATATTTCACTATGCCACCATTGATCTTCTTCAAGGTTATGAAATTAATTTTGTCTCATGTCATGTGCCTCAAACATCCACTATAAATGAACCATGGATTTTATTCATTTTTTGCATGCAAAAATGTTTGTACCAACATAGAGTTTTTAGGTTGTTTTTTCTACCATGAACCCATCTAAGCTTTCTTCTTAATGAATGGAGCCTTGAAACTCTGGTCCTTCTTAATTGACTCAAACATGATTCTATAGTACTAAGCTATGTCTAAATTTTTTTCACTTGTAACATATTATGGCCTCTTCATTAAAGCCTTATAGAGGAGCAAAAGAGTTGTGGCTTTTGTTTGACTCTACATGACTTTCCTTCTCCTTATTTCTAAAATTGTTAGCCCTTTTTCAAAATTCTATTTCTTATGACCATATCCATTACAATAAAAATATTAGCCATAAAAATATGACCAATTTATGTATCTCTAACCTAATTGCCTTTTGTAGCTCTATTCCCTCTAGCCTTCTTTTTGAGATGTCTTCTGTATTCTTAACTTCTTCCATTTTTATTTCCTCTTTTGTAAGAGTTTCAGCATAGCGCTTTCCTTTTTCCTTATCTATGAAAGTAGTAGCCTCCCATTTCTATTTTTCAAATCCAATACCTATCTTATTTGACATTGATATTTGATTTTATAATATCTTATTCAACATATTAGTGTTATTCTCAAATTTTGAATCATTGGCTGCTCTATCATTGATTTCTTTATTTGTTTTCTCAAGATCTACTTTTAAAGAAGCAATTTCAATAGCATACCTTTCACATTCTCTACTTAATATTTGTAAGTATGATGTTAGATCTTCTTCATTCTTCTTAGCTTCTTCAAAGTGTGCTTGTAGATCTTCAATTATTTTCTTTGACTCCTTTTCATTTTTATCGATCTGGAGATTTAATCTTCAATTTTTTTTCAAGAGATTTTAACTCTTTTAAGGCACAAATGAGTTCTCCTTCCAGATTCATTTTAGCTTCATCCTATTCTTCTTCTTGACCATCTATACTTTTACTTGCAGAGGCATCTTTATGTATGGCCATGAATAAAATCTCTTCTTCTGAATCACTAACTCCACTATCTTTGACTGAGCTAGGATCTTTAGAATACAAACTGTTCTTCTTGAATCCCTTCTTCAATTTTCCTTTAAAATTCTTCTTGTATGTAGACTTTCCTTCTTCATTATTACCATTACCCTTATTTGGGAACTTAGCTACAAAATGTCCAAGCTTTCCATAATTAAAACATTTGAAAGGTAATTTTCCTTGATATTTACCTATGCCCTTTTTTGTCTTGTGAATGAGTAGAGATCTATTGTCATCTTCATCATCTCTAGAACTATCACTTGATTTTTTAATCTTAGCCTTCTCTTTATTTGATGTCTTGAAAGCAGCTTCTCTCTTTGAGGGTTTCTCTTATTCATTCTACATCTCATATGTCATAAGAATACCATGTAGCTAATCCATCTTTAGCTTGGCTAAATTCTTCATCTCTTCAATTACCAAAACTTTTGAATCATATCTCAAAACTTTTTGGAGCATAATTGATTCTTCTAACTTTTCTCCAAGACCTTAAATCTGATTAACTATTTTATCAACCCGTAAAAGATAACTTGCTATATTTTCTTCCTCTTCCATCTTTAAACTCTCAAACTATCTTCTAAAAGTCTGAAGCTTCACTTGTTGAACCTTTCCATCACCTTTGTAAATATTCTCAAGTTTTACCTAAGTTTCATGAGCAGATTTACATTGCATAACTTTAACAAATTTTGATTCACATAAACAACATAAAATAACATTTAAATCTTTAGCATTATTTTCACTTACCTTCTTTTCTGTCAAAGTAGTTACAAGTGTATGTGGCTCTTCATATTCCTCTACCACTACTTTCCATATGTTGAATCCAAGGGTCATCAAATAAGTCTTCATCCTCATGCTCCATAAAACATAATTTGTCCTATCAAACAAATGTACCTTATTTATAGAAACATCTTCATGTGATCCAGCCATCATGCTTTCGTGATCTACCTTCAAGATGTATTTTTTTTTCAAAGGAACCTGCTCTAATACCAATTATTAAGCATGAAATATACTAAGAGAGGGGGTGAATCAATATATTATATATCTTATTTATTAATCAAATTCCTTTTCTTTAACCACTAAACCACATGTTCAAGATATGAAATAAAATTGAAACAATAATATGCACCACACGAGAGAGAGAGAGAGAGAGAGAGAGAGAGAGAGAGAGAGAGAGAGATCAAATTTTTACATGGAAACCAAAAGTGGGAAAAAACATGGAGAAAATATCAATTATATGAATGAACACCAACTCAAATTAAAAATTTCACAAGCAACAACTTGCAGGAGCACCAACCCCTTTACTGAGCACCAATACAACAATTATTTGTGAGCACCAACCCCTCCTGTGTATAAAACATAACTATCTCTCAATGTTTCTTACTTAATAAATGATATAAATCTATAATATCTCTTGCTTTTCTCTCTTTAAAAATAAATACAAACCATGCTCTCTCTTGCATATTAAAAATGGCTTCTCAAGCCTTGATTTATAGATTTCCAAATGACCTTTAACATTCACCCTTTGTGACACTTCAATCCTCATGGAAAATGGTGCCAAACTTGCATGACCCTTTGTATCCTTGCATTTGAAAAGTTGTATGGTGACCCTTCATAAGCAAAAGGATACTTTCCTCTTTTGTCTTTATCTTGGTGAATTTTTGTATTCCTAAAAGTGTCCCTTCATGGAAAAATTCACCATACCTTCTTTTATCTTCACATGGTGACTCTTGGAATTCCTCAAGATGACTCTTCATGAGAAAATGCATCCCATTCCTCTTTCATCTTTTACCTGATGATTCTTTAACTTCTCCATGGGCCCTATTTTGACTTATATGAAAATAAAAATATATTCATTAGACAAGGTCATGATAATAAATGAACATAATCATAGGAAAGTGGATTATATTTTTGCTATTACATTTGAGTCATATTATAAGTTACTCAAGCCCTAAATTGACTACCTTTATTAATTATTGGGCTAAAGATCACAATTTGATGGACACCCTTGCCATGTGGTTAGATTTTGGGAGCCAAGTCTTTTCAAACCTTAATAAGAACATTCATATTAGCCAATTTAGACTAGGGGTTAGGATGATAATGGAAATGTTGAACAAATTGCATGGAAATGAAACCACTAAGTTTGTAGACATAGTATGGGTGCTCATGGTCTACTTTATTGTTGAAAAGGTAATTATCCCTCCTTTGGGTGAGATAATAAGTATCTCATTAAGTATACAAATATTTGAAATTATGCATAAGAAGAAAACTCAATTTTACATGATTTCTTACCTCTTAGATGCCCTAAGTGTAATAGCAAAGATTCCTAATCAAAATAAATGGTCTCCAAATAGAACCCAAACTATTTCATAGTACTATTCAAAGTTAAAAATCTTTAAATATAGGAATCATGTATAGTTCATATGTGATTATTTATACCTATCTCTGAGTGAGGCTAAAACTAACATTCCCATGGAGAGAGTAAGCCCTCTAATCAAGAAATGTATAGAAATAATGGGAGATATATGGTTGTATCTAGATTGTATAGTCATCAAGATTGAGGGAACTCAAAATTTTCCTCTCAAGTTACTTTTCCATATTCCTAATAAGTTGGCCAAAAAATAGGTACCTTACCAATTATTCCATGGTATTGATGGTCTTTGAAAAATTAATAGGAAGGGAATCATTCACAACCTCTCTATGACTATTTGTAAGATAACCTTTAGATAGTGGGATCACATTGAGGTAGCATCAAAACATAGATCAACTTTCAATCTATAGATTAATGAACTTAGATAGTGGGAACCTTATGGAAAGGTTAAGGAACATTTGAAACACAAAGGGATGCTAAATGTGACATATGAACATTATCCTAGTGCCTTTGATATTATATACACTAAATCATCTACTTAATTTGAAGTCACTAGAATGTTGAAGGAACACAACATGAGGACTAAGTCAAGACTAGAGAGAAATAAAAAAATGGATGATAGATGACAATTAAGACCTAGGCAATATCATTTGATCAGTGATAAAACTTATAGACCTCCATTAATTAGTGTACAAATGAGAAACAAATAGAGCATAGGCTTGAAGAGAAAAGGCCATATGAAATTCCCTCAAGTTTATCAATCCCTAAATCATCCAAGACAGAAGAGTATTATCTACCTTTAGAGGAGGTTCAAATGATAACCATAGATTCCTAAGAATCTATTTAGGATGTGTTGAAGATGTTATCTATGACATACATAGATTCAAATGAAGAGGAAACAAGTGTTGAGAAGGCTAAGGAGGAGAAAGAGAAAGAAAAAGTATTGGAATTAATTCCTATTGATACTCCAAAAAGGAAAATTGAGATAACCATTATTTCAAAGGCTAAGAGACCCAAAGTGACACCACATTTAAAATAGGTAAATTTATTCAATGAAAATAAATTAATTTATGGACCAACAATTCTAGAATGGTTCATTTGTGAACCTAGATTAGAGAGAATGCCCACAATGCATCATCTTGGGATATGATGAAAGTTATTAAGATTATTGTGCATTAAGAACTTAGGCCATGGATCATTGCTTTTCAGGAAGAGGAATCAAGGAGACTAACTACACCAAGTGATTTAACAAATCCATAAAAAATGGAGGTCCCTATCCCATATGTGACCCAATATATAGTTGGAGTCAAGTATGATCCAGAAACTACCAATTTGTAAGGGGTGACTGAGAAAGTAGTCTTACAAAGTGGTGAGGAGGTGATATATCAAAAGGTAGAACCTTTGACTAAGCTAACTTAGAAGGAAATACAGAGGCTAGGTGAAGATCTAATTTTTGAAGAAAATATCTTAGAGTTGTCCCAAGCTCATACATAACAAATATAGGCTACTATTAATGGCCTAAAATAGAAGAAAAAGAATTTAGAAGAATAATCTATCTTGTTAGTACTAGGAGACATGGTCAAGTAGTTTGAAATAAATAGGCAATCATAGGGTTTCTAAATCCCAGTCCACTTCACCTATTCATGGTGCTCCTATGTTGAATCCTTTTCAAGGTATGGCTTGGTTAGGTGGGTCTTCCATCAATGTGCCTAGTTAGGTACATCACTTACCTAGAAATCCTAAGAAATATTTATCACCTTTAGTCTTAATGGCGTGGTTATTGTTGAAGAACATATCAAAAGTTTTAAATATTCTTTAAGATTGTTGATGTAGTTCATGAAAATGTTGCATGTAGATTATTTCTTTTTAATTTAAAAAATGCATCATATGATTGGTTTCTCAACCTTCCTAAGAATTATATCACTATTTGGAATGATTTTAATAATATTTACATTTATCAATTTGGAAAAATCATAAGTCTTTTTATTCTTTATCAACAATTCACCACTATGAAAAGAGATTCGAGAGAAACCATTGGAGCATTTAATGCTAGATTCAAAAATATGTTTAGAAAAACCATATCTCCCTATAGACCTAATGAGGCTTTGGACTTATAAATATATAAGGATGATTCAGATCCCATGACTTCTATTTTATTGAAAAAATCTGTTAGAGTTATAAACACATTAACCTTGGCCTATGCCGAAGCAATGATAATCAATGATCAAATGCAACCTCAGGGTCAACTAGCATATGTTATTCCCAATGCCAATAATAATATACATATGCTAAATGTCATTCCTAATGATAATAAAAACATTATTTAATTAAACCAAAAACCATCATTGAACCAATTACCTTTGAATCATTCCCATATTGGCCAAAACCTAGGATTCTTGAATAAAACTGTAAATGGATTTCATCCACAAGATCAAAGAGATTTGAGCCAAAAACTAATAATAGTACTTTATTGGAAGCACAATAATTGAGGGGGGGGGATGAATCAATGATGAAATAAAATTAACTCCAATTACAATTCTTCAAACTCTTAAGCATTTAATAAAATCATTCACGAAGCATATAAACCATTCATTGCAATGAACAAAGAAAATAATGCAAGATCAAAGCATACAACACATGAATTATGTGGGAAACCCTCATGCGAGAGAAAAAACACTTGAAAAAATTTTGGAATACTATCCTGTAAATATATTTATTCAATTTATATCAGCACCAAATAATAAAGGAGCACCCACAATCAATCTTGGTCAGACACAACAATTTAATTAACCCTTGAAGAATATATACCAATTAGATAAAAATAAATAAATATATTATTAAATTTTACATACAATTTAAATCAATTCATTAAGTCAGCCATGCTTCAAATGGCTCAAAACAACACACTAGGCTTAAGCAAGACCTAAGCAACTAACCCTCCATTAGGCCACATGCTACACTTAGATGTCAATGGACCTTAAATAAATATGAAATCATTTAAAAAAAATTAACATAATTTATTACATGACATATTTATGTTTAAAAAATCATACAACACTTTCAATTCACTCGCTCACCTTATGAATCCTCTTTTAGCTCTCAAACCTTCAATAGGTCCCATGGAGACCTAATTCACCTTCATGTAACATTTTAAGCCACTGTGTTCCATATGGCCCTTAAAAATGAACAAAAACACTTAAATAAATTTAAATTAAATATATATGAGCCTTATCCATGCTCAATAAACATCAAATCATTCTCTCATACTCTAAAACCTCCATTAGGTCAATAAGACCTATTAAGCTTAACTAGTCCAAAAACACTGTCTTCACAAATTAGGGTCAAACAAAATGAATATAAAATTTACATGTATAATACACTTATGGATGGAAATATAAATACCTCAATAACATCATCCAATCCATAATACACGTTCATTTATCCTCAAAATTCTTGTAAACACCACTGCAAGAAGCTTACTCAGACCTATGATACTTACAATCAACAAAAGTCAATTTTGACCAATATTAACTTCACCTGTACTAAAATTCGAAACTCCAAATAAATTTTAGGGTGACATATATGAATTATAATTCAATTATTTTCTACCAAAAATATTTTATTAATAATTTTTCCTCTATAATTATTTTTTTTCACCCTAGTTTATTCAAAAAAAACATAGTCAACAATAGTCAACTCTCACATGAAATAAATGCAATTATATGACCATTCAAACATCCTAATAAGTTTTATTCTATATCCCTTAATTTATTATACTAATTTTTTTACACCACCATAAACTTCATCCATTATCAAAATTTATAAATAAAATACTACTTACTGGTTTTACTTTGTTCACTTGATATTGTAAATTTGGCTAAGTATGGAAAACAGTGAAAGCTACTTCGGAGACCAAATTTGAACCACAATAATTTTTTATAAATAACATATCAAGACCTAAAATTTTAACCACATGATCTATAAAAAAATATTAAAAAACCCATGTGACCACTTTGTTATGAAACCTTCACACGTGTGAATGTTGATGTCATTAATTTGTTTACTCAAGAAGATCTACCAAGTTGACTAGGAGATGACTAGGATCACCTAGACCTTCACAATACTATTCCAATGGATTAATTTCATGTCCATAAGTACACCAAGAAATAATTACCACTAATTTGACTATTAAAAATGGGAAATCACCTCAAATTCCTGCACACATGATATGCACTCTTAAATCCATTTGGAACCTATCACTTTATCATTAATACATTATGTACTAAGATCACGTTGACATTAATGACAATAAATGAATCTCAATAAAATTATAAAAAATCTCATCATTTTGAATTTAAGGAAAATAAATTAGAACAATCTCTCCCAAAGTGAACAAATCCTTCATTCTAAACTTTCTCCCCCTTTGACATTAATGACAAGTGGTCTCTTCTTCAACATGCCAACTTGATCCTTGGACCTTTAAAACTATTAAAAAAGCTTAGAATGTTCCCATTAAAACATGATCATATCATATAAATTATTATTAAAATGTACACAACCAAAAAATCTCCTTGTAATTGAAACATCTCACATATGTTCCCCCTCAGTCTATGCATACATTGCATATTATCAATTGAAGACAACATACCTCTATCTAAATTTCTCCTTAATTCTTGGCTTATAGAAAACATGAAAAAAATTCACATACTCATTAATAAACTTTATTTATCTCCCCCTAAATCCATATTTCATCTAAAAAAACTAAAGTTTTTCAAATATACACAAGCAAACTCTTTTATAATAACATACCTTGAATGGATCCATCTTCATCCACACATAGGTTGCCACAACTATCAAACATCCTTTCATGAGACACCTGAATTAATATCTGATATTATTGGGCCTAAATTACTTATTTTAATGTAATAAAAACATTCTCATATAATCAAAAAAACAAAACTGATCTGAACAATAAGAACATGCTAAAAAAACCTTCTCATATGAAAAGTAACTAAATTTCCCTGAATCCAAGCTTATAAGAGCTCTTCAATCTACCAATATGAACATGTTTCCTCATTAGTCCATTTATGGATTAAATATGATTGAATTAATAAATTACTTATACTTAAATCTAAACTTACCTTCCCAATATTGGCCCTTTAATAACCTCTCTTTTTAACAAGAAAAGATACTCCTCTCCTAAGTCATTTCAAAGAGATATATTGCAAACAAAGATACATAACTTGAAAATATCATACCTTTGAGTCAATTTAATGCCTCTTAGCATAATATAACCTAATTTAATATGTTTATATCATCATTTTACACTTGATCACCAATTTTTGTGACCTAACTCATTTTACAACCCAAGATACACCATGTCAAGGGTTTCTAGCGTTAAAACCCTTATACCAACTAAGGACACTCAAAGTAAGATATTCTTCCAAAAAAAAATTCAAACCTTTAAATCAATTATAATAAACATTAATATATTATATACACATTTATAAATATTTAAATCAATTTAAATAATACACACTCAATTATATGCATATCAAGACAAAGAACATACCTTGACCCAATGACTAGTTTCTTACTTATCAACCTTGCAACAACATTACATGATGTTTAAAATGATTGAGTAATGAATTTATGAATCCTAATATAGACACATCACCTTAAATTCCACTTATAACACCTATAACTTAGGATATTCCCAAGTCTCCATACTCTCGCTAGTTTTCTTGTCTTTCATAAGCCTCCTCATAGGCTTGATTGGCTCATCTATGTTCTCTTTGACTCCTTTGTAAACATGCCCTAATAAATAGTATTAATGTCTTGAATTAACATCTACCATAATAAACAAACTATATTTAATGATATTATCATCAACCAATTCATTCTTGGCCTCAATCTGATCTCACTTAATAGTCTTAGGTCTCCATATCCATGTATGACCTCTTCCTTGCACACTAGGAGATTCATACACATTATTTTGCCTTTAAAACTCATTCAAATTGTTATTAAAATATTTTTAATTATGACCAAATATATGAAATTTAAAAAATATATATATAATTCATAGGTTTTGCTTGATGATGGCTATTATCTCATTTTGACAAGTTACTTCTTTGCAATCTATTATAATGTGACCAAATTGATTGTAAGCATAACATTATTTATGAGATGAGTTGACAAAAGTCATGTAAGTTTTATTAATTTATATTATTATCACCTTGTTTTTAATTCTATCATATTATTTAATTTATTCAATTCTTCCTTTTCAACCTTTCTCATTTTGACCACTAACTTCTCATGCTCAAACTTAAAGGAACCTATCTCGGTTTTCAATTGATCACACTCGGCCCTTTTTGAACTCAAACTTGAATTTGTAACCTCTAACTGATTATTAATATCATTAATATTCATCTTATCTTATTTTATCGTGTCCAATATTATCTCAAATTTGGTTTGAAGATGACTCACATTTCCTTCACATTGCATAGAGGACTTGACTTGCTCTCTAATTTTTTTGATGGTATTTTCATATTCAACTTATTTGGAGTTAGATTTAATCTACCTTATCTAAAAATAAATAATATTATATTTAATACCTTTTACCATCAATCTCAAATCCTTATTCTTTTTCCTTAGTTGCTTAGCCATTTTGTGCTTCAAGGACCAACTTCTAGCTATCAAGCCTTCCTGAAGGACATGCTCTAATATATATTGTTGGAAACACAATCACTAGGGGTGAATTAGTGATTCAATCAAATAAAATACAATTAAAATTCTTAAAACTCTTAACCATTCAAAATAATAATTCATGAAGCATATAAACCATTCATTTCAATGAACAAAGACAAAAATGCAAGATCAAATCACATAACACATGAATTATGTGGGAAACCCTCATGAGAGAGAAAGCCCACTTGAAAAAAGATTTGGAAAAATATAATATAAATTTATTTCTTAAATTTATATCATCACCAACTAATAAAGGATGACCCACCCCTCAATTTAGTCAAGCACTCACTTGACCTTTAGCTAGCACCAACTAAAAAGGATGCTACAACCCCCTAGGTGATTAAGCACCAACTCAATCACATCCAAATTGATCTCCACCTCTGATATGATGAATTACACACTTTATGATGGTAGTATCTATTTTTAACACTTTAAAACCTACCTTTATACCTCATACAAGTGATGATAGTTCATACAAACACAAATTTGCCTCTTATATAGGCACACAACAACTATTTCTCTTCTTTACCCATCAGATGCATGATCATGACTTTGAGGCCATTCATCCTTCACACTATGATCTTATTATATGTAAATAAATTATTTAAAAATCATAAATATCAATCATACACAACCTATTCATTAATATTTCAACATATAATCAATGCACTTCTTTACTCTAGGTTATCTAGACAAACTAGGCCTAATCATGCCTTGAATCATTACAAAACTTACTAATTAAATTAAGCACTAGTGTCTGATATTTATTGAATTTTAAATTTTTTATTAATATTATTTTCATTCCCTCAAACACTTATTAAAATTTTCATACCATTCTCTTCATTCCTTAATTATCAAAACCCTTGCACTAGGTCACCAAAGCAAAATAGGCCTAATAACCTTGAAACAAATCTTCTTACTTTCTCATGACCTGCAATAAATAATTTTAGAACCTTGTCACATATTCATCATATGATTTTATGAATTTTTTATGGAATTTTACCCTTATTAAAATTCATATATAATTTTTTTCACTCTTCCATTGTCTAACTAGCACAATGAGGCCAAAATTGCCTTCTACATATGCATTATTCTTTCTCCAATCAATCTTGGTTGGCCACAACACTTTACATAACCATTAAGACATATATCCCACTTGGATAAACATAAATATATATCTTAAGACATGTTACATACAATTTACATCAATTTATTATGTCGACCATGCTTCAAATGGCTCAAAATAACACACTAGGTTTAATCAAGACCTAAGCAAATAGCCCTCCATTAGGCCACATGTTACACTTAGATGTCAATAGCCCTTAAAAAAACATGTAATCATTTTAAACACTTTAACACAATTTCATACATTCCATATTTATGTTTAACAAGTCATACAACACTTTCAAGTCACTCATTCACCTTATAAAACCTATTTTAGTCCTCAAGCCTTCAATAGGTCCCATGGAGACCTAATTTACCTTCATGTAAACTTTTAAGCCACTATGTTCCATATGGACCTAAAAAATGACCCAAACCAATTAAATAAATTTACCTAAATTTTATATGATCATTCTTAATTCTCAATAAACATCAAATCATTCTCTCATACTCTAAAACCTCCATTAGTTCTTAAAGACCTATTAGGCTTAACTAGCCCAAAAACCCTATCTTCACAAATGAGGCACAAACAAACTAAATATAAACTTTCCATGTATAATCCACATATGGATGTAAAGATAAAGACCTCAAAAAAATCATCCAATACATAATACACATTCACTAAGCCTCCAAATTCTCATAAACACCACTACAATAAGAAGCTTACTCAAACCTACAATAATTAAAATCAATAAAAGTCAACTTTGACCTACAATAACTTCACTTGTACTAGCATTAAAAAATAAAAATCACTTTGAGGATGATATATATTGAGTCTAATTAATTTTTTATTTTTATACCAATAATATTTGATCAATAATTTGTCTTATACAATCATTTATTTGCACCATGGTTTATTAAAAAAAGCACAGTTAATAACAGTCAATTATCACATGAAATAAATACAATTGTATGACCAGTCAAACCTCCTAATCAATTTTCCTAGATATCCTTTTAATTACTCTATCACTTTGAGTTTTAAACCACCATAAAATTAATCCATTATCAAAATTTATAAACAAAATACTACTGACTGGTATTCCTTTGTTCAGTTGATATTATAAATTTGGCTAAGTATGGAAAATAGTCAAATATGCTTGGGAGAACAACTTTGCACCACCATAACTTTTTATAGATACCATATCAAGACCTGAAATTTTAAAAACATGATCTAGAAAAAAATATTAACAAATCCATGTGACCAATTTATTCTAACACCTTCACACATGTGAATGCTAACATCATCAATCTATATACTCAAGAAGATCTGCCAAGTTGACTAGGAGATGACTATGATCACCTGAACATTCACAAGACTATTCCAATGGATTAATTTAAATTTAATAAGTACACCAAGCACTCTTTACCCCTCATTTTACCCCTCAAACATGGTTAATCACCTGAAAGGCCTACACACATGATATGCACTCTCAAATCTAATTAGAACCTATCACTTTGTCATTATTGCATTATGTACTATGATAAATTTGACATAAATTAAAATAAATTCATATCAAGAAAATTCTCAACATACTCAAGTTCAAAATTAAAAGGCACCAAAAAGGGAAAATTACTCTATACTCAAAATGGTTCAAAAATTGAGCACTGATGTTTTTTAGTTACAAAAATAAGTAGGTAACACTAGAGAAAATTCTAACAAGAATTATTCTTATCAAAGGTTTAACATACCTAAAAATATTTTTCACAATAATCATAGATACAACGAGTCATCTGCCAACAAGAACAATCCTCAAATAAACATATTTGATGTAGCTTTAACTAAATATTGTAAAGTTCATAATACTACAAAGCATGGTGAATTGGATTGTATTGAATTTTGTAATGGTTTTGTGTTATTTCAAGATGAATTAGATACATTTGAAGGTGGACCTAACAAATATAATATTGTAGGTACATATGGTTATTCAAAGCCATCTAAGTCTGCTAACTCAACTCTCATGGTAAAGACATTTGATTTTCCATTCCAAGATGAGAATGAGCTTGAGGATACTCCTGAAGAGATTCATGCTTTTTAGTAGTATCTAAAAAAAACTTATCCTTTGAGGAATATAGAGTAGAAGAAACAACTAACTACTTTAACTCCATCAAATAATTTTGATACTCCAGGTCTTGAAGCTGACAATAATCCAAAATCTCCAAAGGGAAGTACCTCTAAACATACTATTTATTCATCTAGTTCTTGTTGTAAGTAGTTACTAAGGAGGGGGGGTGAATCAGTAGAAATAATGCACATTTAATTTCAAACCCATTCATCATACATCAATTTGATCTAGCAACATGAACATGAAAGCTTATACATCCAAAGCATGAACAAGAGCATACATCATATAAACACATCATTTATGTAGGAAAACCTCTAGGGGAGAAAACCAAATATCAAGTATAAACAAAAATGGAATATAGTCATATAAATATATAAAAAACATTATAATTTTATATTGACATCAATTGATCAAGGAGTACCCACCCCTCAATTTAGTCCAGTACATACTAGACCTTTAGCTAGCTCCAACAAGAAAGGAGGTTAAAACCCTATAGGTGATTAATATTCCACTAAAAAAACTAATATATGACTTCCACCACTACTATAATGTATTTTACACATGATTATGACCTTCTCTTGATCTAACACCTACAATCTACTTCTCTTCTCTAGGCAGGCACTCCTAGTTCATTTGCTCAACCAAGTCACCCTTTAGACTGTTAGGTCTAATGAATTGTTATCTCATGGACCTAATAAAAAAATTATTGATTATATTCACCATATAATTGTCCTTAATTACCTATATCTTCTCCTTTATTGATCTCTTTCTTTCTCTTTAGTCCACACACCCTGTACACACCAAATAGGCCAATTAAGCCTAATATATATACCATACACTCATCTAACCCATCTTGGTCAGCCAAGATGCTTTACATTATTTTTATATATTTTAAATATATAATAATACATGTTAAATTAATGGGAAAATATCTCCATAGGTCAATAATAACCTAAAACAACCTCAATTCTCCTTTAGATCTCAATTAGGCCTAATGCATTAGCCCTTCATTACTACACATTACACCTTGAACCTATTGAACCATATTTAGCCTATATTAATTAATGAAACACATAAAAAATACCTAAAATATATTATTTATCACTCCTACATTGGTTAGAAACACTTGGAACTCCAATTCATACCTTGAACCAAGCCATTCTAGCCTACTCACCAATAGGCATAGAAACACAAAAAACACTATCTTCTAGAATTGAAGCACATAGATGATTTTATCAAAAACAATATTAAAAAAATAACATGGATAGGTCTTAAATGACCTAAAAAACATTAATAAATCCATTATTCACCATCACATAAGAAAAAAAACTTCAAACCAACTCTCTCAAGATGACCACTCAGATTGGTCATACTCAGTCAAAGTACAGTCATATAGAAACTTATCTCTTGTACATGAAAGGATGATTTAAACACCAATAAATCACATAAATATATTATATTAGTCTTATATATCAACATATAATTTTTTTTTCATGTTCTAGCAACATTCATTTGGTCTTATAGACCAATCACTCAGGTTTCTATTTCATTATCTTAACATAGTTTGACAAGCAAATTTGGCTTTCACATTTCAACACCTCACACTAACTCACCAGATTCAAAAAATATTTCATTGATAAATTAAATATTTAAAAACATAAATATTTTCATTTTATTCACCACCATTTTTCATAATACCTTAAACACTTCACTTTCCTTGACATGTATGTAGCAGTTATCTTGACCCAAAACACAGTCATGTTGAACATGATTCCTAACTCCTATAAGGTCACTTCAAAATTATTATAATGAATTTACATGGTTATAATACCTTATTATAACATATTATAACACAAAATTCATATGACTCAATGGCCACTTTGTTACTGCAAACCATTTTCATTGTCATGGGTTCCACTGTCTTGTCTTATTCAAACTAGTCATTTTGTGAGATCCTTCTAGCATATGTATGAGCATAAAAAACAATTCCCACTTAAGGTATCATGAGTCACAGGTCTCAAAAAATAACCCAAATCCATTTAAATCATCCCTATTCACTGATTAGACCTTCTAATTCCTCTTTTCACTTTGATTGGTCTTTTTCACTCATGGTACCCTTTCCTTCATATCGACTAGGCAAATTTGAGGACATAAAAAATTGATATAGAGAAATTAATATTCATAAGTATTTCAATTAATGTTTGAATCAATTTATAATCTTCATCATGTACCCATTTTTTCCTCTGGTTACTTTCAAAAATCTCTCATAATATCAAAAATACTATTAAGAAGCACTTTTTTATGGGACCCACAAATAGTCAAGATTGACCAAACACATCCTCAAAAGCATAGAGGAGTAATATATAAATTATAGTAGTCAAAATTGGTGAACAAATCCATTATGGGATATATTCAACAATCTTTCTCCAATTGGGTCTAAGACTAGGGTTTTAGACTTTAAAAACTTGCTTACCTTCCTAACAATCATTCATAAATAATAAGACCTTAATAAATGTACAAATGCTTGGAAATAATTATTAAGAACCCTATCCACCTTATCCAAAATGATCAGGTCCCCATTCAAATTCTACATGATCTAATGAATGTGATAGCTTTCCTCTCGAGCTCAAAATACACCATTCGAGCACCCTCTAAAACACATGAAGACTTTTCTTGACTTTATATCTCCTTATCTGACCTAAAACCTCATCAACATGGTTTATAAAACTTTCTTGACCATATTTCATGCAAAGAAAAGCTTCACCAACTTGAAAACACCCTTTGACCCTTCACAAGGCCTCACAAGCCCACCTAGGCCAACTAGTGCAAGAGCCAAACAACCTTACAAACCACTTTCAACCACTTGGAATTCATCTAACTCACCTCTTGGCTCCATAAAAATGTATAACATGAATATTAAAATCACACTAAGATACTTACCATGGCACATAAGCCAAATCATTCAATAACCCTTAGGTAATCGTACAAGATCAAGCCTACAAGGTACAAATCAAACTGCATACCTCATGAAAGCCACATGAAGTCAACCTTTAAGCATATAACACATTAGAAAAAAGTAAAACATATTCATAATAGGCTGAATTCAACCATACATTATCCACCTAGGACACTCATGCATACCCCTACAAACATCACATTACTCCAAGTATATTAGGCCACCATGCTCCATCTCACTATACTTGCTAGACCACTTTCTCATTACACATGCCTTATAGAAAGCAATGACAACACTTTCCATCAATATCCCAATAATCTCCCCCTTTTTCATTGATGTGAATACTCCTTTTTTCTCTCCCCCTTTGCCAAAATGATAAAGTAGACACCCTTCAACACTAAGCGCCTCAAAAATTAAGCAAGTAATCTATAATAAACACATGGAATCAATATTACCTATAGGAATACATATAAAATAGTACCATTTTGACCTCAAATAATCACAACTCCCCCTTGGAATGTTTTTTTACTTAGAAATTACTCCTAAGCTACTTAGATCCTTGGACCTATCATCAATTGCATGGTAACACAACTCCCCCTAGGACCCTGATACACTTTGAAGGCTGCCCATTAGTCTACACAACCCATGCACACCTATAAGACCTCCAATAATAGCTACCATCACTTCAAATAGAAACAAGAGCACCAAAGTTCCATACAAGCTCACTTATCATCACTTTTAAGGCACCACACAAAACACCAAGGGTACTCCAAGCATAGAAACACACCTAAGTCATACTTAGAATAGACCAAAATGCTCAATTGAAACAAAAAAATGCCAAATTTATTTGTACAAATTCTCCAACAATCTTCATTTTCTTCACTAGGCCTACTTAGACCCCTTGTAACCCTATTTGTCTACTACATACCTTATAACTTCTTGACTTTACCACTTCAAGCCATGAAACTCCATATCTAAAGTCCACTACCATTCCCCCTCAAACATTAGAAGAATGAGTCTCCAAATCATCCTTCTTATCATACTTCTTTAGCCTTTTAGCTAATTAAGTCTCCTAAAAGACAAAAACTTGAATAATTTGAAATATGCTCACCTTCAGACCACTATAAGACTTGTTCCAACAACCCATTTGGCCCATTCAATGGATTTTAAGCTATGAAAACTCAACTCCAAAGAATGACCACTTTTTCAATCATGCCTAAATGACTAGGCCTTTAAAGTAAACCTTCAATGAAAGTCAACCTCCAATCAAAACAAACAACTAAGCTAGATACCACACCTAGAGGCCATCAAAAATCACTTCTATGCCAAATTTAAAGTCTCCACACCTTTGGTAACCATGACTTCCTATAAGCCGCCAAACACATGTTTTTGAGAAGAGAAGCCAATGCCCATTCAAAATGTTCCACCTGGCATAAAATGATTCATCAACCTATGAAACCACCTAGAAAATGTCTCAATCACATGTATAAAACTTTTTGATAATAAAACACTTCATGAAACATCTTTATTCTTCAAAATATTCTTAAAACCAAGCAATATGTGCATACAGGCTCATTGTCTACAATAGGCACTTTGACTAAATGGTCAAGATCACATTTGAGTACCTTATAAACCTCTCCAAGCCATCTTCCCTATTTTGAAATTCCAAAATCAAATTAAATCACTCATTATCATCAAACTTATATCCACCTTAGAACATTATATGAAGTATCTTGGCACCTTCTAGGTAGTCATCACTACAAGAAATGGTCAACTCAGACTTTTGACCATAAAACACACATCTAGGTACATAAAGACCTCAAACCACCTGGGAATGACTCATGTAAATATTACTCAATACCTCATACAAACCACTTATTTCACATCCTTCAAATCATTACTCACCCAAGGCATCAAAAAATTGATCAAAAGAACACTTTAAGACTAAAAGACCTGAACATACTTTTTGAACATCATTTTTACTTCTAACTAACTTATTGGGTTAACTTAAAAATTTGAGAAAATTAGGAATAATAACCATATGAACCTTTATTCATAAACCATCTATCCTTTAGATACCACAAGCCATTATGGCTAAGAATTCTTCAAAGTAATTCATGGAAACATATGATGACACATAGCCAACTAAACCTCTTAGTCCATTGATCTCTTCATGAAATCCATTCAAATTGACTCAAAAGATCAACCTCACCCTCACATTTAAGACCCATATTATGAAAACTTAGAACTTATGTCATCTTTGGATATGTAACAAAGACCAAAAAACATACTTACAAACATTCAATGATCCTCAGATCATTCTCCCTTTTTGAAACATATCATCTACAAGGCGCAAACCCAAAGGCAACTCTTGAAACAACATTCTTCAAAATCTATAGTAATCATACTCAAAACCCTAATAAGAAACTCAAAACAAATATCAACCTTAGATTACTCAAACTTTCTTCATGATGCCATCACACTCCTCTATGACCTTATGAGGTCACCTTGACAACAAAGAAACATGACACTCACCATAAAACCTCAAGATCACTTTCAACAATATCCTTCAAGGTCACAAGTAATCTTATGAAGCTACAACAATAATAATTATCTTTAGAACTTTTGTGACTATTCAAAAGACACAAAAAATATCAAACTTACTTCTTAGATCAGCTCCAAGCATTGGAACTCATGAACACTAATTCTTATCTTGAAGAACATTGGTCTTGAAAGCCAATCCTTAACTCTAATACCCCTATTTTGACTTAAGTTCCTTTGAACATTACCTTGATAAAACTATCAAACACTTTGATCAGTCACCTTCAGAGTATAAGGTCACCATTCAACTTAGCAAGTCACACTAGTCTGTTAATTAATAGACATTGAGACATAGTCAACTTCCATGGAGATTTTCTTTCAAAAACACACACTTCCAGATTTCTCTTAATGAACTAGACATTGTCATATAATTTATTTCTATTTTCTACTAGCCTTTTCCATTCATAAGTATCCACAAAGCATTCTCTCTTACTCTGAAAGCTTCATTAGCTCTCATACCCTCATTAAGTCTCATGGAGACCTAATACAAATAGGACTAGCTTTTAATATGTCTTCAAGGTCCTTTTGTCTATCAACATAGGTTTGATCTTTCTTTTTCTTAACACAACCTTTCTTGAACATCTTAAGTAGACCTAATCAAAAATAATAAATCAACTTAACAATGTTCCTCTTCATAATGCATAGCTTTATCTTTCTTGATGATCAATTTCTCCTTCAATTGTAGACCTTTGCTTTTCAATACACCTGCACATATTTGTACCTATCATGCTTGTTGACCAAGAGACCATCTTCAATAAGACATACCATACAACTCAGGTTTGATCTTGGATTTGGATTCAGTATAATCTTTCTTCTTTGTACTTGTTAGTGCCAACATGTAGACTTCTATGTAGACTTCAACTCTAATCTTCATAGACTTATCCATCACTACAAATAATATGAACATTGTTTTCATCATACCTTAAGCTACTTAAGATCACCTATAGGTTATCAAGCCTCCTTTAAAGGTCTTGTTCTGATACCAATTATTATAAGTAGCTATTGAGAGGGGAGGTGAATCAGTAGACAAAAATTCACATTCAATTCCAAAACCCATTCATCATACATCAATTTGATCTAGCATCATGAACATGAATGCTTATACATCTAAAGCATGAACAAGAGCATACATCATATGAACACATCATTTATGTGGGAAACCCTCTAGGGGAATAAAAACCACTATCAAGTCTATAAACTAATGGAATATAGTCTTATAAAGATATCATAAATAGGAGGATTTTTTTATCAACATCAATTTATTAAGGAGCACTCACCCCTCGATTTAGTCCAGTACCTACTAGACCTTTAGCTAGCTCCAACTAAAAAGGAGCATATAACCCCATAGGTGATTAAGAACCCACTCAACCACCTCATATTTGATTACCACCACTACTATGATGTCTTCTAAACATTATTACAACCTTCTCTTGCTCTAACACCTACAATCTACTTCTCTTCTCCAAGTAGGCACTCCTAGCTCATTCGCTAAACCAAGTCACCCTTTAGACTTTTAGGTCTAATGACTTGTTAGCTCATGAACCTAATAAAAAAAACATGACTGATCCTTTTCACCATTTATGGTCCTTAATGACTTATATTTTCTCCTTTATTGAGCTCTTTCTTTTGCTTTAGTCCACACACCCTCTCCACACCAAATAGGCCAATCAGGCCTAGTATATATACCATACTCTCATCTAACCCATATTGGTTAGCAAAGATTCTTTCCATGATTTATCTATATTTAAATATATCTTGATAGACATTAAATTAATGGTACAATCTGTCCAAGGTTGGTCATAACCCAAAACAAGCTCAATTCTCCTTTAGATCTCAATTAGGCCTAATGCATTAGCACTTCATTAGTAAACGTTACACCTTAAACCTCTTAAACCATATTTATCCTCTATTAATGAATGAAACACATCAAAAATACCTCCAATATATTCTTTATCACTTCTACATGGGTACATAACACTTGGAACTCCAATTCATACCTTGAACCAAGCCATTCTAGCCTACTTGCTAATAGGCCTAAAAACACAAAAAACACTATCTTCTTGAAGCACATACATGATTTTATAAAAAAAAATCATATTTATATGTCCTCAAAGACCTAAAAAACATTACTAAATCAATTATTCACCATCACATAAGCAAAACAACTTCAAACCAACTCTCTCAAGATGACCACTTAGATTGGTCATACTCAGTCAAAGTACAGTCATATAGAAGATTATTTAATGTACATGAAAGGATGTTTTAAACACTCATAAATAAAATTATTGGATTCTATGAGTCTCTTATAAAAACTTAAAAATTTTGTTTTTCATGTTCTAGCAACATTCATTGGTCTTACAGACCAATCACTCAAGTTTCTATTTCACTGTCTTAACATAGTCTAACAAGCAAATTTGGCTTTCAAATTTCAACCTCACATTGACTCATAATATTCCACAAAGCTTTATTAGATAAATTATATCTTTAAAAACATTAATATTTTAATTTTATTCATCACCATTTTTCATAAGACCTTAAACACTTCACTTTCCTTGGCATGTCTTTAGCAGTCATCTTGACCCAAAACATAGTCATGTTGAACATGACTCCTAACTATTTTACTATCACTTCAAAGTTATTGTAATGCATGTACAAGGTAATAATACCTTATTATAACATCTTCCAATACAAAATTCATATGTTTCAATGGCCACTTTGCTATTATAAACCATTTTCACTGTCATGGGTTCCACTATCTTATCTTATTCAGACTAGTCATTTTTTGAGATCCTTTTGTTAGAATTCCCAAATTGAATGGGAAAGATTATAATGTTTTTGATCTTGGAACTACAATTAAAACTTGTCTATTAAATATTTTTATATCCTACACAAATGAAGAATTGAGATAGGCAAAAAAGTTGTTGACCAAGTGCAAATATGTTATAGCATGGTCTTATGAAGACTTAAAGATCTTTGATCCTAGAGTCATAACCCATACCTTTCCATTAAAATAGACCTAAAAACATTTTATACAAAATCAAAGACCATTCAACCCTATTATATAACCATTTATCGACAAAAGGTCAAGAAACTATTGGATGCAAAAATAGTGTTTCCCATTAGACATTCTACCTGAGTAGCTAACTTAGTGCTAATTAGAAAGAAAAATGGAGAAATAAAATTATGCATATAGTTTATAAATTTGAGTAGAAATTTATAAAATGTTAATTACCATTTACCTTCCCTTGATGAAGTCATTCAAATTTTTAGTGGTTTTGCTATGATGTCTTTTCTTGATGGTTTTTTAGGTTATAATCAAGTACTTGTCAACAAGGAGAACAGAATGAAAACTGCATTCATAACTAAGTGACACATTTTTGCCTAAAAGAGAATTCCCTTTGGACTTATAAATGTAAGAGAAAATTTTCAAATAGATATGGACCATGATTTCCAAGGTCTCATAGGTAAGTGCATTATCATATATATTGATGATCTAACTATGTTTTCTAAAAAAAGGGAAGAATATATCATACACTTACAATAGGTATTTGAACATTGTAGGAGGTACAAAGTTTATCTCAATCCCAAGAAAAATATTTTTGTGTTATAGAAGGGAAGTTACTAGGACATGTTATAACCAAATATGGGATTTTTATAGACCTTGATAGAGTTGATGCCATATCTAATATAGAACCCCATAATAGTATAAAAGAATTAAAGTCTTTCTTTGGAAAAATCAATTTTGTGAGAAAGTTCAATTCTGGTTTTGCATAAATTGTAATTCTACTTAATGACATGATGAATAAGGATGTAAAATTCATATTCAATAAAGAGACAAAGAAAGCCTTCAAGGACATTACATAATCAATAGTACAAGCACCAGTGTTGATAAGTCTTGATTTCACAAAAGATTTTTATCTATATTCTTTTGCTTTTGATCATACAATAACTATTGTTTTAACTTAGAAATTAGATAAATGCAATCACCCTATTAAATTTATGATCACTAATTTTAATAATTCTAAGATAAAATATTCTCTTATTCAAAAATAAGCATTATATTTAGTTAAGGTAATTAAGAAGTTTAGACACGATATTATTAGGAATAAAGTGCATGCAATATTACATGAACCTGCCACTAAACTTATGCTTAGTCAATGTGAAATGGGAGAGAGAAGAGGTAAATGAATGTCTATTCTCCAAGAGTATGATATTGAGAAAAAAACTACCAAGTTGGTAATATGTCAAAGATTGATTCAATTAATAACTAATACTAATCCTAAAATGAATGTCATGCAGGTGGACTAACAATATTTTTAGCTAAATGATTGGTATGATGTAATTATTCATCTTCTAATCAATGGTTCTTGTTCTATAGGATTAAGGAGAGAGTAAAGGAAAGATTTTAGGCTCAATACAACACATTTATTGATCAAGGATGGAGTATTCTTTAGGAATAACGATAAAGGCATAAACTTAAGGTGCTTTTCAAAAGAAGAAGCTGAGATCCTGAGTACTTTTCATGAAAAGTTTGGAAGTGAACAAACCTATAGAAAGACAACAACTCATAAGATCTTGGGGTTAGGTTATTATTTTCCCATAGTATTCAAGGATGTACACAAACATGTCAGAGAGTGTCATCAATGTCATATTTTCAACACCAAGGAACCAAAAGTGGCTATACCATTGAGACCAGTTATGATTGATAAACCTTTTGCTCAATGGGGACTAGATTTTGTAGGGGTCATCAACCCTAATTATTTAGAGGGACATAAATATGTGCTTAATTCTACTAATTACTACATAATATGGATAGAGGTAGTGGTAACCAAGCAATTTAGAATGGAAGATGTGATTAATTTCTTAGAAGAAAACATTGCACAATATTTGGGGCACTAGTTTCATTAGTATGTGACAATGGATCAAACTTTATATCCATTGATATGACTAAATAAGCTTATGATAACAACATAATTCTCAAGTTTGCATCAAATCATTACCCTCAAGGTAATGGAGTCTTAGAATCAACAAATAAAAACTTGATGAATGCCATTAAAAAGTCTGTAGCTAAAAAACCAAGGACATGGAATAAATTGCTCAAATATGCTCTATAGGCAAACAAAACTAGGATGAAGCAAGTGTTGAAAGTATTACGATTTATAATAATATATGGTCAAGAACCAATCTTCCCTATTACTATCAAGCTAATAACCTACAAGTTCATGTAGGAGTACATGGAAGAAGATCAATATTTTATAAATTTAATCTTGGTTGACATTATTCAAATGGAAGATGAAAGGGAAGAAGCATTTGCCAACTTCAGCGGACATCAAACCATAATTAAGAGATCATTTGAAAATCATTAAAAGATTAAGGTATTTAGGAAATGAGACCTAGTTCTTCTTTGGGACAAAGCCTCAGAGCCAAAAGGAAAACATGGAAAATTCACTACCTTGTGGATTGGTACTTATCAGATCATTGAGACTTTGGGAGACAACACCTTCAAGCTCAAAGGCTTATAGGGACAAAAGTTTACTTTTCCAACTAATGAGCAATATATCAAGCACTAATTCTCTACTATCCCACCACAAGTATTCATGGATTAATTTATAAGACTACTTAGAGTTAGTGTAGGTAAGCTTAGATTAGTTTCCTTCTTGTTCATTGTTTGTAAATAGTGTTAATACATATTTGTTTTCTTGTTGTTTGTTTTGCTTGTTGTGTCTTTCCTTTTCTTTTATTTTGTTCCTTGATTTCAATAAGTCCTTTTTAAGATATTTTCTAGATCTAATCCATCATAATTTCTCAAGCGAACCTCTCAAATCAAGAATGTAGCTATGAACCTTATACATTGGTTAATTATGGATTCTATAAATTAGAGCTTGATGTATGATTTTGAAAAATTGGTAAGGATTGATATCTAGGTTAATTGTTCCTTAAAATCTTAAACCTTGTTCTAATCTAAATTTGATTCTAATATGGATTGCATATGTTGAGTGAAAGTTTGAATCATTAGAATAAAGTCATGTGAGAACATAAAGAATATTATTGTTTGGGATGAAGTGTATAACCAAAGATGATTGTCTGAAGATAAAACATTTGACAAAATCCTAAAACCTAGCTAGTTTTGGTTCTCAACCTTTGCTAAGAGCTAAATATACTTGAAAAATACAAAAAAATAAGATCTTTATTAAAAATTTGAAAGCTTTATAAGCAAGGGTGATTCTGATAACCTCCATCATGGCTATAGATGCCTAGTTGGAAGTGGAGCAAGGTCTTGAGTGGAGCCAAATATATCTCTATCAAGGTTATAGATGCTTGGCTAAAAGCATATTAATGTTTAAGCCTTTCCTATTCTAAAATAATGATTCTTAATGAATATCTAAATATGTTATAAGTCAGTGTTAATGATTAAAGTCATGAAGTCTAAAAACTATTCTCTAAATCCCATGGCAATCACTTAAAGCATCAAAACACACATAGCATGATTATGTTTTGATGTTTGAGACTAATTTTGCATGTGTAAGACTTTTTTTTAATAATTAATTGATCCTAATGATGTTAGTTTACCATATGCAATAATTAATTTGGTTATTAATCCAAACTAAGAGTATCTAAGTTCTAACATTTTTCAATGTTTCCCACAAAAGTTTCCATTTGTTGAGGTCAACATACCCCCATTTTTAAAAATAAGGACCCTTGTTTAAATTTTGTAAATTTGTGATTTAAATTAAATATCACACTTAACCAACATGCATTATTTAAATATCATGGTTCTCATCATGTTTACATTTGGCATGCCAACATTTAATTTTCATTTGGCTTTATCTAACATTGCTAATGTTTGACCTTTGTTTCCATGTTGTAGGCTTAATTGAGTCCCATTCAAATAATCATTGTTCAGGGTTTTATGCTTTAAATGTTAAATTAACCCTTTGTTGGTTAAATTATATGATCTCAATTTATTTTCATATATTAACCTTTGTTCACACTGATTAATTGAATTTATGTCTAAATAATGTAAAAAAAAAAAAAAAAAACTTAGCCTAATTGTGTTAGTGTAAGTTCCTTTTTAAATAGATTCAAATTTATGCAAGATAAAATTTGTGTGAGAACATTTTATTATGTTTTAAAATTAGTTTAAATTTTAGATAAAGTTCTAATTGTGTTTATTAATACGACCAAAACCTTAGTTTAAAACTTTTCTTAAGTTTCCTTTATATTCCCTGAGCCCTCACTTAGTCTATTTCCATTGCCTGGAAGAATGAATCAATGTGAAGATGTCAAGTGGTGAGATATCAAAGCTAGGAAGGGAGATCAATGGTACATAGGCATCTACTCAAGTCAAATTATCAAATATCTTGATATGGAATAAGATAAAAACAAATTTCACAATCATGGAAAGTGAGTACAAAGATCTGATGGCACAAGGCAAAGTCAATAGGTCAATGCCTCTAGAGGGATTTGAGAGTGACAAATGTCATGATCTTAGTGAATTAACCCAAAATCAATGGTCCACATTTAGCCAAATTTGCAAAGAATAGAATCAAGTATATTGAGATCGATGAAGTGCATTGATCTGTGTAAAGGAGATCCCATGGTACGAGATGAGGTAGACTTTTCAAAGGGCCTAGAACAAACATGATAGTGATAAGTGTCATAACTATGATGAGTTAAATATAGATTGACCAATGGCATTTAATATCCTAGATCTATATCTATGGTGAGTGATGGGTCAATAATTTGAAGAAATCAGATCTAATGAGAGGCTATCATGTGGTCCAAAGGTGTTAAGCAATATAGTGTATTTACAATGTAAATAAAAAGCTCATGGAGGTACCAAGTGGCACACTATCAAGATCTCAGATATAAGATCAATGGTTTATTATAGATTTAATGCTAATAAGTCTTATAAGAAATCAATGGTGCAAATTAATTAAGCTCTAGGATTACACATGAATATAACACATCCAAAAATGATAAATGGCCATATTTTAAAAATTAATGAATAGTATGGCATGGTGATACCACATAAGCAAGACAAGTTAGATTGAAAGATATTGTGGATCTAGAGGCATGAAAGTTATAAATGTGTAATCTAAACATAATATAAGTTACATTAGCTCATTGGTTAAACTAGTTACTACCATTAAAGTCCTGCATAAACCTTCAAAAAATCCCTAAGTGTACGGATTACCCTAATTATCTCCATAATCACTACTATTGAGCTCGAATAGTTGAATTATCATCCCCAATTGGATAATTCAATCAAGATTATTCCTATGGTAACCCATAATCATATTTCAAAAGAAGATGTAGAGTTATATCTAACAACATATGCTAAAGTTCATGTTTTCAAAGACATCGAGTTTGTTGCTGCTACCTTGAACACAAGAGTTAGTAATTGGCCAAAATTATTTTAGAGAGTTGAGAACTAACCAAATATCACTAGGGAAAAAGGAAGAATCTCTCAGCCAAAAGGTTCTATTATGACATTATGGAAATCTAGGTGGTTGGCCTACATTATGTAGCTACAAAACCTGAGATACTCCATTACATCGATATTCTTGCTCCCATTTTCAAGAAAAGTAAGATAGACAAGGGCATGATAATTAATGAACATAATCATAAGAAAGTGGATTATATTTTTCTATTGCATTTGAGTCCTATTATAAGTTTTCCAAACCCCAAATTGACCTAGCCTCTATTAATTATTGTGCTAAAGAACACAATTTGATAGACACCCTTGTCATGTGGTTAGATTTTGGGAACCAAGTCTTTTTATACCTCAATAAGAATATTTCTATCAACCAATTTAGATTAGGGTTTAAGATGATAATGACAATGTTGAACAAGTTATGTGTAAATGCGACCACTGTATATGTAGACCTAGTATGGGTGCCCATGGTCTACTTTATTATTGAAAAGGTAATTATCCCTCATTTGGGTGAGATAATCAGTATCTCATTAAGTAGAACAATCTATGTAATTAGGCATAAGAAAAAAAATTAGTTTTACATGATGTCTTACCTCCTAGATGCCCTATATGCATCAAAAAAGATTCCCAATTAAAGGGAGTGGTCTCCAAATGGAACCCAAACTATTTCAAAATATTATTCAAAGTTTCACATCTTTAAATACATGGATCATATTAAGTTCACATGAGATTTTGTCTACCCAGCTCTGAGTGAGGATATAATTAGAATTCCATGGAGAGAGTAAGACCTCTAATCAATAAATATATAGAAGCAATGGGAGATATATGGTTGTATCTAGATTGTACAGTCATCAAGATTGAGGGAACTCAAAATCCTCCTCTCAAACTACCTATCCATGTTCCTAATAATTTAGTTGAGTAAGAGGTAGCCTAAAAATTATTTCATGGTGTTGATGGTCTTTGTAAAACTAAAAGGAAGTGATTCATTCACAAAATTCCTATGATTATTGGTAAGATAACCTTCAAATAGTGGGATTACATTGAGGCAGCATCAAAACATAGATCAATTTTCAATCTATAGATTAATTAACTTATTAGATAATGGGACCCCTATGGAAAGGTTAAGGATCATTTGAGACATGAAGGGATGATGAATGTGTCTTATGAACATGATTCCAGTGCCTTATATCTTATATACAACAAAGCATATACTTACTTTGAAGTCATGAGAAGGTTGAAGAAACACAATCAAGGCTTGAGTCAAGACTAGAGATAAATCAAAAAATGGATGATAGATGGCAATTGGGACCTAGGAAATATCATTTGATTAGTGGTAAACCTTCTAGACCTCTATCAGTCAGTGCATAAGCTGATAAATAAATAGACCATGGGTCTAAGGAGAAAAGGCTAGATGAAATTACCTCAAGTTCATCAATCCATAAATCATCTAAGATAGCATATCATGATCTATATTTAGAAGAAGTTCATATCATAGACATAGATCCTCAAGAGTCTATTGAGGATGCGTTGAAGATATTATCTATGGCATACATAGCTTTAGATGAAGAGGAAGAAAGGGTTGATAAGGTTAAAGAGGAGAAAGAGAAAGAAAAGGTATTAGACTTAATTCCTATTGATACTCTAAAAAGGAAGACTGAGATAACCATTGTCTCAAAGGCTAAGAGACCCAAAGTGACACCACCTTTTAAATAGGTTAATTCATTCAATGAAGAGAAATTACTATAAGGATGACCAATTTTAGAATGGTTCATTTATGAACCTAGTTTGGAAAGAATGCCCACTAGGCATCATCCTTGGGTTATGATGAAAGCTATTGACATTCTTGTGCATCAAGAGATTAAGCCATAGATCATTACTCTATAGGAAGAGGAAGCAAGGAGACTAGCTACACCAAGTGATTCAACAACTCCATCATAAATGGAGGTCCCTATCCCACATGTGACTTCATATATAGTTAGAGTCATGTATAATCCAAAGGCTACTAGTTTGCAAAGGGTGACTAAGAAAGTAGTCATATAAGGTGGTGAGGAGGTGACATATCAAAAGTTAACACTTTTGACTAAACTAACTCAAAATGAAAAATAAACGCTAGGTGAAGATATAATTTTTGAATAATATATCTTGGATTTGGCCCAAGATCATGTAGAATAGCTACAAGCTACTATCAAGGGCCTAAAATAGAAGAAAAAAAATTAGAATAATAATCTATCTTATAAGTTTTAGGAGACGTGGTCAAGTAGTCTGAAACAACCATGTATGACTTATTCAACTCTTTAAAGATAGTAAAGTTAAAGGACTTGGTAAATAAATAGGGTACTTTGGCTACATGCCATGTTGGCCAATGGCAAGCTTCAAGCCACAAGATGAAGTATTTGATCAATGTTTTGATAGAGGATTAAATTATTGAATTTAGAATAGTTAGCCTAGTCCATTTGAATATGGCTATGGAAATATTGGTAGATAAGATCAAGCCATTAAGCAAATGGTATAGAGGCATGGGATATATCTCTAATGATCTCCAACAGTTATAAAACATAATGATGCACATACTTGGGAGTTTGATCAAGGATCCTTCTTCACTCAGTCCCTTTGGCTTGATCACTAATGAGGAGTTAAAAAATAGAGATACTTAGTTCATATAGGAGGTAAGAAATCAAAACCAAAGAAATATTAGGTTAGATAATAAAATAATCATGACATGATCTTATCATCTGAAGAGAATATAGGAGATGCAAGGAACATCAAGGAAGATTTAGAGAGAACTTCCAAAGATCTCAAGAACCTATCAGATCAAGAAAAGGAAATCTTCATGGAACCCATTGTAAAACTCAATCTAATTGATGATCAACGCTACTAAAGGAATATCCTTTAGTAGAGGCAAAAGATTGTAATAATAGAGGAGTCCCCAAGTAAATTTTTTTGACTTTATAATATTCTTTCATAACTAAACATATATAATTTGAAAAGAGAATATTATTTTTTAAAAACATGTGCAAATTTCTAAAGCACATTGCTTATAGGTCAGTCCTTTAGAAAATGTCATTAATTTAAGAACATTATAGAAGGATAGTTGTCCTATAAACTTGCATAATTGCCATTTGACATGATTGACTGATATGCCTCCTTAACCTTCTAAATAGGGGGTACTATCATTTGTAAAAGAGGAGGGAGTTTTTGATCAAAAAATTTGTGTAAAATTTGAGCAACTAATATAAGTAAGGAATTCTACAAAGATTGTCCATTAATTATTAGTGTAATTGTTATTATGGCTACTTCCTCAAAATATTGGTCTAATTTTCAAAATTTAATGGTTTTTATGGATTCTTGATGTGAACCTTTGAACACATAGTTGTAAATTTGTGCCAATTATAGGTAGATTGAAAGATCTTAAATTAATTGTGTTTTCTTTTATTTTCTTGCAGATGTGCCAACATAATTTACTTGGAGGATTAAATCTTTAAGTTGAATCTAGTTCTTATTTGCATTTTTTTAGTTATCCTTAGATGTTTGCATAATATATGGTAGGATTTGAGATTTATCAATTTCATGTCATTTATTACTATAAATGCATATGTGGATAAAATTTAAACTTTTTCATAATGTCTAGATTGAACATAAACAACATCTTTCTTCTCTGCCCTACTATTTCTTTTACCCATTTTTTGATCATCTCACTTTAATTTAGCTTCCATTGTAAATATACATGCTAGATTAGACTTTATATCTTAGGTTCTAATCATATTTCACTCTACTTAGTTCAGATCATCTTCATATTTCACAAGTAAGCTATTAGGCCATAATTGCACCCAACAACCAAACAATTACATTATAATTTTTTTGAAATAGTTCATTTTATTTATCACTGTTCCACCAAAGATATCAGGAATATCAAAACCAATAACTCATGTAATGGATTATTTGAATCCAAAAATGAGAAGTGTTTCTTAAACACTTTGAATCCCTATTATACACTTTCAAGAATGAACAATTATAAAACACCGCTAGAATAAGCATGGCTTAAGTCATGGTTTGGCCAATCATAATTAGGGATGCCATTTACATGGGGTTCACTAACTGGGCTATTGGGCATAAGTAGTTTGGTAGTTTCCAATGGTGAAGGACTTAGGGAATTTGATTAAGGGATGTTTTGTATATTTTATTGCAACTCTAAGAGGAGGTCATGCTCTTATATATTAGTTCGTTATGCACTAATATCATCACTTTATTTAGGTAGATCATTAAATACATGCATTAGGGGTGGATAAGAGAAGGAATATTCTATTTGATGACACAAATCCTCTTATCAAGTTTTGGATTCTTCCTCTTATTACCATTTCAATTAATCTTACAACTATAGGACTTATTATTTCATGGAAAGGATGTGTTTTTAAACTTTACTAATGTCACCAACTAGATAATTAACAAACTCATAATTAACTCAAATGGGAGGGCTTCTACCATAGTGAAGATGGGGTCTTGGGCTAGCTTCAACTCAGGTAGGACACTCTTGGGAGAGGATAGGGACTTTGTTTGGCTTCTAAAATGAGGCAAAAATTGATGTTCAAAGATTTGAATATTGGTGATGGATTTGGGTCACGGGTGTCAAGTTGAGGTACTAGTCATGGTTCTATCCCTTTAAGGTGAAAGGAAAGAGCCTATAAGAAACATCCTTGAATTATATTCCCAACACATTCATATCCCATCTATAGGCTATAATATGTTCCTTGAATTCATCTACATAACCATTTTTAAACACTATGAGGGAATCAAAAGGATCCTTAAGTAAAGTATGACGAGGTCCCAGAATGCTAATGATGACTCTAAAAGCCAAGCCATCTTAGATAAGTTCTAAAAATAGGGATCCTTACATTTCAATCTGAATTTATCTTAAATAAACAATAGTCAAAAAATAATTAATCATGAAAAATAATCCCCTCCTAGCAACAGAAAGTGTTGGTCTTAGTAAGTGACTCACCCTCATAATTTGCTCATTAGATTAAACATTATGAAATAAGTACATAGAGATAAAAACTAGTAGAATAGATTCCCCTTATTTTAAAGATTTTTTGGTGATCCAAAGGCTAATATTTCATTGAACTAGGGTTCATTTTGGTGGGCCCTATAAAAAATCTATGGAGGTCTCTAGACGAATCAAATTCAAAATGGTGGAAAATCATTTTAGAAGTCATATAGATGCATAGGTGAATTATGTAGATGAAAATCATAAGTATGCATACATATGCCATCTACATGATAATGGATATCTACATAATATAGATGGATGCCAACTACATGCCAATAGATGCTGAAAGTGAAAAAAAATGGTTATGCCTATATTGGTTACTCTATTTTGTAAATTATGATTTTTAAATAATTTTTATTAAATTGAAAGGTTTTAAAGAAGAATAATTATAAATTTATTTAATTATGATTATATTTTAAATATATTGTTTTTCCACACACCATGTTTTGGGGTTTTCCACACATCATAGTAAAATATCCACGTCATGTCGGTGAACTCTGATGCGATATGTTGCATAGCTACAAAGTGTGGATAACCACAATATTGTGTGCTCACAATGCTCCTTTGTGAAGAGCACATGTCAAGATTAATGTTTATAGTGCCTCCCTTGGGATAGGTTTCTTGGCCATGCATGTGGGATAATTATTGCACATGCATGGATGATACCAATGGTGGATGCCCAGAGATTGTAGGCATCTGTCGATAGTTTTCATATGGTGGACACCATCACTATGTCATTTTTTAGTAATTTTTAGGTAGCCACCTAATTATCATAGGTGGCCATAATAGTATCATGAGTGGATACCCATAATATGTAGGTGGATGCCTGTAACATGTAGGCAGATGCCCATTATATGTAGGTAGACACCCTCATTATGTCATCCACTATCAATTCATAGGTGGTATCTTTCTTATTATAGGTGGCCATAGGTGTATCCTAAGTAGATGCCTATAAAATGCAAGAGGATACCTATAAAATGTAGCTAGACACTTTAAACACATAGGCAAATGCTTGCTATATGTAGGCAAACTCCTGTAACATGTAGGTAGATGCTCATAATACATAGGTGGATGCCTAAAATATGCAGGTAGATACCTAGAATATGTAAGTGGATGCCCACAATATACTAATAGGAATCCACAATGTATAGGTAGACACCTACAAAATATCAACATCCATAATATACTGATGGATGCCATCAAACTATGGCCATCTACTTGCTTCCTTCATGCCCATGTGTGTCCATTGACAACACATGGGCATCCTCCAACAAGATGCAGACATCCACTAGTGGACATCTTGTGGGCACTTTCCTAGTGTCTTTGGGTTTACACTATACAAAATTAGTTTTTTGTTGGCATCCACCTAACTGTATATAGTGAATTCATCATGATTAGATTTTGAGGTACCAAAAAACTACATTTATATGAGAAAATTTGTATTCAAATTTAGGTGAACCTCTCCTTGAAATTAGATTTGATCCAAAAAATTTAGGTGATCTCACCTTGTCAATCTCTCCACAAAAATTGCCAAATGTTCACTTTGAAAAATGGAAAATTTATAGATTAATGAAGATTCACTGTTAAAAAAAACCTTCCATTGAACAAACATAACATGGTAAAACATATAAATTATTTCACTATAGGTTCACATTAGGTGATTGTTAACTAGTTATCTGAGTCTGATTCCTACTTAATTCAACTAATGAAGCCATTAATTTAGTTTCTCTAAAATTAATTTTAGTCCTACACTAAGGCAAAGGTGTTCTCAAAACAAAAAATGAGAGAGAGGGTAGGGAATAAAAGAATTATTTTATCTTTGATCACATAATCCATCAAATTGATTTGAGCTATGTATATACTTTTCCATAGTTATACCACTATATGCCCAAGATATCTATTACATAAATTCAATACACACTACATGCAAATCCTAAGGGGAAATTATGAACACCATTGATTCACCGAACCTATTGATAATCAAATCAAAGACCTATAGATATTTCACATATTAGTCATATGATAACTTTTTGATAGGCAAAGCTAGGCATTACAGAGTGAATAAAACTAGTTATGAGCATAATCTAATTTAGGCATTCACACACACATATATAGGATAGTCATTCATTTTCTAAGTTATCCCAAATAAATCATAAATTACAAACCATAGATCTTCACACCTTGG
This sequence comes from Torreya grandis, assembly GCA_037957365.1. Lineage (NCBI taxonomy): Eukaryota > Viridiplantae > Streptophyta > Pinopsida > Cupressales > Taxaceae > Torreya > Torreya grandis. The sequence continues at coordinate 506,124 of JARHVA010004467.1, forward strand.
TTATGGAAAATCTTAGATAAAATAAGAATAATTTTAATAGACCAATTTAAATCATTTATTGTCAAATTAAACTGAGACTATCTTGATGTAACCAAATCTCATTTATAGTTCTTAGAAATTAATGATAAGTAGCTATCAAAGACATGAATACTTAAAATGAACAAAATGATATAAATGGGCTACAAAACAATTCAAACTATGTATTCAACATCTAGTAGGGTGTCTATTACAATTGACCTCTTTAGGTAAGAAAATTAGGAAACTAATAGTGAAATAATAACTGGTGCACTTTAGGCCAATTCCATAAAAAAATTTCCACTCAAAATTCCTTCCCATTTCTAATTTAAATAAAACTTTAGCTTAAGTAGACCCAATATAAGCCATGGACATTAATTGCCTTCAGCTTTAGGTAGTTGGAAAAATCATATTTGAAACTATAATTCCAAAGTTACCCTTTGTTAGAAAATCTAATCCAATAAATTTGTCATTACTATAGTTAGTTTAGACATGAGATTATCCTTCATCTTTAAGCAATTTATAGTTTAATGTCATCTCCAGTTCCTATCTCCATGACGCTCTACATATTCATTTGATTTCTCCCAATGTCAATGTCTTCTCTCTTCGACACTTATCTTCTCCCTATACTTACCATGTTATTGAATGGATTGAATAATCATTATGAATATAATTTCATCAACCTTATAACTTAGACTTATAAGTAGCTCTAGATCAGTGTTCATTCACTAAGCATAAGGAAGCAATTGGGATTAAATCAAGACTACTAGTTACCTGTGGTTATATGTAATCAATTTTTATGCCTATTTAAGGCTAATTTTATCTTTTATGCTTTTTTCATAATCCCACTACACAAACCATGCTAATTATTCTGAGCTTATTCATGATTAAGTTGATCTATGATTTGATTCTATAATCAAATTGAATGTGTAGTCCATTATGGGCCTTCAACTATTTTGATGGCCAAATAGGCCATCAATTTTATGCTCATGCCTTATTGTTTTCACTATTAGCATTTTTTTTTTCATGGTACTCTCCATGAGGATTATACTTTCTTTACCTTCATTGTGCAATTAAATTTGCTTCTATGTGTCTGATTATGTCACTTGGAAACTTGTCATCTCTATGGGCTTTAGCTCTACCATTTGCTTTTATTCACTTCATGGCCACACAACCTCTCTTTGGTCTTCCTAGTATCTAGAAAAATAGGAGACTAATAGATACTATAGTAGGGTTGGTAGATCCACATAGCACTCACTAATTTATTCTTAGCCTCTATCAAATTTTAATGATTATGACATGTGTCTCTTTCTCACTCTCCCACTACTTAGCTTGACCCTATACACTATGATGACTATTTTATCCATGATGTATAAAGATAATGCCACATAATCTAATCCCACTCACTCATATTTTGTTTAGGATTCAAAGTTACATAGACCACCCTAGGATATTAGAGCAATAAGATTTCATCGCATGGCATCATCTCCTCACCCACTTTTTTAGGGCTCTAACATCATTTCTAGGTAACATAGAAATATTTAGGAGAGTGAGGTAGTAGGATTATGCCATATGGTTTCATATCTCTCACCTATTTTATCAGAGGATTCATGCTCTATACAAACATCTATATGATAATAGAACAATGGGATGATGCCACATGGAATCATCTCACCAACCTTCTTGCCTAGAGGATTTCCATTGGTACTAACATCTCTAAGATAGCTGAGTAATGGTATTTCATCAAATAGAATCATCTCACTATTTTTATAACCTAGATATTTGCTAACATGAAGACCCTCTAGGTAAACTCTCAAAAATTGACTAAGTCTTTTAAAGTAGCAGAAAAGTTCCATGTGTCCTTGGGTAACTTTTATGAAATCGACTAAATAATATGAATAAGCAAAAAGGTTCTACATGGATTTGGGAAACCTTTGTGAAATTAACCAAGTTCCAAAAGGCTTTTAGGTGAGGCTCAAGAATTCTAAGAGTCACAAGAAATCACCATGTAGTGCTAGGATAAACTAAATCACCTATAGGCATAATATAAAATACAAAATCAATAATTTCAAATTAAAATACAATGGTTAAGCATTGGAAAATAAATGGATAGGATAATTGGAATTCAAATGGCTAAGTCTTTTGAAATGCAACAAAGGGGCATGAAAACTTAGTGAAAGAAAACCATTTGAAAGTAACTTTCATCCAATTTAATGATATCATCTAAGGAAAAATATGAGGCCAAGGAAACTTAAATATAATTTAGCTCAAATAAAAATAGGAATGGATTCAATTGCTTTAGAAAATGATCAATAAAACTATGAAATAGTTAGATAATTTGCATAAACCTAATGCAAATAGTCTATAGGGAGGCTGTAGAATGTTTTTTAAAACACAAGTAGATAAATATAATAATACATAATAAATTTATAAAAATTAATCAAAAGTCACTCACTCTTATATGAAAGCTTACAGTGAACTAAAGAAATGTAAAGACATTAAATCAAACCCATTCAATCACTTGTAAATAATCATCTATTAGATTGTTAAGAAGGCTGATTTAAGTAGGTAACCATACTGAATTATTGAAAGGTACAAAACCAAACTCCAAATAAAAATATGGTCCCCATTTTTAATTTTTAAAATGGGGGCATGTTGGATCCCAACAAACACCTTCTAAAAAATATTATTGATTAAATACATAGTATCATAGGCTCCAAAACCATGAAATAATTCATGAATTAATGCATGATTGATTAAAAATATCTAAGATGTATTGATAAATAAAGCATATACATAGATAAATAACACATTACATAGGTAACTAAGTATATGCAATCATAAATGCATCATGTCTATAAATCAAAATTAGTTCAGAGAAGATAGATCATACCTACACTTCTTATTAGGAATACATTTATTAAGTAGGACCATGACCAATATGGGGATCTGTTATACCTAATTAGGGGATCATTTGTCATAGTACACCATGTGATTTTGGTTTCCAAATCCTATAGTCAAAAATAATCATGCAACAACCCTAAAAGATTCCTAAGGTTTAATATTTCACTTATGCTAATAAACAAGAAAGTAAATCTAATCTAGTGCACACCAAAGCTTGTGTTACAATAGAGGGGTTAGTAGAACAATAAAAATATGTATAAGAGAATATTAATTAAGATAAGTATGAGTAAGACACTAATACATGGAATATGAAGAGTAATATTGTTCGAGCCAACACTTATGTTACTTCTATTTACTAGAGAGAGGAGAACAAAGTTAGAATATACTTGCTTGAATGTGAACCCATAGAGACTAAATCTCTCCCTTAGACAAAGTGGATTTATAAGAGGTTGTTATGGTTTTTAAAGATAAATAATAAAAGGGAAAGCATCTAATACTTATCCACAAGAATAGATTCCCCAATTAAAAACATTAAGCTAACACTCAAGTAGAATTATGGAAGAGTAGGATGTGAAGATGTGTGAGTGAATAATAAATCTTGATTGCATATTCTAATAATGATGGAAATGATCTTGTATTTATAAGTAGATCTTTCCATAAATCCTCCCAAAAATATTGATTATATAGGGTCGACCATAGTCAAACTTTTTTTTTTGGGGGATAATTCACTAGGTCTAAGCTAGGTTGGCTGAAAGGCTAACAAACCCAAAAAATGAAAAATAAACTAAATTGTATAGGGTTGGCCATGGTTGACCTAGTAAAATTGATAGTCCAAAAGGGAATTAAGGTAATAAAAAGAGGGTGGAAAGAGGAAAAGACTGTAGAAGTGTACAATTGAGGATAAATAGCTTAGGGAATGGTTTTAAGAGCTGGTAGGATTGGTAATAATGTGACAATAAGGGACAACAATACTACAAAGCACCAAAGGTCTATAACCCCTTTCGTAGTGTACCCCTTAGGGCATGCACTTAGAGACATTAAGTCTCGATGGGTTCATGCAAGATGTAAAGCATTAGTATTTGATAAAAGTTGAAAATATTATGTGTATACATATATGCCACTCAAAACTCATCATGTGTCACTAAGTTGTAACAGGGGATGACACTTTGAGAAAGAATAGAAAGACACATAATGCTAATGTTAAAAAAACTTGTAGTATTTTAAATCAAAAATAACTAAAAAGAAATGACTAAAAGAGAAATAACTAAAAAGTAAATATAATGCATACCTTGACTTACCTTTATTGTGGGATGTTTGTCTACTGTGTTATTATTTTTGATTATGTAGGGCATAGAGACTACTTTTAATAAACCCAAGAATACGAAACTAAAGAATAAAAACAAATAAATGCGAGAAAATCCAAAATAGTTGGTGTTATGAGAATGGGATATACTTGGGAAATTTGGCAAGCTGGGGTGATAGGTTCTATGTTAGACCAAATGACCCATTCAAAAAAAAAGAGTAAATTGGGTAACCAAAAATTCAAGGCTATTAAGGATCAAAAAACTCAAACAAGTTATGTTTAAGTAAGAAAGGTAAAATCACAAATTCAAACCAAGGATACATGTCAAACAAGATGGTAAAACAAATAAATCAATGGTAAAATACTAAACAAAATGGTAAAACAACATTGATGAGTGAGTAGAAATAATCCACATCTCACTCAACAATGGAAAAAGATGCATAAAAAGGGAAAACAACATTTATGAGTGATATGTAACAAGCTAACCTCACTCAATAATGGAACAAGGGTACAAACTTAGGTGTCCATAATAGTTGATAGTAAAATAATGATAAATGGTGAAAGGAAATTAGAGTAAGTGTAGGAATGTAAAATTATGGTATAAAGAGATAAGAAATCCATAATTTCTCAAATATGTTATTTTTATCTAAGGATAAATAAAATTAAAAAAAAGTATTGATAGAATGTTTTTATGATATAAAGTAGAAGGAATTAAAGAAGAAATGAAAATATATTTGGAATCATAATTTTTCTATCAAGGGGAGAAAAGAAATGAGGGGAGCGGAGAATGAAGGAAAAACCAAGGTAGAGGAACTCTTTATCAATGTCAAGACACGCAAATTAGGTTTGTCAAAATAAAAGGACTTTCAACTTTAGAGACTATGAATAACTTATCTTATCCACATAAGTCTTAGGTAAACAAATGGAGTATATAGATAATCCCATGAAAGCTATATGCATGAAAAGTAAAATGGACCTACCTCCTCACAACGTATTCCCCATTCCTCAAGACCCCTTACAGAGCCATCAATTTTCTATGAAGATTAGGTACTTATGTGATAAAGTAAGCACCATCATAGAGTTTTTTGAACTCCCCTATTCTAGTCTACTAGCCTACCATACCCCAAAGGACCTCAGCTCTATGTGAGGCCAACTGTGGAGTTTGAGATTCTATTGGAGATAGGATGTGTGCTTGTAATCACATCTTTTTATGTGTTTTTGACTTTTGAGATTTATATTTCACCTTTTAGATATCATTAACTTTTGATTTAAATGATTTGGATTTTAATTATCTTGATGGATTTTTATATTCCTTCTCCATACGGATTTGGAAAACCAAACATGGGTGTTAAAAATGAATTTCATTTGAAGACTTGGGACAAGGTCACTAAGAGAGAGAACTTCAAAGAGCATGGGGTCTAAGAGTCTCATAAATCTAGGTAAAATAAAAGTGCTATGTTGACTTTGACCTTGTTTTACTCCATGAAGAGATGAAAGGAAGGGGAAATCAAGAGGAATGACATATGAAACATTTTAAATTTATTCAAATTGCAAAAACTGTGATAAAGGACAAAAAGGGATACAATGATCGTAAAGTGTGATTCATTATCATAAGAATAAGGGAAATGGAGGAAAACATGCTAACATAGTTTGTTGTGAAAATTTCATCTAACAAAATAAGCAAAAACTAAAGTTGAGAACAAAGATAAAAAAGTTGGAAAGGTGGTAATTTTATGAGGAGGGTTGAGTCCTATCCATAGTCTTACACTTTAAATACATAAAAAAAGAAAAGATAATGTAAAAAGAGATGGTATTTTTTTTAGGGATGCTAGGTTCTATTTGTGGTCTTACAAATCAACTCACAAAATAAAAACCCAAGGGATGCCAAAACAACATTGGGAAGCAAAAAGTGTGTGAGAAATAAGTAAAATATGGTGGTTTTGTAAGGAACATCAGGTCCTATCCATGGTATTATAAAACAACTCACAAAATAAAAACCTAATGGGTGCAAAAAACTAGAGAAAAATGCAAGATAAAGAAGACTATGGTACATCAAGAAACCAAAAGACCAAAAGGGAAGACTAAAGGCTTGTGAAAGGAAGGAACTTGCTACAGAAGGAGAGACCTATACTTTAATAAATTATATAAAGTGATAAATAGATTTAGATAGAAAGCATGAAAAGAAGGAAATGTTTAGGCAAAGCACTTTTTGAGGAATTGAGTATTGGTGGGCTCTTTGAAAACATGGCCTTCATTGGTTTGAAGATGGTAGGTGCTTGGACCAAGAATGTCTTTAACTAAATATGGGCCCCACCATTTTTGGGCATATTTACCTTCTTTATCATGTGTGAAGTCTAATTTAAGGACAAGATCACCAACATTAAATATGTGAACTTTAACACATTTTTTATGTTGTTTGGTAATGTGAGCCTTGTATTGGTAGTTATGTTGTAAGGCAGAAAGATGGCATTCATCAAGTAGATAAAGGGAATGAAGATGAGATTCATGAAATTATTCATCAAGAATAATACCATGAAGGGATATACGAGGATAGGGAAGATCAAATTATAAAGGACTAACTGACTTAGAACCATAAACTAGAGAAAATAGAGTTTCCCCATGGTAGTACATATACTAGTCCGATAGGCCTAAAGTACAAGGTAAAGATGAAGATGCAAATCCATGTGAGTTTCATGAATTATCTTTTGGAAAATTTTATTTAGAATTTTGTTAGTCACCTTAGCTTAACCATTGCATTATGGATGATAGGGCATGGAAAATTTGTGATTGATCTTGAATTTGTTGCAAAGTTATTTAACACGTTTATTTTTAAAATTACTACCATTGTCTAAAATGATGATATGGGGAATGCCAAACTAGTAAATGATTTTACTAAGAATAAATTTAGAAATGGTAAGATTGTTAACATTAACAAGGGGAATGGCTTCAACCCACTTGGTAAAATATTTGGTAGTAGTGGTGATAAATACAAGTCCATCATGGGAACAAAGAAGTTTACCAATGAGATCAAATCCCCATATGGAAAATGGCCAAGGAGATTCAATATTTTGAAGTCCATCTGGAAGTGAATGGATTAGATCATCATGAAGCTAACAAGGAATACATTTTTTAGCATATTTTATTGCATATTTTTTAATAGTAGGTCAAAAGTAATCCATACATAGGTATTTACATGTTTAGCATGTCTACTACAATCACCACTATAAATGCCCCCATGTACTTATTCAAGAAGATGATGGACCTCATTTGGTATAACACCATAGAGAAAGGTACTTTGAGTATTGTGATAGTAAAGGATGTTGTGTCTAAATACATACTTGAAATCTTATTTACAAATGTGTGTATTTTTATGAGAGTATAAATTAGGAGGATAAGTTTGGTGTTCTAAGAATTGAATGATATCTTGATACCATGGGCTTTATTGAATGGTAACATCCTTAATATGAAAAATAAGTGAATCTAGTGGTTAATTTGAAGATGGGAATTTTTTTATTTTTATAACAAAATAAGGATAAAAAATAACTTGGTGAGTATGAAAGAAAGAGGCTGAAGAGGTAAGAGAATTAGTAATGGAATTTTGATCTATAAGAATGGGCTAAATAGTGAAAGAGATAAAATCCTTAGCAAGAATGGTTATAATTTTATGATATGTAATAAGGTTCTCACTTTTACATTGATAATCACCTCTAACTTGATGGAAAATAAGTTGAGAATCACCTAAATCATGAAGGTATTGAATGTGTAAATCAACAACAACTCTCATGCCTAAGATAAGAGCTTAATATTCAGCCATATTATTTGTGATATCAAAGGTGAAGTGAAAATATAAAGGAATGGTCTTTCCAAGAGTAATCATGAAGATGTAACCTACCCCAGCTCCTTAAAGGCATTTAGCACCTCAAAGTGAAGGGTCCAAGTATCCTGATGCAAGTCAACATTAATTTTGGAAATCTCCTTAATAACTAATTTTGGTTTAGTAGTACCTAAGGGAGTGGAAGATTCATCAAGTTAATTGGCTTCAAGGTTGATATTAAAGATATGAAAGTAATGTTTGAGAGAAACAACTTTATTAAGAACTTCAATGTAAAGGATAGTGTCATCTAGAAGATCATCTTGAAGAGAATAAGTGGTTGGAATGGGAGCTACAATAAGTTTATCAGCTATGAATTTCCCTTTAACATCTTTTTGAGTGATGATGTGAATATCAAATTCCATAATTAGGACCATCCATTTGCCAATTCTATCTCTAAGAAGAAAGGATTTGGAGAAGAAATGATGAAGAGGGTCAGAATAAACAATGACATAAGTAGTTTGATAAATCATATAGTGATAAATATTTTCAACTGTGAAATACATGGTGAGGTAATCACACTTAATTTTGGTATAACATGTCTCATAGTCAATGAGGCTTCAGCTAATATAGTAGATATCATACCCTCTTCTTGTGTCATCTTATTGGGCAAGCATTGCCCCAGCTAAAATAGGTGTGGAATAAGTATATAGAATCAAAGGTTTATGATTGGAATAATGGCAAAGTGTGGGTGGATGAATCAAAGACTCTTTCATGTTATCGAAGGATTTTTGACATAGATCCATATGGCCATTCTAAAGTAGTGTCTTTCTTAAGAAGGGAAATGATGGAGTCAATTTGGTATACCATTTATAGGATAAATCATCTAATTACCCCAAGTTTGCCTAAATAAGTATGAATGTCAGGAATAGAATGAGGAATAGGCATGTTGATGATAACACTAATTTTGGTAGGGTAAAAATCAATGCCATGGAGAAAGACTAAGAATCCTAACAATTTTCTAGATGTCAATCCAAAGACACATTTGTAAGGATTAAATCTAACTTTATATTTAAAAATATGGTCAAAGATGATAGCAAGATTTGAAAGATGTTTTTTATTATGTTTATATTTAGCAATAAGATCATCCACATAGGTTTCAACTATTTTGTGAATGAGATCATGAAAGATGTGAGTCATCTCTCATTGGTAAGTGGCTCCAGTATTTTTGATACCAAAGGGCATTTTTACATAGAAATATGTGCCCCATTCCATGGTGAAAGTAGTCTTATATTGGTCCTTGAGGGTAATATGAATCTGATTGTATCATGAGAAGCCATTTATAAGAGATAAAATTTCATAACAAACCATGGAATCAAAAATGTCATCTATTCAAGGTAAAGGGAAGTTATCTTTGCGATAAGCAAGATTAAGATTTAAAAAATCAATACAAATTTGAATGACCATAGTGACTTTCTTCTAAATGGGAACAATGTTGGAAACCCATTCAGAATAATCTTATAGTTTAATTAATTTAGCATCAAGTAATTTGATGATTTCATTATGACATAAAGTGGAAACTTCAGGTGGAAATTTTATTTGTTTATGATGCACAGACTTGGAATTAGGATAAGTAATGATGTTATGTACCATAATGCTAGGGTCATTACTAGGCATGTCCTCGTAGGACCAAACAAAAGATTCATGATATCTGTCAAAGAAAAAGTTGAAATTATCATGTTCAGTAGGTGAGAGCTCATGATAGATAATAATTGGTTAAGGACAAGATGGTTTAATATAATCTATATGAATGGTTTCTTAGATAACCATGACATTGCCATCTTGAAAGTGGTATGGTGTATTGTGTAAGGCAGAATTGGATTTATTTTGGCATCAATGCTAGCAATGAATTTGTTGAGGCAAGGAGTTTTAGTTTTGAAATTTCTAAGTTTATGATGTTGCTGAGGAAGTTGAGGTTCTCAAGCATAAAGTAACTCATGGATAGCTTCATCACTAGGAAAGGTAGGAAGAGGACAATAATATTCTACATCTACTTCAAGATCTAGAATTTTATTGCCATAGTGATCAAACTCAGAATGTATTTGATGAACAATGATGGTCTTGGCATCCGGTGTAATTTTAGGGGTAGAAGAAGTAGATGGAGTAGAATAGATTGATGTATTGGTGGATTTGGTGATAGGAGAAAGATCAAATATAATGACTAGATCCATAGCTAGTAAAGGAGATGTAGATATTTCTAGATGTTCAAAAGGTATAATGTGCTCTACCATACAAGAAGTATATAGATAAGAGGAGAATTGATAAGTAGTACATGACCCTTAGGATCTAAGGTATGATCCACAAAAATGGTATGAACGTCTTGATTAAAATCATGAATTTGGGATACATTTTTTTTATAATGATAGATATCCAAGTCTCTATATTGAGCTTGGGCCATGATATAGTTATCATCATATGTTGGAGAAATCATACATGCTTGAAAATCTAAGGGAGTTTCATAGTATGAAATCCTAATGTTGATGAATGTATGAGGAGACATGATGAGAGGGTCTTAAAATTATTTATCCATTCCAAAATAATTTCAAGTGAAGGCATCTTCTAGTAGAAAAGGCTCCTAAGCATTACATGGAGGGGGAAATAGGTAATCTCATCTATGAGAAGAATAATACAGTCTCTTGGTAAGAAAAAAGGAGGAAGCCATTATGAAATATATGGAGGTAACTTGGTAGTATCGAAAGTATGTTGTAACTCATTAGTATCATCATCATTAGAATATGTAAGAGTAACTTGTAAATCATGATTTATGTTGATGAACTCAAGTAAAGGAGCACTATTAATCTTAGGAATTGTAGGAACATGATACCATTATTTAGGATTAGGTAGTTGGATACTCCATGGGTTAGGATCAACTTGATGCTTATATAATTTTCCATTATACAAGAATTTAATACATTGACTATCATAAGAAGTAATGACCCTCATTTGATGAGTCCATAGATGACCAAGGAGTATGTTGTAAGATAAATGAAGATCAAGCACCATAATCTTGGTTTGAACTGTCTTAGGTCTAATTATTAAAGGAAGCTAAATACAACCAAGTGGCTTTTGATTTGTCTTATCAAAACCATGATACGTAAGACAAGTTTGTTTAAGATGATCCTTGTTATAACCAAGTTGTTGTATAAGCCATAAAGATGTCACATTAATACTAGAACCTTCATCAACTAGAAATTTTTAGATAAGAGTGGTATTAATGGATACTTTGATAAAGAGTGGTGGATCATCATAATGAAAAATAATTTCATCATTGAGCATGTCCTCTTCAAGGAATTCAATAAAGAGCTTGGAAGAAGGATACATGGTTTTAATGGTATTGATGTTGGTAGGTTAAGAATCAATGAAAGGTGGTTCTTCATCTATAGAAGTTGGATCTTCAATCTCTTGAATTTATTACATAAGGAATTTATAATGATAGGGTGAAGTTTGAACCAAATCCATAAGTGGAATCTTACAAGGCATAGAGTTGAGTTCTTCAATAAAATTCCAATGAGATTTAGAAGAACTAACATGAGTTTTATGAGGTAAATTAGACTTTGGAGAAATAGATGTGGTAGGAGGATTGGAAGGAGGAAGTTGTTCCTTAGGTTCTTCTAAGTTAGGATTTGTGGTGGTAGTATCTTAAATAAATTTTTCTTATAAAGATGGATTTTTAGGCTTGGTAATAGGATCTTTGTGAGTCAGTTTATGATGATAATTTACCTTAGCAGTGTTGATGTATTGAAAATTGTTAAAGTATTGGTCATAATCAGTGTCAATGGAACAAACATCCTTAAAATTTTATTGATTATTTGAAGAGGATTTTTTATTTTTAGAAGTATAAAATTTAAAACTTTGTCATTTTTGAAAGGTAGCAGTGTACTGTTGATGATGAAGATTGATCATAGCTTCATGGTTGAATGAATCACCAAACACATAAGAGATAACAAATTTAGTGAGCCCTCTACAAGATTCACAAGAATGCCTAATGTCATCATGGAACCAAGAAAATAGATTGGTATCATACCACTTAGGAGGAGCATTGGGATAGATGAAAGGCTTCAAGGCAGTAAAAATTGTTTCATTTGCTGAATAGTAAGAGGTGTATGAGAAGGTGAAGGAATATCAGTTTTGGAAACTCTTTATTTGGTTTGTAAAGGATTACTAATAATAGCATTATATGTTTGGAAAGATCCTTTAATACATTTAGGATTAGGTTTGAATTTATTCATAAGAAAGTACTGACACTTAGCTTGATCAAGAACTTCATTAAGTGTTTGGGGAACAAAGGTTCCAACCTCATATTGGAGAATGGGAGTCAAATATGTGATAAAGAGTTTGAATAAGTTATCATCAGTCATGTTATGGTTGGATTTATGAGCTAAATATTTACATATCTTGATAAAGTCATGATTTGATTCAATTAGAGATTTCTTAGCACTGCTGAAGTGGCTAATGCAATTTCTGAGAAGATAATTGTGTTGAAACTCTTTAACCAAAGGATTAACCAAATATTCAAGTTGATAAGTAAAATTTTGGGGAAGTTGATTATACCATTATAATACATCATCATTAAATTTTTTTACTAAGAGTTTAGTTTTGTCAAAGGTATTAGTTTAGATCCACTCCTTGTAAAGGTTACCAAATGCTTTGATAAATGAAGCAATGTCTTTAGTCTCATCATATTTGATAGTTAGAGACATGTTACCAATTTTAAAGGATACAATAAAGGGGGATAAAGGATCATTTTGAATATTTTTTAGCATCTTTTTATTCATTATGGGTTGAGGAATAACATTACCTGAGGCATCTCGAAGAGGTGGAGGAATGAAATTGGGATTAACTTGAGGATGCATAGTTAGAGGTTGATTAGACACATTAGTTAGATGTTTTTAAAGTTACATCATTTGATGGGTATTATATTTTTTCATAATGTTCATTTATTGGATAACTTGGCTAAAAGTTGAGTTAATCGAGAGTTGGGTTGGTGTTTATAGGAGAACTCACCAGATTGGTGTTAGGGGGAGGATTATTAGAAGAATGATTACTAGTGGGATTTTTAAGTAAACTTGTATCAATCACTCCCACATTAGTTTGAAGATTTTGAAGATGATAAGTATCTTTTTAAGTAATGAAAGGTTTAGATCCATCAAATTCATATTGAGGTATTATTGCACCATGTTATAGGTCATAGATGAAAGAGGAGAAGAGGTATCCCATGAGTGATGGTGCTCTTGGGAAGAAAAGAGAGGGAAAAATGAATATCTCATATAGTATATAAATGGATTCAAGCTATCTAAGAATATTTTGATAAGATAATTCATTATGACTGAGGATATATGAACAACATGCAAGATTTGAGAAATAGGGAACTAGATTGATGAATAGGAAATACATAAAATAATACAGGGTTGACTGGGTTAACCTAACATAGAAAATAGGGCCTAAAAACAATACAAGGCTAACTAGGTCGATCCAATACAGTAAACAAAGGGAGGAAAAAGAGATAAAAGGGGATGTAAATAGTATAGGGTTAACTGGGTTGATCATGTATAGTGCACAAAGGATGGAAAAAGATACAAGGTCAACTGGGTTGACTTAGTATAGTAGATAGGAAATAAAAGAAAGTTTATAACAAGTTGTGAACTAAAAAAATACAATGTTTACAACTAATCTAGGAAATTAAAATCTAAATGGAAATAAATATTCAATTGAATCAACACTAGACAATCTAATTGAAGCAAAAAATACACAGCCTTGCATTAACACTAGATAAGGCAAGTTTTTCCACACATAATTGACTAAAGAGCAAGCAATCAACTTGAAAAGTAAAGATCTAATTAATTGGTCAACCTAAGATGTTTTATTAGATTATTAAGAAATGATTTTAAATGTGATGGAAGGTCAACTATAAGCAAGGAACTAGATAGAAATATAAGGATGGCTTTAGGTAGTTTTGGATAAAAGGGACAGTAGTGGCACTAATATAGGCTTAGTATTGGGGCCTACCCTCTCAATTCACACATTGCAATGATAAGGGTGTTTGGTGCTTAGCCATAATATACTAATAACCATGATTTGTATTTGACCAGAGTATCAATTCGGCTTCCCCTTGGTGATGAAATCTAAGTAGGTTGGCCTTGGGTAGACAAATGTTAAAGTGATTTTTTAGATTATGTGATTTGGTTGTATACATAAAATAGAAATAGTGAAATTAAATGGTTAATTAAAAACCCTCTAATTAGACTATGTGAATGAATCTAAGCATGAAAGCAACAAGAATATAAAGGTGTGAACTAATTAATAGCATAAAGAGATTAATTCTAACTTGAAACAAGATATAGTGTTGACAATATAGGCATAAAATATAAAATAGGGTCGATAGGGTCAAACCTACACTATAGAAGCAAGGTCTAAAAATATATAGGGTTGGCCAGGGTCAACTTAGTTATTTTAGATAACACACATAACATAGAAATGGGTTAATAGGGGTGATCTGATTGAATGTTCAAGGTCAGTTTTCAAGACTACAAACTATGAAAGGAAAGATAATAAAATAAATAGATAAACAGATAGAAAGGAACCTTGGTGGATCATAGATGCAAATAATGAAGATTGTTGATCAATAACCTTGAATAATTATAGAAAAACTTGCTAATTATGTCAATTGGATTCATCAAGCTATGTAGGGACCTATTGTAGAATCCTAAAAATGTACATGATCGACCAGGGTCAACCTATTATGTTTTTTAGATGCCTAAAAGTGTATAGGGTCAACTGGGTTGACCTAATAGTCTAAACTAGAAATTTAAAAGTTTTTAAACTTGTACTAGGTCATCTAAGTTGATCCAACTATTGGTTCCTAAAACCCTACGCACAAAGATTAGAATTAGGTTAATAGAGCTGATCTAGTATGATAGATATATGATAAATATAATGCTAAAAAGAATGAAAAAAAGTGAAATAAATCTTACAAGGGTTAGTTGCATATTAGGTTCACCAAAATGTATGTAGTTAGAAATGCATCATGTCTATAATTGGTCCTAGCTTGAAAAAGATAGAGTATAACTACACTTCTGATTGGGAATAGACTTGTTAAGTGAGAGCATGACCAATATGGGGATCCACTAGACCTAATTAGGGGATCACTTGTCACAATACACCATGTGAGGTAGGGTTCCAAAGCTTATAGTATAACTCAATCATAAAATAGCCCTACAATATTCCTAAGGTTTAATATTTCACATATGATAATAAAAAAGAAAGTATATCTAACTAGTACACACCAAAGCTTGTGGCATAATAAAGGGGTTAGTAGAGAAATCAAAAGATGTATAAGAGAATATTAATTAAGCTCAGTATGATTAAGACCCTAATACATGGAATATGAAGAGTAATATTATTCGATCCAACACTTATGTTACTTTATCCTACTAAAGAGAGGAGAACAAAGTTAGAATATACTTACATGAATATGAACCTGTTGAGGCTCAATATCTCCCTTGGCCAAAGGGGATTCACAAGAGGTTGTTGTGGTTTGTAAAGATAACTAAGAAATGCCAAAGAATCTAAGACTTATCCACAAGACTAGATTCTCTAAGTAGAAATCTTAAGCTAAGACTCCTCAAGTAGAATGATGGAAGAGTAGATTGTGAAGAAGTGCAAGTGAATAATAAATCTTGATTGTATATTCTAATAATGATGAAAATGATCTTATATTTAGAGGTGGATCTTACCATAAATCTTACCAAAAACATAATTTTTTATAATCATATAAAATGTGAAATTGGATGACTTAGGCATGGCTAATAGCACCCAACCTATAGGTCCTCTTTATTACTCACACAACCCTTATCAGATAGAATTTCATTGATTCTTAGTCACTGTAGCTTCTCAGAGTTCACTTTTAGAGACCGAGGCAACCTTCTCAGACCCAAATCCATCCCCCTAGGTCTCATCCTCCAAGGAAAACAGTGCCTAATTTGGATAGGAGCATCATAATTTAGGGGTATCCTATTTTTGATGTTGTTTTCCAAGTTCACTTTAGCCTCAAATGGTCATATTTTATCGATTACTTATCTTTTCCCTTGTCAGTCTAATACAAGCTCATCTAACCCATGATCATTAGTTTCCCTATAAAAGGCCATTCAATGTCCATTTATAAGGTTTGGAACTCATTTTCAAGAAAGATGTAAGAATACAAGAAATTACACTCAAACACTCTTCCCTATTATTTGTATATAACCTTTCAACACTATTCCAGGCCTATTTAAGTCATTACACTAGTTCCTAACCAGTTGAAACACATCCAATTTTGCATTCTAGTTACATTGATCACACACAAATTACACCAAGCACTTCAATGGGAGAACTAAATTATATTGATCCCTCTTTGGAGTATTGGTATGTATGTAGTGTACCCACACACAGGGTGTGAAGTACATCCAATGTATCCTTTACACACTAACCCCTTCTCTATCTTTCCCAAGTTTGCATTCAAGTTCAAGCACTAGGAGCTCTTAAGGGTTTTTAAGATTAAATCAGGTACACAATAAGCTCTATAAGGTCCCAAAACCTAAAATTTTAGTGATAGGGTAACACAAGAATTCTAAATAGAACCCAAAAAGCTTCAGCCTCAAGACAATATCACTAAAAGTGGACAACAATACCAGCAGTGGACAATAGTGCTAAAAAGTAGAATAGATAACAAATTAGTAGGGTGTCCTAAGTTTGGTGCTATTGTCCAATCCATAAACAAAGTTATAGGTTTTGTTTAATATAGTCTACCATCCTTGCACAAAAATTTATAGATCCTACATCATTCGTTTCAGCCCAAAATAAGCTAATTTTGATTTCTTCACACTTATTTTTTTATAAAAAATAAAAATACATATCTATTTACACAAATAAGTAGGCTAATTGAGACAAATTAATTAATTATTTATATTTACTCAAACCTTTATTTGTTGAGGAATTAAATACCTAATTACCAAAAATAATAAAACATCTGGTGAACCCGACTTCAAATTTTTACACAAAAATCCTAAAAACCCTAGGGATAATTATTTCTAATTTTTTGCAATTTTTTTTCCTAAATTTAAAAATTAGAAAATTATAAATTAATTTAAATATTTTTCCATAAATTCACTCAAACCCTATTTTTCACATACTAGGTCCTATTTGCATACAAACACTTCCAAACCCATAGGAAAAATATATTTCTAATTTTAGAAATATTTTTAGATTTTTCTACAATTTTTCAAAATTAAAACTACAAATTTTCTATAAATTTTTAAATTACTGCACTAATTTTGGAAAAAATTATTCAAAACCCTAGTTGCATAAAATACATTCTCAGTTAATCTTCAGTACTTTTTGGATAATTTTTTTGAAAATTTAGCTGCATATAAAAACTCAAAAAATCAATTTTAAATTAAAAAATTCATAGTATTTTGTAAATAATATTTCATTAAAATCCTTAGTTGCATATACTAGCACCTACTTGCTTTTGAGTTATCACCTTACATGTTTGACAACTCAGTATAATTTTTGTACAAATCCCAAGTCACTTTTTTTGGACTTTGCATTTATTATATTCATTACTTTCCATTTTTAGCATATTACCTATTAAAACATATTGCAAAACATTTAAACACATTTCAAATTGTTTTTCTACTTTATCAATGGCCCAATATACCAATTTTGATGAAACTAATAAAAGTGAACTTTAATAACTCTTAACTAAACATCTGGATATGCAAGATGACATGATTAGAATTTTACAAGAAGAACAACAAAAAGTAACAAATTGGCAATCTTTTCAAACCAAAGATCATCTAGTTATAAATGACACTATGGGGGCAGCCATGTCTCAACCACACCCTATAGTAGCCCAACCTTATTTTATGCTACTAGTTGTAGCTAGTACATCCCTATCTCTTGATGTATCACCCCTTGTGTAAGAGATAAGATCTCTTCAATCCAAGGTGTAACATCTTGAGCAAGGTAACACTAGACCTACATAAGAATTGGATTCTTTTACAGTTCTTCATACACCATTGGCATGTCACATTGATTTTACACCCTTGCCATAGCGATTTGTTCAACCCAAGCTTACTCTTTATGATGTCAAGGGTCATCCAGAGATACATTTGAGATATTTTCATGAAACATGTTTGGATTATGTACCCAATGACTAGTTATTTACCAAAATCTTTCCCTGAAACCTAAAAGATAATTCTCTACAATGGTTTTATAGTCTACCAAATTAGTTGGTCACAAAATTTAATCCTTTAGAAGACATGTTCCCATCACATTTTAGTATCAACATTGGTGATATGGTCTCATATGCATAGATTTCACAAAGAAACAAAGGCCAAATGAGCCTCTCATGGATTATGTTCTTAGATACAAGACTATTATAGCTAAGTTAACTAGCCACATGGCTGATCAAGAGCCACAAGACATCTTCAAATAGACCCTTATACCAGCACTACATGAATCCATTATGTTTAAAATATTCTCTTCCTTCACTGAATTGTGTCATACACTTAAGGGAAGATAAGTCAAGTTAATCTCAATCAGCAAACTCAAATATTCAAGTACTCTAGACACAAAAAACAAGAGTAATAAAAAAGTCCCATACAAGGTCAAAATTAGTGACAACAAGAATTAGAATCAACCAATAGTTAATAAAACTTTAGATCCCCCTTAGCATGTGATTTTATCAGCACCTCCTCGATGTGCATTTACCAATTTACTAGTTTCTCCAGCTCAAGTTCTACAATAGTTATTGGAATGCAACCTCATCACTCTCCCACTTATTCAAGAAGCTAATCTAGAAAATCCTCTTCCACAGGGATATGATTATCAAACATTTTGTGATTTTTATAGAGCACCAATCCACACCACAAATAGATGCATAAGTTTGTGACATAAGATACATGACTTGATAGACGATAATCTACTTGATCTGGGCACTTCAGTTGAGCCTCCAAAGATAAAGATGATATAAGATAAGGATTTTAAAATATTTTTAGATCCATTTTCATATCATTCAAAATAAGAGAAAGAGGACACATTAGGTGTCCATCATACATA
This sequence comes from Torreya grandis, assembly GCA_037957365.1. Classification (NCBI taxonomy): domain Eukaryota; kingdom Viridiplantae; phylum Streptophyta; class Pinopsida; order Cupressales; family Taxaceae; genus Torreya; species Torreya grandis. The sequence goes on from JARHVA010004467.1 coordinate 525,314, forward strand.
CCATACACATCCTCCACCAGTTACATACTAGGCACCTTCAGTTGAGGCACATCTTTTGAGGGGTATGATATGTGTGTATGAGTCTAGAGTTCCATGTAGGCCTTTGATATACTTTTTAGATCAAGAGATTATGGAGGATAATACAAGATATAATGCACTTTTTATTAGAGCACATATTCATAGTCAACCTATTTGTAGTATACTCATTGATAATGGTTCCAATATTAACATGTGCACCTTTACACTACTAAAAAATTTGGGTTATTCAGAGTAGGATATCACTCCAACCGATACAATTATTAGTGGTTTTAAAGGGCATATTTAGAGTTCATTGGGAGAGATAGTACTCCTATTATAGGTTGGTCTTATACATGTGGATACACCATTCACTCTAGTTCCCAGCACATAAGTTTTTGACATACTACTTGATCGACCATGGATTCAAAAACTCAAGGTAGTACCTTCTATAGTTCACATATGCATGAAGTTCATTCATGCTAATCAAGTTATTAAAGTTGGTGGAGTTATTTATGAGTCACCACTCCCGACTTCAAAGCCATCTATTAGCTTCTAATCACCAGCTCTATTTCTCTCATCAATTTTAGCTTCTCCTCTAATTTTAGTATAGCTTCCACTTCTGATCCATCCATAATTATATCATCCATCACTATTATAGAGGGTTCATACACCCTCATAGTTTTAGGAATATTGATATCTTCCATTTATAGTATTCACACCTAGAGCAGTTACATTGTGGTCTCATATAGCTACACAGAGAGCACCTATTCATATAACTTATTCTCCTACTTTTATATGGGCCCCTAAGATCTTTATACTTGTATCCACTTCTTAGAGTCATAGGGGGACCCAAAATTCAGCTTCCATTTTAGATATTTTAGAGTAGTTATAAAGCACACACATTTTAGCTTCACAATCTCAGTCATACACTCATGGCTCATGATCATTCATGATTCAATTGTTCGACATAGGACACTAGGATATGGAGACTCATCAGTTAGTATCATTTCTTAGTTCTTATTGTACATAGTTTAAATATTATCCAAAATACAAAAAATTCAAAAACATTAAAACATTAAAATATATCAAAAATACCAAAAAATAATAATTGTAGCATCATCCATGCTTTACATTAATACTATCATACTAGGACTTACATTTATTGTTTCATGCTATTATATGTTGATTTTCTACATCACCATGCTTTACTTGATCTTATTTAAGTGTGTGTAGTGACATCCATCTATTTTATTGCTTCATTATACCCATAGAGGGGGCATTCTTACTTCTACATTCAAGACATATTGTTATACATACCCACTGGGGGCATCTTCTACATGACTACACCATCTAGGTTATGTCATTCCTATACTACACACTTTGAGTTATCATGCTAATATACAATACTTTATAGTTTACACATAATATCATATCAACATTTCACTAGTATTTATCACTTGTGTATCTCTTAGCATATATCGAGTCTTGTACTACACATGTTTTTCATACTTTCACATTTGATTTGATTAGTTAGATGTGTTGGTATCCTTTTAGATATGACATGCTTTCTTTGCTTGCTTAGCGTAGCTTGTGCGATTGCATTTTCTAGTTCCTACTTGACCCCTACTTATGCCTAAAGGCATTTGTCAATGTCTTTTGCTTATTTTTCATGTGTGTGCCTTAGGACATTTTCCAATGTACTTTATTTATACTCCTTTATGTGCTTGTGGCCCGTGTGCCAATTTTTCTTATTTCACTTGTATGTGTATGTGGCATTTGAACATGCCTTCCATGCTTGTTTCCAGTTTGAGTGACATGTTCCCAAGTCCCTTGTTTACATGGAATCTTAGCCCATTTAGTATGCTTCTTTCTTCTTATTTTTTGCTTGTTGATTATTAAATGTGTGCAATTCCATGATCCATATCATGAATTTTCTTTGATTTCTTATATGCCATGATGGACATCATGCTCCATCCCTCTAACTAACAACTAACAACTAATAATTAACATTTCTAGTTCCACTACATTGTACATGATTTCACATTAATATATCTATCTAGGCATACCCCTATTGATCTAATAATATCTCAATACAAACATTGATATATCTTGAAACATATTGTCAAATATCAAATGCTATATCATATATCCTTTTAGAATTAACACACTTGTAGGACTTTTTTCTTCTAAGGGCAGTCATTTTAGGTTCATCATTCCTACCCTCATAAAAGGGGGCATCAAATAGGGGCTTTTTAACATATATAAAACCTCTTAGCAATCAAAATACTAGCATTTAGAATAGTTAGCACAAAATACATAGGTCAAACTAGTCAAATCTGAGTAGAAAAATAGGAAGTCTCAAATCAACAGTCAGTTTTCACACTAGACAATAGTGCCAAAAATTGATAATAGCACCAAAAATTAGATGCTAGTGACAAAAATAGGGGTATCCATAGTTTGGAACTCCTATCCAAGTAGGAAAACACTTTAGGTTTCTAGAAATAGGCAAAAAAATTAGTTTAGGGATAGTTTTTGCACTTCCAAATCCTTCAAATTCAGTAGTTTTAGCACAATTTTCTTAGATACAAGGTGTTATCATGCATGACATGATGGTTCTCACTTTCAATTTAGATTGAGTAGTTGGCATAACTTCCAGATCAAAATCTATGTTCCAAACATTAGTGATTAGGGGTAATGTGTGTAGCACATTGATTTTTTTTTTTAGTTTAGTTTATTCTAAGCATTCTCAATAGTTACATGCCTTACTCCATATTTAGGTGGTTGGCATCACATTTGAGTTAAAATTTCATACAAATTTATATTTTCAAGTACCTGAGTTCCCAATTTGGATTTAATATAATCTTAGTACATTAGTTTTAGAGTGGCTTTCATACAAGCCTAATCTCCATCTTTTGAAATAGCCAAGAGTGGCCTAGTTTCTAACACACATTCGACTATCCATACCATAGTGTCATATTTATATCATAATCATTAACTCCATGAGCCATCTCATATGACATATATTTTATACCAGTATCACTTCATAGCTTCATTTCATGGGGCAATGATGGATCCAAAGGGTTAGCGCTTGTATTCTTGATCCACCTATATAGAGGGATTAAACATACAGTCCAAACATTGATTAGCACACACATGATTCATTAACTTCACTTGGAAAAAATGGAGATAAAGGGCCAAATTTTAAATTATTAAACCACCTTCCAAGGAATTTAGCACTTATCTCTGTTCATGATATTAATCTTAATTCAACATGTACTTATCACAATCTAACATCACAACAAGTTTTGTATTGGTTCATGTACCTGGTGAGTTGTATTAGTTCCTCTCTCTTCCTTTACTCAATTTTTATATGTTCTTATTTTAAATATAGAGTATCTAGTAATAATTGATCTACTTCATATTTTTATTTATATATTCACACATCATAACATGCTATCTCTATGCACATCTAGCATCACACAACTTCATGATATTTTCCCTTACATGTAAGTTTATGTATGCTTTCTATTTTTTTTGTATCCTAGTATTTCACTTCACTACATCATTAGAATAAAGGGAGGGAAAATATAATCATATAAAATGTGAAATTAGATGACTTAGGCATGGATAATAATACCCAACATATAGGTCCTCTTTCTTTCTCACTCAACCCTTATTAGCTAGACTTTCATTGATTCCTAGTCACCTGTAGCTTCTCAAACATAGCTTTTTAAGACCCAAGAAACCCTCTTAGACCTAGATCTATCCTCCTAGGTTTCATTCTCTTGGGATAATATCACCTAATTTAGATATAAGCATCAGAATTTAGGGGTGTCTTATTTTTTGTGCTAGTATCCAAGTTCACTTTAGCCTCAAACAATAAAATTTTCTTGATTCTTTATCTGTTTCCCTGTCAGCCTAATATAAGCTCATCTAACCCATTATCACAAGTTTCCATATAAAATTCCATTCAATGTATATTTAGAAGGGTTGGCACTCATTTTCAAGAGAGACACAAGAATACAAGTAAACTCAAGCACTCTTTCCTATTCTTTGCATAAATCCTTCTAACACTATTCCAAGCCTATTCAAGGCATTACACCAGTTCCTAGCCAACTAAAGCACATCTAATTTTTCATTATAGTTGCATTAACCATACACAAATTACACCAAGCACTTCAATGGGAGAATTACATTATCTTGATCCCTCTTTAGAGTATTGGTATGTAGTTAGTGTGCCCACACATAGGGTGTGAAGTACATCCAATGTATCGTTTACACACTAACCCTTATCTCTCTTTCCCAAATTTGTATTCAAGTTCAAGCACTAAGATCTCCTAAGGTTTTAAAGATTAAATAAATCACACAACAAGATATGTAAGGTCACAACCCTTGAAATTTTAGTGATAGGGTAACATAGGCATTCTAAACAAAGTCCAAAAATATTTTAGCCTCAAGACAACAATGCCAAAAGTGGACAACACCAAAAATGGATAAAAGTGCTAAAAAGTGGACTACATAGCCAATTAGTAGGGTGTTTTGAGTTTGGGTGCTACTATCCTATCTAAAAATAGAGTTTTGGTTTCTATTTATGATAATCTACCATCCTTGCACAATAATTTCCAAATCTTACATCATCTATATTAGCCCATAATAAGCTAAGTTTGATTTTTTCACACTTCTTAATAATTTTAGAAAAGGTAAAAATACATATCTATTTACACAAATTAGTAGTCTAATTGAGACACATTAATTACTAATTTGCATTTACTTAGACCTTTATTTTCTTAGGAATTAAACACCTAATTCCCAAAAAGAATAAAACAATTGTATAGGGTCAGCCATGGTAGACCCTATATGTTTTCAGGGATAATTCACTAGGTCTAAGATAAGTCGACCGAAAGGCTAACAAAACCAAAAAGTGAAAAATACCCTAAACTGTATATTGTCATCCATGGTTGACCTAGTATAACTAATAGTCTAAAAGGGAATTAAGGCAATAAAAGGAAGATAGAAAGAGGAAAAGACTGGATGAGTGTACAATGGAGGAAAAATGGCTTAGGGAATGGTTTTAAGAGCTGGTTGGATTTGCAATAATGTGGAAATAAGTGACAATAATCTTATGATGCACCAAAAGTCTACCCACCCCTTTTTTAGTTCACTCCTTAGGGCATGCACTTACAGAGTTGAGTCTTGATAGGTTCCTACAATATGTAAAACATCAATATTTGATAAAATTTGAAAATATTATGTATATAAACTAAGTGGGAAAATGTCAAGGAGAAAAAAACCCCCAACTGATATTCAATATTTGAGAAACATATACCCAATACAAAATTCTCTTTCTCACTTCCTCTCAATAGCCTTCCCAAAACCTTCTCAAAACACTTGATTAATTATGAATGCAATATTTTTTCATACCAATTCACCATATTTCACAATAGGGTAAAACCCTATTTATAGTTAAATATGAAGGGAGATGACTACTGTAACCAATCGATCCAACCATCTTGAAATACATTTAATAATATTGGTAAGTATTAAAAAAATATAATTATTTATTTATTTGCATAAGGTTTTCACCTCATGTTAATTGATAATATATTATTATTATTATTTAATTAACTACCAAGATAATCTAAGGGTAAATGAAGACCATTTAGACATTAAATGCTCTAACATAAAAAAAGATACTTAAACATGAAATTAAATGTAATAGTTTGTAATTGATTTGAGAATGGCACTTGAAACTATATAAAGTGCAATAAGAGGATGGAAAATGAAAATAAGGATGGTATGTTGGACTGCAAGTCATTTAGATTAGGTTTTGAATCTTTGCCTATGCTTAGATGATTCTTCCAATCTTAGTTTGAATGGTAGAGTCTAACGATATGTTCCTAACTAAATAATTTTATCCATGTAGATTTTGATCCTTTTTTTTACAAATAAAAATGAGTCTATTTTTACTTTGTCTTTGAGTGTGATCCCAAGGTTTGATTCATGTGTGTAGTACCCAAAAATATGTCTCATTTACTTAAAACCCTAAACCTAGTTGCAATGATATAAATAGGTCTACAAAAGGAGAAAAAATATCAATTGAGATAACTTCATCCACTCCTTATGAATGGTTTATCATTGTTTACATATCCAATACTCCAAAGAGAGAATTCAAACTATCTATTGTTCTCCATTTAAGTCAATATGTGCAATATTTCTTGTTCAATGCATGCAACCTATTATATAGTTTTCAACACTTGGAAAATGACAGTGTTGGCTTGTCTATGAGGTGTTTTAGACTTGGATAATATATTCTTCCTATAGTTGATTTAAAAATTAGGAAGAATAGGGAAATCCCTTTGAATGTGTAGTGTTGTATAGATATTTTCCTAATAAATTATAGATGATAAATAATATTAGGCTTGTTTTGTGTTTATATGAGTCTATGTGGGTAATTTATCATGCTACCAACATAGTAGGTAGATGATTTGACCCATAGGAGTGATATGATTTTAGAATTTGGGAATTTATAAGTGTGAAACCATTAGATATAGATAGCATAATCTAAGTCTGATGGTTCTATTTGGGATTCATGAACATTGAAATGATGATGTGGATTTTTTAAAGTATACTAGTTTATGGGTTTGACATATAATGGAATAATTCATGAGATGACTAACAAAAGCATTGTACCCATAGATAGAATGTGGATGTGAGATAATGGTGAATAATATTCATATATGTATGCACAAGTCATGTAGATTAAAGGTAGGTTAAATTTTAGAATATAAATTTTTAATTCTATAATTTAGTCTCTACAAATTCTTGATTTTATTATATTATTGAAATACAATATAAAAACTAGAATAAAAGGATAAATATATAACTGAATATGTACAACACACTTTATCTTTAGGAGAAGGATTAAAATGTGTATCTCACTCCAAAATAAAATAAAATTATTATGTAGTAATCAATGTACATAAAGTGAAACTTGAAATTTGAACTATTACTAAAATATGAAAAATTTTAATAGCAAGGAAGAAGTACACTTTTATGTGGGTGAACCATGTTACCTTGTAACTTGTTAGATATGATGTTTCCTTATTGAAGAATTAGAAAATGGTTCCTTTTGTTCAACCAACTAGATCATTGAGGGTGATAAAATCTCAATTTTGTATAACTATACAAGAAAATGGGCTAGGAAGATAAATACTCCAACCTTTATGAATAATAAGTAGTGAAAAGGCCATTGAGCATCATTGAAACTCAACCACACTAACTAAAATAAGTAATCTAGCTTTTATATTGAACCTCAAGATGGTAAGGTGAGAACCACATAATGAGATCACTATGAATAATTCCAAGGCCATTGAACATTTTTAAACCTCAACCACATTACTTCAAAAAAATGAATCAACGTTTATATACATACTTATAGATTCAAGGTTGCTCACTTCTCGATGCCATCAAATTATGTTTGAAAAAAACAATTGTAATATAGTATTCATTGAAAAATGTGTATATGTGCATAAATAATTATCATGTGGTATGGATTGATGTTAATTATAAACTATCATATTGTGTATGTGCATGAACTAGTATCATGGCCCATTGAATCTAGAATGGTGTGTGTGTGTGTGTGTGTGTGTGTGTGTGTGTGTGTGTGTGTGTGTGTGTGAACCAATATCATGAAATTTACATATGTAATGATTTATATGGGCATTAACTAGTAACATGCCCTTTAAACATATGTTAAATGATATATATTGATATGCATATATATGATAAATCTAAGAACTTGTATCTCAAATGTATCTATATGTGAAAACATATCATTCATGTTCCTATAAATTATGTGCACCTACATGGAAAATTCACTTAAGTGTATATAAATTTATACCCTATAAATCATGTCTCTTTAAAGTGAGTGCATATAACCCTAGAATCTATACCAATCTATAAATATATGTCTCATATATAAACCCATGGGTAAGTGCATGGAATTTGTGGGCCCAAAGGTGGTCTTAAGTGGATCATTTTTTCATGAAAAATGACAAAACTCAATTTATACAAATTGTTTGAGATGAGTACATTCAAAATATGAAGATGATATAAGAATATGAATTGTAGAATTTTGACTATAATTTCTAAACCACTAAGATTTTTTGAAAATGGTCAAATAAAAAAAAAGGGAAGCTTGGAGATCTACAATGGGGAGATGAAGAGTCATCCTCTATTGATGGTACTTCAAGCTTTCTCTTTACAACTCATTTGGTCACCTTTACCTCCTTGGTTCATATTTTTTCTTTCTTTATGTTAAAGGTGGTATTTAATTTTGTGGTTTTTCCTTTTGATTTTTTTTGTGATTTTTTTTTGCTTTGTATTGTGTTGTCATTGGGGCTACTTGTGTTGTCTTAGGTGGAGTGTATTACTGACATACACATCTTTTTATTAGCCTTTGCTCCTATTTCCTTTAGAATTACAAAGGGGCATATATGTATTAATTAAAGGATATGAAATCCCTCATATTTGATGGGTAGGAACATGTGGATAAGGATAAGTATGGTGGTTTTAATGAAATAAATAATGTTGTAAGGGGTGATAGGGGTGATGGTAATTTGAGTAGTGACCCTAGCTTAGCTTAGGTGGAAATTGAAGTGACTAGACCTATGAAATGAATCTTAAGCCAAGTCTTGTGATTAGAAGAAGTGACTAGGAAATTAGGAGTGGAGTTTGTGGTGAGTAGGGACGATAATGGTGAGAAATAGTACAAGTAAGGCCAAATCAATAAGACCTTTAGCTTCCCTTAAATATTGACCATCACTCTAAATGTTTCCATGGAATTTGACCTTTAGTAAGAGGAAACTAGAATTAAAAATGTTGGGATTTAATTTTTTTATTTAAAAAAAATGCACTCCCTTATAGAAATTTCTTTGATAATTGGTTAAATTTGATGTGGGACAAAAAATTGGGTTTGTATATTAGTTTTTTTAGGATGTTGTAGACAAGAGTTTTCATGATTTTATTTAAAAAATCTAATATGAAATATAGGGGAATCAGTAATCCCTTGTGGAATGTTAGGCAATCAGTCTTCAAGGTTATCCCTTGGTCTCTTGAAATGGACTATAATGACCTTGTTTTCAAAACTTTCCCCAAATGGGTTGACATAGAGGAGGTGTTGATTCAGCTCTAGAATTTTATTCCATAAGCATTGAAACCCTCAATGAATTTTTAGAATTTGAGGATACCAGAATATCCCTTGCTCATAAGAATGCTAGGGTTTTAATATCAATAAAACCCTTGGATTTTTTTTCCTAGAAACACTCAACTTCAAAACTAAAGGGAAATCTCACACTTGTGCTCTCAGAGGTCTAGGTGGTTTGAATGCCTATTTTTTGTATGAAAGATGGTCACCTTAGGAAAAATTATCCTTTGTTGTAAAATAAAAGCAATATCCCATGTAAATAGAAAGAAAAAGACACCAAAAAATATGAGACTATGTTGAATAACTTGCAAGTGTTTAAGAATATTATATTTTCAAGTGTACCATTGAATGATAGTGCCTCCATTAGTGAGGCTTTTGACATGATTGGGCCTAATGCTCAAGGTGAATGTGGCATGAAAGGCCCTCTCATTGATTCTCAGGTTTAGAATTCTTTGTAGACTTATGGTGATAATCCCTCATCTGACCTAGCTGATTGCCTCCTTAACAACCTAGATGATGCCTTCTTAGATCAGAAATCATTCAAGGATAATTCTTCTAAAGAATATGTGGTAATCCTTGCTGAAGCCATTAACTACAAAATGTTCTACCTACTACTTTGATTGGAAACACTCTTTATAAGTCCTCTAATGATGCTACATCAATGGATATTTCCTAAGAGAAAGAAGTTGTAGGCCCCCCATCAATGCAATGGAGCTTTCAGATGGAGTTCTCATGGAAAATAAGAACCTTGCAAGGGTGGATAATTAGATGTCTAAAAGGGGTGGGGAAAGGCTTAAAATAGACATGAGTCCATTCTGGAGTGATCACACTGCACTCAAGGAGAAAAAGAGAGTGAATAATGAGGGGTTACATAATATGCAAAAATCCCCTCTAAAAATAAAGGAAAGGAAAATAAAGTCCTGGACTACTTTACTAAGTTGTACAATGGTGGGGCTAAACCCCATGGTCAGTAAAATTGACTTATAAAAATGACCCTTTATTTTTTATGTGTATTGTTAGTTGGAATGTAAGAGAGTTGGAATCTTCAGATAGAAAATTTGTGGTAAGATAGTTCATACTCTCAAGAGATAATCTTGATTTTATCTTCTTGCAAGAAGTAAATGCTATTGGTACCTAGATTTCCATGGTCTTGAATTTTATCTAGCCCAATGCTCCTCATTTTTTCACTAATCATCATAGAGGTAAAAATGGTGCCTATATCTTGATTATACCCTTGTGGTAAGACTATATTATTGACCATGGTAGTTATCCTTATAATAGGGTGGTCTATGTTTTGATAGAATATCAAAATCAGACCATGGGCTTGTGTAACATATATGCCCCCAATGACTATAGGGAACATTCAAACTTATGGAATTGGTTATCCACTAATATTAAAAATGTTTCTTATATTTTTTGTGGTGAATTCAACATTATGGAGGATAAAGAGGACAAAATTGGAGGGGACCATCTTGCATAGAAAGGTAATGAGCTTTTCTTCTTATCCAAGTTCAAATGAATTCATAGAATTAAATATCCTCTCTTGAAGGGGAAAAGACTTAGCAAAGGAATATGGTATACTTGGTGTAATAATTAGAGAAATAATAGGAGATATTAATCAAGGTTGGATAGATTCTATTTGAACACAAAATCTCTAGAGGTTGTTGTGGTCACGAGTGGTAATGTTGTGACTATATTACCCTAATCTATGTCAGATCACCACCCTATTGAAATGACTTTCTCACTAGGAGAGGATGAGAAGAAGGATTATATATAATTCAAAAGGTTATATAAATTAAATTTATCATACCTTGTAGACAAGATATGTCCAGAGGGACTACAAGCATCATGGAACATTAGTAAAGCTATCTATAACTCTAGTTCTAAAATTGACCAATAGAACTCTAGTATGAAAATTACTAAAAACTTTGAAGGAATCTATGGATAGATTAAATCTAGGAATCATATAAAAATGGAAAGAGATACTAAAGAAAATCTTATTTGTGTAGAAGGCTTGCTACAGATTGACCCAAAAAATGGGGTTTTTCTTGAAAAACTTAACTCTTTGAAGCACCAAGCTCATCAAGCTTAGCAATACATTACTAAAGGGGCATAGATCCAGTCCAAGCTTACTTGGCTTAAGCTTGGTGATAGAGGTTTTAAATTATTCTTCAAATTCTTGAGAATTAAACATACTAAAATCAAGATTAAGGAAATCAAAGTCAATGGATAGACTACTCAGGATGTTACTAGTATTAAAGGAGCCTTCTTTTATTTCTATTCTAACCTTTTTAATTTTGATAGATCAAGTGAGTGTATTGAACAGGAATAGAGCTTTATGTGAGGCATGCATTCCTAGGAAGGTCTCAAAAACTTAGGCCTCTTTCTTAGAGGCTATCATCTCACTTGATGAGGTCAAAACACTATTGACTTGCTAAGAGTGATAAGTCTTCAGGGTTGGATGGCTTCCCTATGGAATTCTACAAATTAAACAAGGAATGGATTTCCAAGGAATCTTTGGAGGTATTCAATGAGGTAATTGATTTTGGTACTCTTCACCCAAGCATAAATAAAGGGGAGATTAAGCTTATACTAAAGGATTGCAACTTGTCATCGATTAAGAACTGGATACCAATTACCCTTCTTAATGTCTTTTATAAGATATTAGCAAAAATCCTAGCAAGGAGAGTGTCCTCATTTTTACCCTCTATTATTTCAAAAACTCAAACTGGATTTATTGAAGGAAGATACATTTTGGATCACTATTTAGGAAGGTATGTATTGGGAAAGATATTTGAACCAAAATGTTTGAATGATCTTGCTTGATTTTGAAAAATCCTATGATAGAATTGAGTGGCCATTCAATGAGAGAATGTTGTGATATTTTGGGTTCCAAGATAGATTCTATAGAATGGTCAATGCACTTTTTAAGATGCTTCTATGGTCATTGAATTCAATGGTGAAATGACAGACTCCCTTATGCTTCAATGTTCCATAAGATAAGGTTGTATGCTTGCCCCCTCACTCTTTGTATTAGCTATAAAGGTATCATATTACCTCCATAGGTTCTCATATATTTTACCTCCTATTAAAGGTATCTCACTCCCAAATAATGAATCCCTTCTTGTTGTTTTATTTGTTGATGATACTTCTATATTTATTACATTGGACCAAAGTAACCTGGAATAGGTTACAAAAAGACTTAATATCTACTAATTTGCCTTGGGTTCTAAAGTTAAAATGTATAAATCATTCATTCTGGGGTGGAAAGATAGCCCACTAGATTGGTTGAAAACATTTTGTTGGAATTAGAAAGGACTAGATGAGATGGTTAGATATTTTGGGATTCTATTTTCCTTAACTCCTTCCTTCAAAAAGATGTGGGATTGGGTATTTTATAAAATCAATAAGAAAATGGGAAAATGCTAGGGCCACTTGCTATCACTACCAAGTAGAATCCAAATTTGCTAGAAAGTTCTTTCTTCATACAACATATATTATGCCTCATGCTAGTTATTTAGCAAAACACAAGTCAACATGATTTATATAATTAGAAGAGATTTCCTTTGGTCATATGGTAAGGGGGACAAGAAAAGGCATTCAGTCTCATGGAAATTCTAATCGAAACCTAAGAGCATTAGTGGATTAGGGTTAAAGGACCTTTGATTGCAAAGGATAACCTTGGCAGTTAAATGGATTGTCATAGATTCTATTGGGAATGAGCCCTAAAAATTATTTGTAAGGTATAATATCATGTGAGTATTTCTTAAATGGAAGCCAAATTGGAAAGGATTGCATATTGTTGATCTACTCATTCGACCTTTATTTTCCAAAGTTGTTGGCTCCCCTATATTTGTATCTATTTGGTCTGCCTAGGATTTTTCCAATCCTTCATTACTTAAAAATAGGCCTTTAATTGGCATGGGATTACATTCCAAGGCTATAGTTCTATTTGGTGGAACTTGAGTGTCGATAGGACTCCACTAGCCCTCACTAGGGGATGTTCTACCTTTGACTGGTACACTAAAGGATTGATGAACTTTAAGGATCTCTTCTTCCATGGGCATTAAACTTCATGGTCAGATATTAAGGTTAGATTTTAGCTCTTGGATTCTCAAATAAGAACATTTAACCTTCTCCAAGAAACTCTCAAAGGGAATAATAATAAGGTGGTATTTATGGAGGATGAAGATGAGTTTTTGGACAATGTGAAGTGGAAAAAAGGCCCACCTCTGCTCGAGTATTTGACATAGATGCTTTCCAAAAAAAATTCCCTTTCCAATGTCCCATACCTTATCCTCAATCATCTATGGTTTATAATTGATCCTTTACATGATTGGTCTTTCAAGTTTGTAGTAATCTAGTCCTCTTATCTTGAACCTAAGAAGTCATGTTTTCAATGGCTACTTATGTACAAAAAACTAGTTGTGGGTGCTATTTTGAATAATTGTGGTTTTTTTAATCCCCTTTGTGCCTTATATAATGATGTTGAATCTATTGAACACATGTTTTATTCCTACCCATTTTCTACTAACTTGTGGAAAAAATGTCTTAAACCTTGGAATATTGTTTTTGGATATGAGCTTGGATGGCTAAACATTGCTTTCGGATATGCTTGTCCCAAAATTAAATTTCATATTTTTTTCCATAAATTCTAGCTTATTTTTTCTACTAAAATTCTTTAGTTTTTGTGAAAACAAAGGTGATGGGTGTCGTTATTATCCCTTCATTTAACCAACACAAGTTGGTGTCTATTCTTACCAAGGTGGTGTTTAAAGTTTTTTGTAGTAAGGTAGTTTAAGATTTCCACTTAACAGTAATTATTTTGGATATTTTTAAAAAATTATTCTAATCTATACCTAATTTTAACTATTAAACTATGATTTTGAAAGAAAACACTCTTTGAAAAAACATAAACCACTCAATCTAATCTGATTTAATTTTTTTGAAAATGTTTCTCACAACTATAAAACAAAATCACTTTTACAGAATTAAAAGGATATCAAATCTAATTTACTAATTAAATAAAATCATAAATTTATACTTGTTGAATCTGAAAGAAAGAATAAATGCTTATGCTAGAAATACAGATTAACTATTCAAACTTCCATGTAGGCTTTCAATCTAAATTATTCAAACATATATCTATTTATAATGCAAAGAATTATAAAACTAATTTATAAATACCAAATGAATTTCTTTTTTCTTTAGGAGTGGTCCCTTGCTCCCTCGGATTTAGGTCCAAATTAACTCAGCTTAAGAGATTCTTCAACACATGAATTGAGAAGAAAACTACTACTATATTTTATATTTTAGAGAATCAAAATTAAAATATTGTTTTATGTAGTCAAAATATTTATAGATCCAAACATGGATCTATCTATTTATTCTCTATCAACAACTATCTTATCCACAATTCCAAGAAATAACCTAGCTATATTGAAAATAGAAGATGTTTCAGATGGATTGAGAGATATAGTTGGAATCACTACAATGAGATATCTTAAGAATCAAATAATCCATAGATAAAATTTTAAACACCTAACTATATCAATCAAATCTTTACATATATTTTCATTCTTATCTTCTATCTTCACTATTGTCACCTAGAGTAGCAACTCCCAAAATGGAAGGCTTAGCAGAAAAGACATCTATATATATACATATCCAAAAATGGAAATATAGAAAAGAGTCCTTTAGATTGCTATAAAGATATTGCATAATCCATTTGAACCCTTTAGAATGTGTTATAGTTAATTTTGGAGTGATCTAGATCAATCCATAGCAAAACTAGAACATTCTATAGCTTGCTATCAAAATCCGTAGCTCGCTTGTCAAAATCTGGAGCTCGCTATTAAAATCCATAGCTTGCCTGTCAAAATTCATAGCTTACCTATCAAAATTTGGAGCTCACTATTGAAATCCATATCAAATTTAAAATTTTTAGCTTGGTCTTTGGATTTCCTTATCTTCACAATCTTGTCAAAACTCTTATTAATACTACTATTTACCTATACAAATTAAAATATGAAGCCTAAAACATGTAAATGTTAGAACAAATTACAAATAAGATAGATTTAGGATTTATGTGAGTTTATATAGCCAAAAGCATCTATTTCCTACTTAATGCAAGTTTTAAACATCAATATTATGTATAATGTCCAATCATTTGATATATTTAAGGCAAAAAATTATAGTAATAATGAGTCATTTTATAAACTCATCATCTCCCCCACTTCTTACATTTTTCAAGTCCCTTTGCATCTATATTCTCAATCTCCATAATTATGGATTCTTTGTTGTAGCTTTAGACTAAAATCATAAATAGAATATAGGTCTTTTTGAAGTATTCTTTGATTAGGAGGTGTGAAACCCATATCCCTCTACACAAAATGAACCCAAATTTCAAACTGATCCTGAGACTATGGTCCTATATTTAGCCAAGGAGACATTGGAGAAAGTATAAATGGAGGTAAAAACCTCATTCTAATCAATGGATTCTTCCCATCTCTTTGTAATACTTATGAAATTATTCATATGACCTCTCTAGTTCTTCTTAGAGACCACTAAATGGTAGTGGCTGACAACACTTCTCTTCTTCTTAATGGCACTGGTAACATGTGCCATCATTGCCTACAAGCCACCACTACATTATCAAAATTATGTGTCACAAATAACTCAAAATTGATAAGTTCATCCTGTAATGTGGAGAGATAATGATCATAGATTCTTGGTTGTTGGTAGTAGTTATGAAATTGACATAGTACATGTTGTGCAATATAAAATTGTGGCCTAATATAGATACCAACATTTTGTGCAAGATTAGTGTGATCATTATATCTATCCTACCAAGAAATTTGATTCCTATATGTAGATAATAGGGTTCTCATCTAAAGTTTTCCCATAAATAATTTTATCAGGAAATCATTTATATTTCCTAAAACAATGTCACACAAGTAAAATTCACAAAGTAAATCTTATGTATCAATAGTACTATTTATACATACTATCATGAAATCATCACTAGTGTGTATCTCATATGGTAAATCACAAGATATTTATAGTAGTTGTCATCTGAGGAATTTTTCATGTAAAAATAGACTATATGTAGAAGAGGAAACTCTGTGAGATAGAAAATTTTCACCTAACTGATAGGTAAAATGGAACATTTTCTTGATTTATTCTTCTTTATATTTGGCTTGGGTTAGTTCTTCCTACATTTTCTATTTGTTCTCCTTAAGAAGATGATTTTTATTCTTAAGTAATTGATTTTGTATCTTCATTTCTTCTAGTTGTGAGCAGACTTGATCCCATTGGTCTTTTACTTTGGAAATAATCAAAGTAGTATGAAAACTTTGATCTATCATGATTTTAGGAGTATGAGAAGAGCTAGAATCTATTTGGTTTTTTAACCCAACATTTTCCATTTCAACCCTAAATAGATTTATTTTCAAATAAATGTTTTCTTATTTAAGTGAGCTAGTATGACCCCAAACATCAATAATCCCATCTTCTACCTCATCCTTTTTCTTCAAATATTGTATTTCTAAATTTTCAATTTTTTCATAAAATGGGCAATCACAAAATCCTTATTTTGTGCTACAAAAATCAACTCAGCTACATCTACTGCATTTTTTTAACTGTAGATTCTAATTGGGACAAGGATATAGTATGTTGGAGTTCTAAATCATTTGTTTAACTTGAAGGTTGTTCCTCTTCTTCAATTATGGACCTTTTTCTTTTATCATTTATCTATTATGTAGGATGGATGTGACTTTCATCAAGGATGGTCTCAACAAAGTCATCATCTAAATCTTCATGTGGAAGAAAATTTTCCTCTTCTTCTTTATTATGAGCTTTACTAGTAGTGGCTACTATGGGAGTTTGTCCCAAGATATCAAATGTCTTAGTAGCAATGGTTTCATCACTATCAACATCTAATATCAATATTATTCTTCTTTTAATAGGGGGATGAGCCTCTATAGGCAAGGATTTATAAGTTTTGGCCTAGGAGGCAGGGTTTGCAAAAGATTCTTCCTCAACCATGTGAATGAGCTCATGAACTCAAAAATTTTGGGAATCATGTTGTTATCTTTTGGTAGAAGATCAGATCCTTAATTTCCTACTTGTTGGCTCAAAAGGATAAGTTGTGGAGGGAGAATCTAGGGTTTACCTTTGAATAGTTTTGTATATGGATCTTGTACTATAAATGAACTTAGAGGCTCTCTCTTTAGAGGGAATTTTTTGGTAGGTTTTGAACTAGAGGCATGCATATGTGCATGAATGATTTTAGTGGTTTTATTTATTTTTCCTTCAAAGAAAGTAATCCAAGCTTCCATTCCATTTTATTGATACAAAAAGTGGTGTTGAATAATGACATAAATCAACCCATGATGGTGTATATCAGTAGGGTTTTTAGCATATCTTATAGCTACAATTTGAATAGATCTTAAAAGAAATGAGGGAAAATTTATTTTGTGTTGAGGTTGTTGAACACCATATCTTAAATGAATCAACATCCTTAATACCATTCAACTCAACACACTACACTATCCCTCACATGTCAAGTATTTAATTACCCAAAAAGAAACTGATTTCTAAGGTTCTGGTAGAGATTCTCTACTTACCCCTTTTATTCTACCTTTAACATCCTCTACAAAAATTGGTGTTGGTTATCCTTCACCACTAAATTTTTTGACAAGATCATGAAAGGAGGACCTTCCTACTATTTGGGCTCCTTCATCTGGGATCCCTGACAATTAACTAATTATTTATTGTGGAGAAAGGTATCTAAACTCCACTAACTATGGATAAATCAGACTTCAGATGAAGAATTAACTCTATCACTAATGCTTTTTTGAAACCATAGAATTTGAGGAAAAATTCCATCTATCCTGTGACAGTCAATATTTATTTTAATACATCACTCTCTAATATTTTACTTGTCTTTGTAGGTTTTGATTTTTTTCTTCAAACCCATTTTGAAATTTTCACTCTCCAAGATAGTTTAGCATAGCTGATTCTTCCTCCTGGTTCCAAAAAGAGATCAAAGTTGTGTTTTCAAAATGACATGAACAACAAGGATATCTTTGAGGGTTAAGCTACATATATTACTTGAAGCATGCTGAATAATGATAATAACATAAATCAAGAGTATTGATGTCATACTTTTTGCTTATTTTGTATTTCAATGATGTCATCGTAATCCCTTTTTAATTTTCCCTTAGTAATTTTCATTAATGACACATAATTGTAACAATAATGTGTCATAATAAAATATTTTTATAGTTGGAATGAGTATTATCCTTAGCTTTAATATGACCTTTTTGAAATCTCTTTGTTATTATTATGAAGTTGAACCCTTATGACACCATATCTTTATTCATTATGATATTATATAAAAATATTATATTAATTATTTGAGCATGTGCATGCAACCCTAAGTGCTTAAAACCAACACTTAGTAGAAAAAGAGATACCTTACCATACAAATCTCCATATTATCCTTATTAGTCTTCTTGATCTATTCTACATAAAACAAATAGTATGAGTTAGTAACAGTACAATAAACAATAGTATTAATCTTACTAATTTAGAACTAAATGATTTTTCTAAATTTTTTTTAGTATTTTTCCCTTGACTAGCCATTTATGGTTTTCTAGTCAAGACTCTTTATTCAGTACATGAACAACCAATAAGCTAGTTTTCTGATCATGACTATCAATAATGTCCAAAAAGATTTTTATTGTTAAACCTTTTTTATTTATTTTTTAACTTTTGATTTTTTTGTAAAGAGAAAAATTTCCTTTAATTAGGCCAATTTTGCATTTCAAAGATCAAGTACCATGGAAGACTTGAGTTCTTCAATGGATCCAAATTCATTCTAAATTGTTTGAATAAATTCCTCCTTATTGGTAGGCTTTTGGTATAGTTTTAGATGATGTCCATTTACAAGAAGTGTTTTATGATTGCCATCAATAGGCAATAATTGTATAGAACTATTATTAAAAAAATTCTATTTGAAATGGTCCTAACCATATAGTTTAAAGCTTACCTTTGAAATGTTGATGTTTAGAATCATATTAAAGTGCCTAATCTCCTTCTCTAAATTGTCTTTCTTTGATATGTAAGTCATGCCATTGTTTTCTTTGAAACTATGTCATTTCTATCTATTACAAATCTTTTATCCTCATCTTATCCAAATCATTCAATGATCTGGGCAACAATTCAGGTGACAATTCAGGTGACGTGCCCACCCCAATTGATGACATAACTTTTGGGAGCCATAAATTTTACACCGTAGCTCTAATTGACTCACCGTTTGAACCATTGGAAAGATAAGAATGAGAAAAATTTGGTGAGATGACATGGATCTCCACTCAATGGATTTTGACCCATAAAAACCCAATGGAAGTGTCCCAAATTTCAAATTTAGTAGTGCAATCTAAAAATTGTAAGTTTCTAAAAATAGTAATTCCTCAAATTCTGTATTGTTGTAAATCATGGAAGTTAAACCACTTAATATCCCTTGAGATTGGTGACCTTACACATCCTCCTCACACCTTTAAAATATGTATAAATGAAGATGTAACCCAAAATGGAAAAAAGACATCTCTTCTTAGAGATAGGCATATGTTTGGGTCTACAAATTTGATCAATAAAACATCTCTTCTCAGAGATAACATTATTTGAATTGTGTTGTTCTTGTTTCTTAGATTATCTTTCAACCAAATATTTGAGTTTTGAATTAGTGGTATCAGAGTGTTTTATATTTAAAGTGTATGATCCCAAGGATAAGATCATACTACAAGAAGCTTGGGTGAAAAATAAAACCAATAGACTCTCCATCTATTCACTCCGAATGACTTCAAATAATGAACAACACTGAGACATCTGATCCTTTCAAGGAAATGGTGAATGAAGCCTTCTAACAGTAGCAAGCATAAATGCTACAATAATTCACTCAAATTCTCCAACAAATCTTGATGGAAAATTCTATCTTCTCATCTACACCCCCCACATCTTTTTAGTGTCCCAACACCCTTCAAGGTTCAAGTGAATTTTGATATCCGTACGTTTGAAGGAAAAATCAATGCTAATGTAGTAGAAAATTGGTTAAATCAATTGTCATCTTATTTTTTTGTAAATAAATTCATTGATAAAGAGAAGATCACCTTTGCTCTTTTGAAAATAGCATTGCCTATCAAAAATTAGTGGGAAGCATACAAAAAGAGATTCAGTGTAGATGATATTGGCCTTGAGGTGGAACCTACTTGGGATGATTTCATAAAAGCTATAAAGGAATAATACTAACCCATTGGAGCATATGATGATCTGTATATAGAGTGGAAACAACTTTACCAAAGTAAGGAATAGTTTGTTTAAGATTACACTGACATTTCTCATTTTCTATCTATAATATTGGGCATCCAAGAAAGTGAGAAACACAAGGTTCTCAAATATCATGGCAGACTACAATGGTACATATGGAGAGAAATGGAACTCTTCAATTTTGAAACCATCAATGAGGCTTACAAGTTCACAGTGAATATTGAGAATAAGTATGGAAGAATGAATATGAAGAGTTAGGCTTCAAAATAGAAAAGTGACAAAGAAGGTCAAACATGAGGAAAAAATTGGAAGCAAAAGGAAGGAAAGATTGGGAAGTTGTGTGATTATCACAAATCTGGAACTCATTCCAAAGAAGAATGTCAAGCAATCAAGTCCCTACTTTCTGAGTCACAATAATCAATATCTACTACTCTACCTCATACATACCTTATAGTTGAAGAGGTTGAAAAATAAATTATAGATGATGAGCCCAAAGCCATTATTGCTTCATCAGAAACCCATGAGGAGAGGCTAGATGACAAGGAAAGGTTGTTTCACTCTAAGTTATGGGTGAAAGGTAAGCCTCTGCATTTCATTCTTGATAGTGGAATTCAAAAGAATTTAATCTTTGCTAATGTTTTGAAATGCCTAAATCTATCCATGAAGCCTCACATAAATCCATATATTATTAGCTGTTGAGTCCAAGGAGAAACCTCTGTGTCACCCACTAATGTCTTCTCTCATATGTAATAAAACCTTTCTAAGATGAAGTCTTATGTGATGTGGTCAATCTAGATGTTTGTGATGTACTCTTTGGTCAACCATTCATATAAGATCGAAATGGAATCTATGAATCAAAAACTCAAAGGATCACTCTCACTCTTGGAACATGGTGCTACAGGGTATAAGAGGTACGACCTTCTACATTTGTATCTCTAATTAGTGCCAAGAAATTTATTCTCATGGTTGTCAAGCCAAAAGAATCAAAAAGGGCTGATGTTTTATCCCTAATTACATAAACAACACAACAATAGAATAAAATAGATACCAAGCTAAAGAATTTCATGGCCTTCCATCCACAGATTGATAGTTAGATAGAAATGGTGAGCAATCAGGCCCTGCGCAGTTCCATAAATCACAGTCCATTCCAAGTATGCATCAAGAATCAAATCAAAGTACAAATACCACACTTGATGATAAATATTGATGAAATGGGGACCGTTGCTTCTCAAGAAGGGAGGAATGATCTGGGAAATAATTCAGGGGACAATTTAGGTGATGGGTCCACCCCAATTAATGACAAAACTTCTCAGAGCCATAACTTTTGCACTATAGCTTCAATTGACTCATCGTTTGAATTGTTGGAAAGATAAGAATGAGAAAAATGAGGTGAGATGGAATAGAACTCCACTTGATAGATTTTTACCCCTAAAAACCCAATGAAAGTGCCCCAAATTTCAAATTTAGTAGTGCAGTCTAAAAATAGTAAGTTTCTGAAAATAGTAATTCCTCAAATTATGTATTATTGTAAATCATGGAAGTCAAAACACTTAATATCCCTCAAGATTGGTGACCTTACACATCCTCCTCACACCTTAAAAATATGTATGAATTAATATGTAACCCAAAATTGAAATCATACATCTCTTCTCAAAGATAAGCATATGTTTGGGTCTATAAATTTGATCAATAAAACATCTCTTCTCAGAGATAGTATTATTTAAATTGTATTTTTATTATTTTTTAAATTATCTCTCAATCAAAAATTTTGAATTTTAAATTATTGGTATCAGAGTGTTTTGTCTTTAGAGTGTATGATCCCAAGGATGAGGTCAAATTATAGGAAGCTTGGGGGGAAAACAGAACTAGAAAACTCTCCACTTATTCGCTCTAAATGACATCAAATAGTAGAGAACACCGAGACATCTGATCCTTTCAAGGAAATGGTGAATGAAGCCCTCCAATAATAGCAAGCCTAGATGATACAAAAATTCACTCATATTATCTAGCAAATTTCAATGGGAAATTATGGCTCCTCATCTGTACCCCCACATCCTTTTAGTGCCCCAACACCCTTCAAGGTTCATGTGAATTTTTATATCCATACATTTTAAGGAAAAATAATTGCTGATGTAGTATAAAATTGGTTAGATCAATTTCCATCTTATTTTTTTGTAAATAAATTCACTGATAAAGAGAAAATCACCTTTACTCTTTTGAAAACATCATTACTTGTCAAAAATTGGTGGGAAGTGTATAAAAAGAGATTCAATGTAGATGATATTGGCCTTGAAATGAAACCTACCTGGGATGATTTCATAAAAGATGTAAAAGAAGAATACTACCCCATTGGAGCATATGATGATCTGTATATAAAGTGGTAACAACTTTGCCAAGGTAAGGAATAGTTTGTTCAAGATTACACTAATATTTTTTATTCTCTATCTATGAGATTGGGTATCCAAGAAAGTGAGAAACACAGGGTTCTCAAATATCGTGGTAGACTACAATGGTACATATGGGGAGAAATGGAACTCTTCAATTTGGAAACCATCGGTGAGGCGTACAAGTTCATAGTGAAGATTAAAAAGAAGCATGGAAGAATGAATATGAAGAGTCAGCCTTTAAAATAGAAAAGTGACAAAGAAGGTCAAACACGAGGCCAACATTAGAAGCAAAAGGAAGGAAAGACTGAGAAGTGGTGTGCTTATCACAAATTTAGAACTCACTCTAAATAAGAATGTCAAGCCATCAAGTCCCTACTTTCTGAGTCACAATACTCAATATCTACTACTTTGCCTCATATAGACCCTACAGTTGAAGGGGCTAAAGAAAAAATTGTAGATGTTGAGCTCAAATCCATTGTTACTTCATCATAGACCTATGAAGAGAGGCTCGATGACAAGGAAAGGTTGTTTCACTCTAAGTTATGGGTGAAAGGTAAGCCTATGCATTTAATTATTGATAGTGGAAGTCAAAAGAATTTAATCTCTACTAATGTTGTGAAAAGCCTAAATATATCCATGAAGCCTCACCCAAGCCATATAGTATTGGATGGTTGAGTCCAGGGAGAAACCTCTATGTCATCCACCAATGTCTTCTCTCATATGCAATAAAACCTTTCCAAGATGAGGTCTTAAATGATGTGGTCAATCTATATATATGTGATGTACTCTTTGGTTATCCATTCATGTATGATTGACATGACATCTATAAATAAGAAACTTGAAGGATCACTCTCACTCTTAGAACACGGTGCTACAGGGTACCAGAGGTACCACCTTCTACATCTGTCTCTCTGATTAGTGCTAAGAAATTTGTTCTCATGGTGGTCAAGCCACAAGAATCCCAAAAGGATAATGTTTTAGACCTGATGACACAAATAAAAAAACAATAGAAGCAAATAGATACCAATTTGAAGAAGTTCATAGCCTTCCATCCACATACTAATGGTTAGACAAAAATGGTGAGCAATTGAGCCATGCATAATTCCATAAATCATAGTCCATTCCAAGTATGCATCCGGAATAAAATCAAACTACAATTTCCACACTTGATGATAAATTTTTATTCAATGGGAACCATTGCTTCTCAAGGAGGGAGGAATGATCTGGGCAACAATTCAGGTGATGGGTCCTCCTTAATTGATGATAGAACTTCTGGGAGCCATAACTTTTGAACCATAGTTCCAATTGATTCACCGTTTGAACCATTGGAAAGATAAGAATGAGGAAAATGTAGTGAAATTACATGGATATTTGTTTAATATATTTTTACCCTTAAAAACCCAATGGAAGTGCCCCAAATTTCAAATTTAGTAGTGTAGTCTAAAAATAGTAATTCCTTGAATTATGTATTGTTGTGAATCATGAAAGTTGAACCACTTAATATCTCTCAAGATTGGTGACCTTCCACATCCTCCTCACATGTTCAAAACATGTATAAATGAAGATGTAACTTGAAAAAGAATCAGACATCTCTTCTCAAAGATAGGCATATGTTTAGGTCTACAAATTTGATCAATAGAACATCTCTTCTCAGAGATAGCATTATTTAAATTTTGTTCTTATTTATTTTATTATCTTTCAACCCAAGATTTTGAGTTTTGGATCAGTGGTATCAGAGTATTTTGTCTTTAGAGTATATGATCCTAAGGATGAGGTCATATTGTAGGAAGGTTAGGTGGAAAATAGAACCATCAGACTCTCCAACTGTTCACTCCAAATGAAATAAAATGGTAGACAACACTGAGAAATCTGATCCTTTCAAGGAAATGGTGAATGAAGCCCTCCAACAATAGCAAGCACAAATGATACAATAATTCAACTGTATTCTCCAACAAATCTCAATGGGAAATTTTGGCTTCTCATCTAGATCCTCACATCCTTTCAGTGCCCCAACACCCTTCAAAGTTTAGGTGAATTTTGATATCTCTACATTTGAAGGAAAAATCAATGTTGATGCAGTATAAAATTGGTTGGATCAATTATCATCTTATTTTTATGTAAATAAACTCATCAATAAAGAGAAGATCAAATTTAATCTTTTGAAAACATCATTACCTATCAAAAATTGATGGGAAGTGCACAAAAAGAGATTTAGTGTAGATGATATTGGCCTTAAAGAGAAACCTACCTGGGTTGATTTCATAGAATTTATAAAGAAATAATACTACCACATTGGAGCATATGATGATCTATATATAGAGTGGCAACAAATTCACCAAGGTAAGGAATAGTTTGTTCAAGATTACATTGACATTTTTCATTCTCTATCTATGAGATTGGCCATCCAAGAAAGTGAGAAACATAAGGCTCTCAAATATTTTGGTGGACTACAATGGTACATACAGAGAGAAAAGAATCTATTTAGTTTGGAAACCATCGGTGAGGCATACAAGTTCATAGTGAAGATTGAGAAGAAGCATGGAAGAATGAATATGAAGAGTTAGACTTTAAAATGGAAAAGTGACAAATAAAGTCAAATACGAGGCCAAAATTAGAAGCAAAATGAAGGAAAGACTGGGAAGTGATGTGATTATCACAAATTTGGAACTCACTCCAAAAAATAATGTTGAGCCATCAAGTCCCTACTTTCTAAGTCACAATACTCAACATCTATTACTCTACCTCATACATACCCTACGGTTGAAGAGGTTGAATAAGAAGTTTTAGATATCGAGCATGAAGCCATTGTTGCTTCATCATAAACCCATGAGGAGAGGCTAGACGACAAGGAAAGGTTGTTTCACTCTAAGTTATGGGTGAAAGGTAAGCCTCTAAATTTCATTGTTGATAGTGGAAGTCAAAAGAATTTAATCTTTGATAATGCTGTGAAAAGCCTAAATTTGTCCATGAAGCCTCACCTAAAGCCATATAGTATTATATGGTTGAGTCCAAGGAGAAACCTCTGTGTCACCCACCAATGTCTTCTCTCATATGCAATAAAAACTTTCCAAGATGAGGTCTTATATGATGTGGTCAATCTAGATGTTTGTGATGTAATCTTTGGTTAGCCATTCATGTATGGTCGACATGGCATCTATGAATCAAGAACTCAAAGGATCACTCTCACTCTTGGAACATGGCACTACATGGTACCAAAGGTACCACTTTCTACATCTGTCTCTCTGATTAGTGCCAATAAATTTGTTCTCATGGTGGTCAAACCACAAGAATCTAAAAGGGTTGATGTTGCAACCTTGACTACACAAACACACAATAATAGAAGAAAATAGATACCAAGCTGAATAAGTGCATGGTGTTCCATCCATAGACTGATAGTCAGATAGAAATGGTGAGTAATTAGGCCCTACACAATTCCATAAATCATAGTCCATTATAAGTATGCATCAGGAATCAAATTGAAGTATAACTACCACACTTGATGATAAATCTTGATGAAATCAAGACCATTGCTTCTCAAAGAGGGATGAATGATCTAGACAAAAATTTAGGTGACAATTCAGGTGGTGGGTCCACCCCAATTGATGATAGAACTTTTGGGAGCAATAACTTTTGCGTCGTAGCTCCAATTGACTCACCATTTGAACCATTGGAAAGCTAAGAATGAGGAGAATGCAATGAGATGGAATTAATATCTAATAAATATATTTCAATCCCTAAAAACCTAATGTAAGTTTTCCAAATTTCAATTTTAGTAGTGCATTTTAAAAATAGTAAGTTTCTAAAAATAATAATTCATTGAATTTTTTATTGTTGTAAATCGTGGAAGTCGAACCACATAATATCCCTCGAGATTGGTGACCTTCCACATCCTCATCACACCTTAGAAACATGTATAAATGAATATGTAACCCAAAATGGAAATCAGACATCTCTTCTTAGGGTTTACAAATTTTATCAATAAAACATCTCTTCTCAGAGATAGCATTATTTTAATTGTGTTGTTCTTATTTCTTGAAGTATCTTTCAACAAATTTTTTTGAGTTTTAGATCAATGGTATTAGAGAAATTTGTCTTTAGGGTGTATGATCCCAAGGATGAGGTCAGATTATAGCAAGCTTGGGTGGAAAATAGAACCAAAAGACTCTCCACCTATTCACTCTAAATGACTTCAGATGGCCGACAACACCAAGACATCCAATCCTTTCAAGGAAATAGTGAATGAAGCCCTCCAATAGTAGAAGGTACAGATTCTATAACAATTATTTCAAATTCTCTAAAAAATATCAATGGGAAATTATGGCTCCTCATCTACACCCCCACATCCTTTCAGTGCCCCACACCCTTCAAGGTTTAGGTGAATTTTGATATCCCTATATTTTAAGAAAAAATCAATATTGATGCATTAAAAAATTGGTTAGATCAATTATCATCTTATTTTTCTATAAATAAATTCACTGATAAAGAGAAGGTCACTTTTACTCTTTTGAAAGCATCATTGCCTATCAAAAATTAGTGGGAGGTGTACAAAAAAATAGTCAATGCAGATGATATTGGCCTTGAGGCAGAACCTACCTAGGATGATTTCATAGAAGCTGTAAAGGAAGAATACTACCCCATTGGATCATATGATGATCTATATATAGAGTGGTAATAACTTCACCAAGGTAAGGAATAGTCTATTTAATATTACACTAACATTTTTTATTCTCTATCTATGAGATTGGGCATCCAAGAAAGTGAGAAACACAAGGTTCTCAAATATCATGGCAGACTACAATGGTAAATATGGGGAGAAATGGAACTCTACAATTTGAAAACAATCAATGAGGCATACTAAGTTTATAGTGAAGAATGAGTCAGCCTTAAAAATGAAAAAGTGAAAAAGAAGGCCAAACACAAGGCCAAAATTTGAAGCAAAAAGAAGGAAAGATTGAGAAGTGATGTGATTATCACAAATCTAGAACTCACTCCAAAGAAGAATGTTGAGCCATCAAGTCCCTAATTTCTGAGTCACAATACTCAACATCTACTACTCTACCTCATACAGAACCTATAGTTAAAGAGGTTGAAGAATAAATTATAGATGTTGAGCCTCAAGCCATTGTTACTTCATCACAGACACATGAAGAGAGGCTAGATGGCAAGGAAAGGTTGTTTTACTCTAAATTATGGGTGAAAGATAAGCCTCTATATTTCATTCTTGATAGTGGAAGTCAAAAGAATTTGATCTCTACTAATGTTTTGAAAATCCTAAATATATCCATGAAGCCTCACCCAAATCCATATAGTATTGGATGGCTGAGTCCAAGGAGAAACCTCCATGTCACCCACCAATGTCTTTTCTCATATGCAATAAAACCTTTCCAAGATGAGGTCTTATATGATGTGGTCATTCTAGATTTTTTTGATGTAATCTTTAGTCAACCATAAATGTATGATCAACATGGCATTTATGAATCAAGAACTCAAAGGATCACTCTCAGTCTTGAAATATGATGATATAGGGTACCAGAGGTACCACCTTCTACATCTCTCTCTCTGATTAGTGCCAATAAATTTGTTCTCATGGTGGTCAACCCAAAAGAATCTAAAAGGGCTGATGTTGCAGCCATGACTACAAAAACAACATAACAATATAAGTAAATTGATACCAAGCTAAATAATTTCATGGCCTTATATCCACAGATTGATGGTCAGATAGAAATGGTGAGCAATCGGGCCCTGCACAGTTCCATAAATCATAGTCCATTCCAAGTATGCATTGAGAATCAAATTGAAGTATAAATAACACACTTAGTGATATATCTTGATGTAATGGGGACCATTGCTTCTCAAGGAGGGAGGAGTGATATGGGCAACAATTCAGGTGACGGGTCCACCCCAATAGATGATAGAACTTTTGGGAGGCATAACTTTTGCATCATAACTCCAATTGACTCATCGTTTGAACCGTTGGAAAGCTAAGAATGAGCATAATGTGGTGAGATAAAATAGAAATTTTATTGATGGATTTTTACCCCTAAAAACCCAATGGAATTGTTCCAAATTTCAATTTTAGTAGTGCAGTTTGAAAATAGTAATTTTCTAAAAATAATAATTGTTCAAATTTTGTATAGTTGTAAATCATAGAATTTGAACCACTTAATCTACCTTGAGATTGGTGACCTTCCACATCCTCCTCAAACCTTCAAGATATTTATAAATGAAGATGTAACCCAAAATGGAAATCATACATCTCTTCTCAAAGATAGACATATGTTTGGGTCTACAAATTTGATCAATAAAACATCTCTTCTCAGAGATATCATTATTTGAATTGTGTTGTTCTTATTTATTGAATTATCTTTCAACTAAATCTTTTGAGGTTTGGATCAGTGGTATCAGAGTAGTTTTATTTAGAATGTATGATCCCAAGATGAGGTCAAATTATAGGAAGCTTGAGTGGAAAATAGAACTTGAAGACTTTCCACCTATTCACTCCAAATGACATCAAATGGTAGAAAACACCAAGACATCTAATACTTTAAAGGAAATGGTGAATGAATCCCTCCAAAAATAGTAGGTGCAGATGATACAATAATTCACTCATATTCTCCAACAAATCTCAATGGGAAATTTTGGCTCCTCATCTGCTCCCCCACATCCTTTCAGTGCTCCAACACCCTTCAAGGTTTAGGTGAATTTTTATATCCCTACGTTTGAAGAAAAAATCAATGTTGGTGCAGTATAAAATTGGTTAGATCAATTTTTATCTTATTTTTCTATAAATAAATTTACAAATAAAGAGAAGATCACCTTTGCTCTTTTAAAAACATCATTACCTATCAAAAATTGGTGGGAAGTGTACAAAAAAAGATTCAGTGCAGATGATATTGGCCTTGAAGTGAAACCTACCTAGGATGATTTCATAGAAAATATAAAGGAAGAATACTACCCCATTGAAGCATATGATGATTTGTATATAGAGTGACAACAACTTTTCCAAGGTAAGAAATAATATGTTCAAGATTACACTGACAATTTTCATTCTCCATTTGTGAGATTAGGTATCCAAAAAAGTGAGAAACATAAGGTTATCAAATATCATGGTGGACTACAATGGTACATATGGGGAGAAATGGAACTCTTCAATTTAGAAACCATCGGTGAGGTGTATAAGTTCATAGTGAAGATTGAGAGGAAGCATGGAGAAATGAATATGAAGAGTCAGCCTTTAAAATATAAAATTGATAAAGAAGGCCAAACATGAGGCCAAAATTTGAAGAAAAAGGAAAGAAAGACTAAGAAGTGGTGTGATTATCACAATTCTGGAACTCACTCTAAAGGATAATTTCAAGCCATCAATTCCCTACTTTCTGAGTCACAATACTCAACATCTACTGCTCTCCCTCGTATAGACCCTACAGTTGAAGAGGTTGAAGAAAAAATTATAGATGCTGAGCTTGAATCCATTATTTCTTCATCACAGACCCACGAGAAGAGGCTAGATGACAAGGAAAGATTGTTTCACTCTAAGTTATGGGTGAAAGGTAAGCAATAAATCACAGTCCATTCCAAGTATGCATCAGGAATGAAATCAAAGTAAAACTACCACACGTGATGATAAATCTTGATGAAATGGGGACTAGTTCTTATCAAGGAAGGAGGAATTATCTAGGTAACAATTTAGGTGATAATTCAAGTGACGGCTCCACCCCAATTGATGACATAAATTTTGGGAGCTATAACTTTTGCATCATAGCTCCAATTGACTCACCGTTTAAACTGTTGAAAAGCTAAGAATAAGGAGAATGTGGTGAGATAGAATTGACCTCTGCTAAATGGATTTTTACCTTTGAAAACCCAATGGAAGTGCCTCAAATTTAAATTTTAATAGTGAAGTCTAAAAATAATAAGTTTCTAAAAATAATAATTCCTTAAATTTTGTATTATTGTACATCATGGAAGTCAAAACACTTAATCTCCCTTGAGATTGGTGACCTTCCAAATCCTCCTCACACCTTCAAAACATGTATAAATGAAGATGTAACCCAAAATAAAAATAAAATATCTCTTCTCAGAGATAGTCATATGTTTAGGTTTGCAAATTTGATCAATAAAACATCTCTTTTCAGAGATAGCATTATTTGAATTGTGTTGTTCTTATTTATTAAATTATCTTTCAACCAAATATATTGAGTTTTGGATTAGTGGTATTAAATCAATTTGTCTTTAGGTTGTATGATCCCAAGGATGAGGTCAAATTATAGGAAGCTTGGGTGGAAAATTGAACTAGTAGGCTCTCCACCTATTCACTCCAAATGAATTCAAATGGTAGAAAACACTGAGACATCCAATACTTTCAAGGAAATAGTGAATGAATCCATCCAATAGCATTAATCATAGATGCTACAACAATTCACTCAAATTATCCAATAAATCTCAATGAGAAATTATGGCTCCTCATCTTCACCCTTACATCCTTTTAGTGCCCCAACACCCTTCAAGGTTTAGGTGAATTTTGATATCCTTACATTTGAAGGAAAAATCAATGTTGATGTAGAAAAAAATTGGTTAGATCAATTCTCATCTTATTTTTCTATAAATAAATTCACCGATAAAGAGAAGATCACCTTTGCTCTTTTGAAAGCATCATTCCCTGTCAAAAATTGGTGGGAAGTGTACAAAAAAAGATTCAGTGTAGATGATATTGGCCTTGAGGTAGAACATATCTGGGATGATTTCATAGAAGTTGTAAATGAAGAATACTACCCCATTGGAGCATATGATGATCTATATATAGAGTGTAACAACTTTGCCAAGGTAAGGAATAATCTATTCAAGATTACATTGACATTTTTCATTCTCTATCTACGAGATTGGGCATCCAAGAAAGTGAGAAATACAAGGTTATCAAATATCATGGTGGACTACAATGATACATAGGGGGAGAAATGGAACTCTTCAATTTGGAAACCATCGGTGAGGCCTACAAGATCATAGTGAAGATTGGGAAGAAGCATAAAAGAATGAATATGAAGAGTCATCCTTCATAATGGAAAATGACAAAGAAGGTCAAACACGAGGCCAAAATTGGAAGCAAAAGAGAGGAAAAACTAAGAAGTGTTGTGATTATCACAAATCTAAAACTCACTCCAAAGAAGAATGTCAAGCCTTCATGTCCTTACTTTCTGAGTCACAATACGCAACATCTATTGCTCTACCTCATACAGACCCTATAGTTAAAGAGGTTGAAAAAGTAATTGTAGATGTTGAGCCTAAAGCTATTGTTGCTTTATCACAAACCTAAAAAGAGAGGCTAGATGATAAGGAAATGTTGTTTCACTCTAAGTTATGGGTGAAAGGTAAGCTTTTACATTTCATTCTTAATAGTGGAAGTCAAAAGAATTTAATCTCTATTAATTTTGTGAAAAGCTTAATTTTGTCCATGAAGCCTCATCAAAAGCCATACAGTATTGGATGGTTGAGTCCAAGGAGAAACCTCTGTGTCACCCACCAATGTATTCTCTCATATAGAATAAAACCTTTCCAAGATGAGGTCTTATATGATGTGGTCAATCTAGATATTTGTAATTTAACCTTTGGTTAGCCATTCATGTATGATCAACATAGAATCTATGAATTAAGAACTTAAAGGATCACTCTCACTCTTGGAACATGGTGCTACAAGGTACCATAGGTACCACCTTCTACACCTATCTCTTTGATTAGTGCCAAGAAATTTGTTCTCATGGTGTTTGTTAGGTTCTAGATTTAAAATCTTCACCAGGATGCAAACAGGAGGAGTTACGAAGGTTACGGAGGTTGCAGAATGAGTTGCAGGGAAACTGACGTCGGTCATAGAATAGTGCAGAAGCAATCAATGTTGGTTATGAGTCGGCCGACATCGATAAGGGAAGAGCCAACGTCGGTAACCTGTGTGAGCATGCAGTGTGCATGTGGATTTTGGAGAGTCTATTTTTGGATAGGGAATTTGCATGTGAAGACTATTTTTGGTCTTGGAGTTGTGAGTCTAATTATTGTAAATAAGAATGTCTAATTATTGTAAGCATGAGATCTATATAATAGACTCATGGGCTGTATTGTAAACATGTGCTAGAGAGTAAGAGAGCAAAATAAGCTCCTTCAAAGAGAAGAGAGTAATGGTGTGTTCCTCCTAGTGCCACAGTACCAAGTGTGGGTGCTGGTTTGGAGAATCAGAGGGATTCTTCATGTATGTATGATCTTGGTCATCAAGTGTGCATGGCTACATTAGGAGATCTACATGGTAAGTAATATCATTGATTTGTAGGTGTATGTGTGTGCATGATCCAGGTTTTTAGGTGTGCAAGTTCTGGTAGAAGATCCATCAGGGTACTGGTTAAAGAATCATGAGGACTTGGTGAGGCAAGGACAAGGGTTCTTCAAGGTGTAGAGATATCTATAGGGTAAGTAAGGTCTATTGATTTGCAGGTGGCAATAAGGAAAGGGAGATCTACTTGGAGTACAGTTGTGTACTTGGTGTACTGGCAGAGTTGTTACTGACTGGTGGAGGTGAACACCAACTCTGTATTGGAGTTGATTGTTGGGACCCTAAGAGAAAGAGGGAAGAAGTCCTTGAGGTGTGGCAAGCCTTTGAGGTGGAAGAAGAAGTGGCATCTTCTTTATTGTATTTTTTTCTGAGTGATTATTAATATAATTGTGTATTATCTCTCATACCCTGTGTTGTTTCATATTTCTAGTTACTTATTCATTCTAGTATAATTTCGTGTTTAGTTGCTAATACAAGAAGTAATCATATATACTCTTATTGATGGAGTAGGATCCTGACAATTGGTATCAGAGCAGGTTGAGCAAGATGACCAGGTTGGTACCAACTTGACAGTTGGTATCAGAGCTTTTGGTTGGGTTGACTAACAGGTGGTTCAGATCTGGTTAGTGTTTGTTGATTATAGGTCACTCTCAGGGATTTTAGATTGAGTGTGAGTATAGCAATGGCAGAAGAAAGTAAGCTACGAATGGAGAAATTGAATAGCACGAATGGTCTGATTGATGGAAAGAAAGAGTAGGTAAAGGAAGATTGTTGGTCGGTAGAAGATCAGCATGTAGGAGCAGATGTTGCAGGTGATGTTGCACAGGATGTTTTGGATAAAGTAGAATCTTGGTTCATAGATTCTGTTGCCTCTTTCCATGAAGCCCAAAATAGAGCATCTTTTCATGGGTATGTCTTGGGAGACTTTGGAGAGATTTATTTAGGGGTTGGTGAGCCTTGTCAAATTATTGACGAAGGGGAAGTGAAGCTAAAAATGTAGACGGATAACACACAGGTGTTGAAGGAGGTCATGCAGGTACCAGTTTTAGAAAAGTTGGGTGATGAGAGATGCACAGTAACTCTCACAATGGATGCACTTGAATTAGATGGTGGTAAGAAAGTAGGTATCCTTTATCTATCTACTTATATTACTGATTCACCTTCTGTTGCAGAGATGTGGCTTTGTAGGCTTGGTCACATATGTAAGAGGGGAATGCATGTTTTTAAGTAGAGGTTAGATGTCTTTGACAAACTTAAGAACTAGAAAGACTTGGTTTTCATGGAGGAGATGACAGACAAAGATTAGTTCAAGAGGCTAAGGAATTCTGAGCAGGGTTGTGTTTATTTAAACAGGGTTTTGACCCAAAAGGAGCTCGTGGGTAAAAGTTATCACTCACAAGGATAACACAGAGATCGACGTCGGTTAGAAAACCAACGTCGGCGTCCATGCAGGGACTGACATCGGCTATGTGAAGATTGACGTCAGCAACTCAGGGGTAGATAAACACTAGCATTGGTCATTGAGAACCGACATCGGTGATGAGGTAGTCGCA
This sequence comes from Torreya grandis, assembly GCA_037957365.1. NCBI lineage: Eukaryota > Viridiplantae > Streptophyta > Pinopsida > Cupressales > Taxaceae > Torreya > Torreya grandis. The sequence continues at coordinate 560,120 of JARHVA010004467.1, forward strand.
AGAAACTGATGACGGTTGGGTGCAGACTGAGATGTGATTGGCATCGGTTACTGAGATAGATTTTGGGTGAACAACAAGCTGTTAAGGAGTCTCAAACGCCCATATAGAGGACTGAAAGGGTAAGTAAGCCTCAAATTCATCATTTCCCTTCTTTACACTACTTGTTGCTCACTGATGGTCAAGAATCAGTAAGTCATTAAAGAAGCAGAGTGGGTAGATCCAAAAAACAGTGGGAGCTTGGCATGGATGAGGATTGTGATTCTTTGGAGAAGAATCAAACAGGAGTTTTTGGTGGAGTTGCCAGTGGGAAGAAAGCACTGAGAGACGAATGGATGTTCAAGATGAAGAAGAGCGGGAATGGACACGTGAGACGGAAGGCCAAGGTATATGGTCTTGAGCAAGCTGCAAGATAGTGGTACAGGTTTTGACAAGGGTATGACAAAGCATGGCTTTGGTCAAGGTCATTGTAACCATTGTGTTTTCTTTACCAGGTGGATAATTATTGCAACATTATTATGTTATTATATGTGGTGTGGTTGATTGTTGTAGGGTTACACATGCAGGGAGTTTCTAAGCTAAAGGTAAAGTTAGTTCAGAGCTATGTCACGAAGAATTTGGAGCAACAAAATTCTTTGGCATAAGAGACATGGAAGATCACAAGTCAATTTTGTCTCTAGTAGGAGTTGATGTGAAGAAGGTGTTGGCGAGGTTTAATTTGCAGGATGCAAAATCGGTAAGCACACCAAGGGCTGGACAGTTCAAGCAGAGCTTAGAACAGTGTTTGAAATCACATGAGGTCGAGTGTAGACCTAAGTTTTCCCAAGCAGTGGGAGTTGTCAGAATGTTTGGAGCCAATTCGAGGAAGGAGTATTAGAGGGTAGTTTAGTGGATTCTTAGGTATCTGAGAGGGACTAACAGTAAGTTAACATGTTATGCAGGGTCAAGGTCTTCACTACATGGAGTTGTAGGTTTGGATGTGGTAGGTTACTTGGATGATAGGTGTAGCATCACAGGATGTGTGGTGGTTGGTCTTCAGGATTGAGCTTGAAGAGGGATGCAAGACAGGGAATAAATTAGACAATGTACAGGTATAGGTATAGGTGTAGATGTTTATCTCCAAGTGGGATATTGTTAGGTTGTGGAGTTAAAATCTTCACCAAGATGCAAATAGGAGGAGTTATGGAGGTTACGAAGGTTGCAGAGAGTTACAGAATGAGTTGTAGGGAAACTGATATCGGTCTGATCAACTGACATCGATCATAGAACAGTGCAGAAGCAACCAATGTCAATTATGAGTCAACTGACATTAGTAAGGGAGGAGCCGATGTTGGCAACCTGTGTGAGCATGCAGTGTGCATGCAGATTTTGGAGAGTCTATTTTTGGACAGGTAGTCTGCATGTGAAGACTATTTTTGGTCTTGGAGTTGCGAGTCTAATTATTGTAATTAAGAATGTCTAGTTATTGTAATCATGAGATCTATATAATAGACTCATGGGCTGTATTTTAAACATGTACTAGAGAGTAAGAGAGCAAAATAAGCTCCTTCAGAGAGAAGAGAGCAATGGTGTGTTCCTCCTAGTGCCACAGTACCAAGTGTGGGTGTTGGTTTGGAGAATTAGAGGGATTCTTCATGTATGTATGATCTTTGTCATCAGGTGTGCATGGCTATGTTAGGAGATCTGCATGGTAAGTAAGATCATTGATCTACAGGTGTATGTGTGTGCATGATCTAGGTTTGCAGGTGTGCAAGTTTTGGTAGAAGATCCACCGGGGTACTGGTTGAAGAATCATGAGGACTTGGTGAGGCAAGGGCAAGGGTTCTTCAGGGTGTAGAGATATCTACAGGGTAAGTAAGGTCTGTTGATTTGTAGGTGGCAGTAAGGAAAGGGAGATCTACTTGGAGTACAGTTGTGTACTTGGTGTACTAGTAGCATTGTTACTGACTGGTGGAGGTGAACACCAACTCTGTATTGGAGTTGATTGTTGGGACCGTAAGAGAGAGAGGGAAGAAGTCCTTGAGGTGTGGCAAGCCTTTGAGGTGGAAGAAGAAGTGGCATCTTCTTTATTGTATTTTCTTCTGAGTGATTATTAATACAATTGTGTATTGTCTCTCATACCCTATGTTGTTTCATATTTCTAGTTACTTATTCATTCTGGTATAATTCCGTGTTTAGTTGCTAATATAAGAAGTAATCATATATACTCTTATTGGTGGAGTAGGATCCTGACAGTGTTCAAGCCACAAGAATCCAAAAGGGCCAATGTTGGAGCTCTGACTACATAAACAACACAATAATATAAGCAAATAGATACCAAGCTAAAGAATTTTATGGCCTTCCATCCATAGACTAATGGTCAAATAGAAATGGTGAGCAATCAGGCCCTACACAGTTCCATAAATCACAGTCCATTCCAAGTATGCATCAGGAATAAAATTGAAATACAACTACCACACTTGATGATAAAACTTGATACAATGGGGACCATTACTTCTCAAAGAGGAAGGAATGATTTGGGCAATAATTTAGGTGACGGGTCGACCCCGATTGATGATAAAACTTCTGGGAGCCATAACTTTTGCACCGTAGCTCCAAATGACTCATCGTTTAAATCATTGAAAAGCTAAGAATGAAGAGAATGTGGTGACATGTCATTAAGATTTGATCAATGGATTTTGAACCCTAAAACCCCAATGAAAATGCCCCAAATTTTAATTTTAGTAGTGTAGACTAAAAATAGTAAGTTTCTAAAAATAGTAATTCCTTGAATTCTGTATTATTGTAAATCATGGAAGTTGAACCACTTAATCTCCTTCATGATTGTTGACCTTCCACATCCTCCTCACACCTTAAAAACATGTATAAATGAATATGCAACCCAAAATGGAAATTAGACATCTCTTCTTAGAAATAGGCATATGTTTGTGTCTACAAATTTGATCAATAAAACATCTCTTCTCAGAGATAGAATTATTTGAATTGTGTTGTTCTTGTTTCTTGAATTAGCTTTCAACAAGATATTTTGAGTTTTGGATTAGTGGTATCAGATCAGTTTGCCTTTAGAGCGTATGATTCCAAAGATGAGGTCAGATTATAGGAAACTTAGGTGGAAAATAGAACTAGTAGACTCTCCACCTATTCGCTCTAAATGATATCAAATGGTAGACAACAGTGAGACATATGATCCTTTCAAGGAAATGGTGAAAAAATCCCTACAAGAGTAGCAAGTGTAGATGCTACAAAAATTCACTCAAATTCTCCAACAAATCTTAATGGAAAATTATGGCTCCTCATCTGTACCCCCACATCCTTTCAGTGCCCGAACACCCTTCAAGGTTCAGGTGAATTTTTATATCCCTAAATTTGAAGGAAAAATCAATGTTGATGCAGTAGAAAATTAGTTGGATCAATTGTCATCTTATTTTCTATAAATAAATTCATTGATAAAGAGAAGATCACCTTTGATCTTTTGAAAGCATCATTACCTATTAAAAATTGGTGGGAAGTGTACAAAAAGAGATTCAGTGCAGATGATATTGGCCTTGAGGTGGAACCTATGTTGGATGATTTCATAGAAGCTATAAAGGAAGAATACTACTCCATTAGAGCATATGATGATCTATAAATAGAGTGGAAATAACTTCATTGAGGTAATAAATTGTCTATTCAAGATTACACTGACATTTTTCATTCTCTATCTACGAGATTGGGCATCCAAGAAAGTGAGAAACACAAGGTTCTCAAATATCATGGCGAACTACAATGGTACATATAGGGACAAATGGAACTCTTTAATTTGAAAACCATTGGTGAGGCATACAAGTTCATAGTAAAGATTGAGAAGAAGCATGGAAGAATGAATATAAAGAGTCAGCCTTCAAAATGGAAAAGTGACAAAAAGGTCAAATATGAGGCCAAAATTGGAAGTAAATGGAAGGAAAAACTGGGAAGTGGTGTGATTATCATAAATCTAGAACTCACTCTAGATAAGAATGTTGAGCCATCAAGTCCCTGCTTTTTGAGTCACAATACTCAACATCTACTGTTGGGCCTCATACAAACCCTACACTTGAAGAGGTTGAAGAATAAATTATATATTTTGAGCTTGAATCCATTGTTGCTTCATCATAGACCCATGAGGAGAGGCTAAATGATAAGGAAAGGTTGTTTCACTCTAAGTTATGGGTGAAATGTAAGCCTCTACATTTCATTCTTGATAGTGGAAGTTAAAAGAATTTAATCTATGCTAATGTTGTGAAAAACCTAAATCTATCCATGAAGCCTCACCCAAATCCATAAAGTATTGGATGGTTGAGTCTAGGGAGAAACCTTCATGTCACCCAACAATGTCTTCTCTCATATGCTCTAAAACCTTTCAAAGATGAGGTCTTATGTGATGTGATCAATCTAGATGTTTGTGATGTACTCTTTGGTCAGCCATTCATGTATGATCAACATGGTATCTATGAATTAAGAACTCATAGGATCACTCTCACTCTTGTAAAATGGTGTTATAGGGTACCAGAGGTACCACCTAAATTTTTCTCTCTAATTAGTGCCAAGAAATTTGTTCTCATGGTGGTCAAGCCACAATAATCCAAAAGGGCTGATGTTATAGCCCTGACTAAACAAACAACACAATAATAGAAGAAAATAGATACCAAGCTAAAAAAAATTATAGCTTTCTGTAGACACTGAAATCGTGTCTATCCCCTAGGTTGTCCTCCCCCCTTGGCCCCCTTGGTCTATTTCCTAACACTTGTCCTAAGTCCCCTCAATTTTAAATTAAAATAAATCAAATATTTCAAATTGATGGCCCCCTTTCCACCTCACCCATGCCACCTTGGATCCCCTCCTTGGATGCCCCCACCTCTCTCCTAGCCTTTATTACCCAAATCCTCTCTTAATCCTTCTTCCTGCGTCCATTTATGCCCTCCTCAACCATTTTCCCATGACCTTTTTGACCCTGGCAGCGTGCAAGAATGGGTAGAGGCTAATTTTAGCCTCTGCCCCTATTCTTCTGCCACCAACATCGGTCATTATGCGGCTGACGTCAATGGTTCTGCCAGTGTCGATTGCCTTCAAAACCATTTTTTGCAACTATTTTCTGCCCCCGCAAACATGAACTCTCTTTGGCACTTTAGCATTCTATTTCTCTCTCTCTCCCTCTTGCACAGCAACACCAACAGCTATAGGTACCCTGCAAAGATAGTCCCAGGCTTTTGGCATTTACAGGACCGTTAACAGCTCCAACAACAGGTTTCCTCCATTCTTCCTTCAGCAAGCAAGAGGTAAGCAATTTTTTGTTTTCATTTCATTTCTTATTTGGTTTTATCTGCTAATCCAACCCACTGTCCACAACTTTCCTTGTCCTTCCCTGAGAGGCTGAAAAGCCTTCTAGGATCCCTGTCTCCCGTTCATCCTCCTTTTGTCTCTGTCACCCATCCAGTCCATTCCAGATAATATTCTCGTCCCTCAGACCCCAAAATAGTCCCTTAGACCCCCAAACTATCCCTCTGACCCTCAAATAGGCTCCCTGACTCTCAGATGAAACCACAGTCTACCCTATAGACCAAAAACCCAGACCTGAACTTGTCCCTGGCCATCACCCCGATCGACCTCGACCGTTGCCCCTACCGACATCAGCAACATAATCGACGTTGGCAACATTCCTTGACTGATGCTGGAAAAACCCTCGACATCAACAACTGTGCAAAGCAGACTGCTACATATCAAGTACGCTTTTGCTTTTAGTCTCTTTCTTTTTAGTCTTTTATCATTTCTCATCTCTATTTTTGTTAAATATTCTATTTTTAATAGTGGACTGTCATCCTCTGAGAAGCCTTTTTGCACTTCTAGGACTGAGCCTTCGCTTGTTAGTCCACTTTCTTGTCGTCTAACATTTTTTGTGTTTTAGTCTCTTTCTCTTTCAGGTGTCATCCTCCAAAACAAAAGAGGAGTTCTCACAACGTCTGATTTTGGTGCGCAAGTCCACAATCTGAGTACGTACAAACCCTCATCCTTTCTTCTTAGTTTCTCATTTTTCCTTTCTTGAATGTGAAAAGTGAAATCTCGTATAAGAACATTCTGGCACACCCAATGGGACCTTAGGGTCTTCCTTGGGTTCCTTTTCTTTCTGTTCATATAGGTGCATTAGGTTTCTCCCTTTTCACCTCTTTCTTCTCTTCTAAATGACATCATAAGCAGGATTAAAAATAACTTTTCTTTCTTTTCTTGCATCATAGACTAGTCAAAAGTCATACTCTTCAACCCTTTCTCCATTTGTCTTCATACGAACTAACATTTCAACTTGGGCTTAAAACACATTACATTTCATTTTTGCTTGCTTGCATTTCTTAGTCCACACCTAGTAATTAACAAATCGCATCATGAATTAATCATAGTCCACTTGATGTTACACAACCAAATCACTTGCACAAATCAAACATCAAAACTCACCTGAGCCAAGGCCCGACTGGGATTTCATCACCCAGCAGATACCTTACCCGTCCCGGCAATCCCACTTGGATTTCATCACCAAGGGGAAAGCCCACTCTATTCTCTGGCAGAGGATGATCTCTAGGGAAAGTATATTTTGGCTAAGCGAGACCAGCTTATCACTGGGCTCGTGAAGTGAGGGGAGCTTTCTCCTTAGCACTAGGCCATGTACGAAACCTAACCTAGACTCTTGAGCACCTAAACAAACCCGAAACCATCCATAGACTTCTTCTTCTAGGACCCGTCTCAAAAGCCAATCTTCCTAAACACATTCTAAGGTATAAGCCACCACGAGCTTAATAATTTATTCTTAGGGATTTAACGCTTAGGATCTGCTTGTGTTCTTCATCTTTTCTATTCTTATCTGCTTGTTTGAGCTAGTGTGGACGTTCTTCTTCCTTTTTTCCAAAAACTCTCAAATCTTTTGGGTTTTTGGAAAACACAGTCACCAGCATCAGTTTTACCACCGACGTCGGTAACCTTCTCTTGCTGGCATCAGTTATTTGACCGATGTCGGCCATCTGTTCTCACCGACATCGATTTCAAAATTGACATCGGTCACTGTCACTGTCCTTTTTTTTTCAAAATAGCAGCCTTAAAACCCGACCCTTTTTCTGCCAAAACCCCATTTTGAGTTTTTGAAGTTGAAAAAACACTATTTCTAAAACCTGCCCCTTCTTGCCTTGAATGGTTTTGACACGCATTCAAACCAAGGCTCTTCTTGACCAAGCGAGGCATCAATCGCTTCTGCCTTCCCCGTCCATAACTAGTCCTATAATGGAGTTCCACTCAGAGACCGAAAGAACTCCTACTCGACCGACCCCAACTCAGTCTCCCATTATCCCTAAAGGGGACCAAGATTTTGAAAGATTCTTGGACCTCAATGGCAGAGCCCTTCAACATTATCTCGCACCAAATTGAACGCGAGACTCCTTAGGCAACCCAATTTATGGAATGCTGACTTCCTTAGTCGAGACAATGATCACATCAGCAACATCCACAATTTAACCTATAGACAATCAATCCAACACCTTGACTAATAACCCGATCGTGTCTTACCTTCAAAATTTAGCCTCTCCTTCTAGACTTACCTCCATGGGGGTTTTGGTACCCCTCAACTTCAAACTACTCAACCAAATCCTACACCTTTCTAAAACCTAGTGGTCTCTATCCCCCCTACTCTTGCACCTATCAACACAAGAGTAACTGTCTACCCTTCAACAATTGTGGCCACTCCTCAACCATCTTTGACGGCCCTTATCCAATTTGTGCCTACCAACCCCATAACACAAGTGCCCTTGGCTTCAACTTCCGCCCTGATGACTAGCTACCCATATGTTGCATTTACACAAATGCAACCAACCACGTCATATGCCCCTCTCAATACCTTCCAAGCACCTTATAATCTATGGGGCACTCCACCCACCAATCCATCAGTAGACATCATCAAAATGCTGATGGACAAAATGTCTAGTCTCGAGACCTCTATTTCTAGTTCACACAATGCCCTCTCATACGAGCAAATTTGCAATGAACCCATCCATCCTTCCATCTCGATCAGGCTGTACCCCAGTCAATGGGAGCTTCCTAAATTCTCTCATTTCCAGAGCAAGGAAGACCCGCAATAGCACCTATGGGCATTCAGACATGCTTGTTATCTCATTGCCCATGATGATGCATTACTTTTATGCACATTTCCTATGTCTCTCTCTGGTGCTGCTCTTGACTGGTACAACTCTCTCACTAGCCATTCCATCTTCACGTTCACCCAGTTGGCCCAACTCTTCCTTGATCACTTCTCTATCAACATCACCAAAAAGGTCTCAATCACAGACCTCTATTCTATCTGGCAGTTTGAGGATGAATCCATAGCTGATTTCATTACTCGCTGGAGAGGCCTCATCAATCAACTCTCCTTTTCCTTACCCCAACCCAAACTTATCAAACTTTTCTCCCAAGCCTGTGCCAAGCATATTTCTTCCACCTTGCGGGTTCAGACTTTTCGCACCTTTGACGAAGCCTTCACAATGGCCCGCAAGCTTGAATTACGTGCCATCGAGGAGAACAAAGTCAAGTTACAGAGTAAGAATCCCAACTCCAAGACCAATGACTCCTCTTCTTCTAAACCTTCTTCATCTAATCCTAAGTCTAAGGCATCAGCAAACGTTGTAGTCATTAGACCTTCATCCTCTTCACCTTTAACCAACCAACCTGAGCCATCCACGTCCCAAAGCATCACCTGCCAATTCCAGTAAAGATACGTACAATGATAGTATACTCCACTCAGAGAGTCATACGCGTCTGTGCTGGAAAAACTTATCAAATAGGGGGTTCTCAATCTCCCCCAAATCTGACCACCTCCACAATTTGATCCCTCACGTGCCATCCCTGCGTGGTATAGGGAAAACAATTTTTGCAACTACCACCGTGTTAAAGGCCATGACACGGGAAACTGCAATACCCTTAAAAACATCATCCAAGACATGCTTGAAAAGGGTGACCTCATCCTCGACAATCCCAATGCACCACCCAATCAAGGCATCGACATCTTCAAGCAACCATTTCCCAATCATCCTCTGACCCAAAACAATGTCTAGACCATGACTGACGACATTCACAAACATAATATATGAACAGTCAATACGGTCTCGCCCTTCATCCCTGACCAACCTCTCTCACCAACTCAAGAGGTTAGTCCATCCATTAGTCCATCACATGTGGACGAACCTCCTTCTCCAGTTAGTTTTCCATCAACCTCTCTTATATTGGAGGATGCCTCGACCATACCGGCACCACCGGTCTCACCATCCTCCTTCTTGCTACCTATGGAGGACCCAGCCCTTCCTACTCCTCAACCGCAAGTGGAGGGTGCAATCATTCCTTCCCTCTACCCTCTTGAGGAGCCTCATTCTCTGGTTTCTTCTCCACCTAGGGAAGAACATGTCTCTCCTCCGTCTCCAAATAAAGATGAACCTGTCACGACTTCATCATGCCTTGGGTCCAAGACTACCACATCGATCTCATCTTCGGCCCCACAACCATCAACATCTTCTCAAGGACCCAAATCTCATCCAACGTCTTCTCAGCCATTTTCTTGATTAGTGGAGAAACTCGGACTTCTCCCTACAAGGAAAGTGGAGCATCAGGTACTGTGGGAGTGACTTAAAGCTCTTCAGCATGCCCGTGCCATTTCATCTCATACCACCAACCCTCCCATGGCAGAATCTCCCAAGACACTCAACAAAAACTAGACTTCCACTTCTAGACCTTCTAAACCTCAACCAACCACATCAAGACCAAAACCCACATCTACCCAATCAAAGCCAACCAAGCCACTTGGCGTTTGCCCTATCTCTAACCTCACTCATCCGCAAGTGAAGGTGGACTTAGACCAGGCCCCGACCAATAGTAGTCTTCAACCTAAATCAAAGAAGACTGCTAAACCATAGAGGTGAACTCCTCCTCCCTCGTCACCATTGCCCTCCATTTTGGGCCCTCATCCTTTGACCCTGACCAAAGTCTTCCCCATTCCAACCTCTAATCAAAACTAGTTGCCTCCGCTGCTCCCTCTACCTATCTCTAGCCTACCCTCTCCCAAAAAGATGGTACTTCTCATGAAGAAAGTGCCATCTCCACCTGTTGCCACACCATCAACCCAAAAGGTGGTACGAAAGCCTCCTCCAACTTCACCCAAGCAAAAGTCACCAGCATCACACACATCAACGAGCACGGACCCTTTAGTGGGCTCATACTCTTTGATATTGCACTGACTTTTGTAGACCTCCAGCATAACCCTTCTGCCCATCAGGCCCTTCCAACCTCTCAGGTCTAAGCCCTTCTAGTTCAACAATATGAAGATTTGTCAATATCATCATATGTCAGGCCATGATACTGAGACTTGTTGTGCCCTCAAGGCCATCATTCGCTGCTACATGGAGAAGGACACTCTCCTTCCTGACGACATTGTCGACTGACCCCTGATGCCTTCTCATATCCTTCCAACTTCTTCAACCACATCAACATCTCATCAGTAGGCCATGACCCCTTCATCTCCTTCACCCCCTATCTTTGAAATCAATGCTATCTATATAACCACTAGGTCACAAAAGGACAAGGCAAAAGAAAAAGTTGCCATTCCTTGGACCTATCCTTTCGTCAAGCTGCCTCAACTGCCAAAGCCTAAAATTTCTATCCTTGGCACATCTCAACCCTCTTCTTCTTCCTCTTCAGGGGCAATTCATGACTCCATGTTGAAACAACTTCACCAGATGCCCATGAAGATGTCCCTCTATGACCTTATTCAAACCTTGCCCCAACATCATTAAGCCCTCATCAGAGCCCTATAGGTAACGGAGGTCCAACTTGAGGACCCCCAACCACTCGCTGCCCTTGTCCACTCTTTGTCTCCCGTTGCCTCCATCACATTCAGCGACTCTGAGATTCCTACATCTAACACAAAAGATCAAGATGTTGCTCTCTTCATCACTACTTATGTTGATCAGACACGCATTAAGCACATTATGATTGATGGAGGTGCCAGCATCAACATTATCTCCACCCATGCCTTTGATCAATTGGCTCTTTCCAAGAATTGTGTATCTAAAACCGATGCAATCTTACGCTCCTTTAATGACACCACTACCACAACCATTGGCACAGTCATCCTTCACATTCATGTTGGCCCACACAGAGTCTTGGAGCTCTTCTATATCATCGAAAGAGAGTTTCAATATAACATGTTGCTGGGCCGACCCTGGTTCCACGCCATGGCTTGTGTTCCCTCCACCCTGCACCGTTGTGTGAAATTTGAGCACGACGAGCAAGTCCACACCATTCCCACTGACCCATCACCTTTCAAAACTTGTAACACAACCTATTGGCCAAACGACGTCCTCATTCCTATCAAGCCATCAACCTCGGTGCCACCTCCATCTTTGGAAGCTTTGACCAGTTCGCAAATGGTGGTCGCCCTCACCCCTCCTCTTCAAGCGGTAACCAAAGACCCCATGGAAGACATCTTCCAATGACTTTCACTTGGGTAATATCACTTGCTAGCCTTAGACATGTTCCAAACTCCGCAAGAGTATGGACGCCTTCACCACAGCCCCAGTTACGATCACCAAATCAGGATGGTCGTGCCTTATGGTCCTCCTCACCTCCGAACCAACCTTGTCTATGGGGGGCTCAATAAAGATTCTCCTGATGGCAATCCTCTCTCTTCACCGTAACCATTCACATTAGACTTCTCATTTTTTGGCAACCCCACCTTTGCACACACTTACCTTTACAGGTGTGCATGGAAGGGTTTTGGTTTTAGACACTATGAGCAAGGCTCCCATCAGCCTATTGAGCCTCTCAATGATGACAATGCCAAGAAATGATATGGCCTGGGATACCATGACCCCACTCAGGCCTCTACAGACCTTTGCCCTGAACCCACCATCGACCAATCTCCTCCAAGCTCGCCCATTCCTCCCCCTTCACCTATGGAGTCGGTGGTTTCCATCCCTCCTAACTTTTTCAATGCCTAAACACCATTCACTTGGGAACCCCTGACTTATCAACCAGGTGGGGTACCCAGGTCTCTCCTCCTCATCTTCTCTCCATCTCATTCATCTAACCCATTAATCATCTGCACTGGGTGTTAAACATTCTTCCTACCACCAAATGACTGGGGGGAGTTCGGCTTTATATCAGCAACCATGACCTTGAGCAGCCATCGACCAAACATCAATCACACATCGACCATGACCTTAACTAATCATCAAACCAGACACTGACCAAGTCTCGACCAAGTATCAATCGACCAAGCCTCGACCAAACATTAACCAAGCAATGACCAAACATCAACCAGTCAAACAATCTAACAAAATATCAATCAACTTCATGTCCAACATCAACCAACTTCTTAATCATCTTCAGCATGTGACCAATATGGAGAAAAGTAAATGAGGCAAGTTTGCTCCAAATTGGCTCGAACCTTTCATCATCACGCACAAGTATGGGTTAGGGACTTATCATCTGTCCTCTCTCGACGGATGGCTAGAACTTGAGCCTCTTAATGCCTTGCATATGCGACCATTCTACTGTTAGTCAAGTACTCATCTTCTTGACATTTAACTTGAGCTCATCCCTTAAGCAATCCCCATCCTCTTAATCCTCATTCCTTTCAACCCTATTCCCCTAAACAAATCCTCTATAACCCTTTTATGAAGTATGAAAGCTTTGTCCTAATAAAAGGGAGCCCTTGAACTTCTATAGTCTTGTCCATGACTCCAAATTCTATCAAAAATAAATCAAGATGTCAAAATATCCAAGGTCACCAAATCAAATCAAAAGGTAGACTACTCCCTCGAAGGATAGTTGTACTATCATTGCTATAGCTAATAGACTGCTCCCTCGAAGGACAGCTATTCAAACATATATAAAGCAAAAATATATACCACTCCCTTGAAGGATGGCTATGATTAAATCTTGCTACAAATAGCACTTTCTTAGAAGCTTCTCGCATCGATCAGCTTCACAAATGACCACAAAGCAAAATGACATCTCTATGTAGACTTCCCGCATTGATCAGTCTGCACCCAAAAAAAAAAATGAGTCATGGTCTTGGCTTATACTTGTCTCAGGGTCTCCTATAAAAAAGGGCAAGGTTATCTCTGCTCTAAAATGGGTTACCCTATCCTCACCTATCATAACACCTGCTCAAGGGACTTTGAGCTCACTTTAATGTCAAAGTGATTCGATTACCGCTCTAACACAACCATGGTCAACGATGTAATGCATGAATGGGGCTCTTTATTCTAACAACCCCTATCTATGCTATCATTCTGGTCCTTGTCAATGAAAGGGAGATTATGCCTTTCGCTTTCTACTTACACTTTAGTCACATTCAAACTTCACCATTTGTCAAACCAGCTTAACCCAATTTCTTTTCAGACCACTCACATAGCCTATTCACACTAGTTTCTATGGACACCAATACACATGGAAACTATGGACTACACAATTTATGTTAAGCATAAACCAATACTTGCTAAAGCATAAATAGACCTCAATTCATTTTTAGCATACATCCATCATGAATATGGAAAATTTCTAGGGATGAATGACCCCTCAACCAATGTTATAGCATACACCATTTGGAAAAGGCTACAACATATTTTTTTCCTCATCATTTCGACACATGACCAAACCAATCATCGACCAATCTTCTCAACTAGTCTGAACTACATTGGTCTGAGACCCTAAGACTAGGGCTATGTAGGTAGCACTCAGATGACACGACATCTTCTGGGGTTAGCTTGACCACCCTCATTTGTTCTTCTACCTGATGGACAAACCATATTCTTCTCCTTTAACCATGACTTGACCTTGACCAAGACCATCAACCACTTTGACCCTTCCTCCCTTTTTGGGAGAACTACATTGGCCTGAGGCCCTAACAACAGGGGATATGTAGGCAACACTCAGTTGACATGGGGTCTTCTGAGGTTAGCTCGGCCATTCCTTCATCGCATTTCTTCTATCACATTTTTTCATCACCTGTCAATCACATCACAAACACTCACCTATTTTCATAATCAAAACTAAAACCAAAACAATTAAGCTCATTAGGGCCTCCTACCTCATCTCAGCATCATCAGCGTGGTGGCACGATGGGTGCCACTAGTGGTGGACCTCCCACGGGTCCTCTACTCCCCTCTACCATCTCTATTGTGTCTCTCTACCCTCACACTTCCCCTGGCCCACAAACGCCTCTACAGCCTCCAATCACTATCTAACTCACTCCCTCTCTCCACCAATGCCTATCTGCCACCTCACCCCACTCACTTGGTCAACTCTGGGTCACTTTCACTCAGTCAACTCCAGAGCTCTATTTTCTCTCAGTCAACAAGTAGTAAATATATTTTGGTGGGCCGTCAATCCAATTTTGTCAGATTTGGCAAGCCATCGACATCAGCATCTGCGTGCTCTAGGCCACCGATGTTGGTCGATTTCTGTCGATGTCAGTCCTTTTTGGCCACTGATGTCAGTTTTATCACTGACGTCAGTGGCTTTCAACCCTCCAATTTTTCTTCATTACCCCAAAATCATGCCCCCAATCAGTCAGCTCTCTAGTAGAAGTCATCCTAGCCCCCTGGGGCACCCTTGAGATAACTTTTGCCTCTGCCTGCCTCGACCACCAGACCTTGGAGATCATGACCATCTCCTCTGACTCTAACCACATCCAAGACAAACATTGCCTTGGTTTTTTTGCATGTATTCTACCTCATGAATGGTTAGCAAAATTGTGCATAGACTACTTATGACCTTCACAAGTATAGGATCGCAAGCTGGTTGATCCCCACTACTTGTGATGTTTTTGTGTTTCCAAGAGCACTTCTTGAGCCTGAGATACCTGGAACACGATGACCATTGGAGCTTTAGCTTAGATTGAATAACCTGATCAGTGACGACCCAATGCTGGGGCCTAGTTATTTCAATTTTGGCACTCCTCGACCCTACACGTGCAATCTCACCCTTTGCAGCGTTCACACTCAATCCTCACCCTCTCTATCCATCTCTTTGTCAAATCGACACTCAATCTTAGGTTCCCTTCCCTTGACTCCCACTTTGAGGGGGGAACACCTCATCCCATACCTGGGGTAACCAACTCATATTTTTGTCTTGCAGTTCATCAAGAACAACCAACAAGACAAAAAGGGGCAAATGTAGACACCAAAATCGTGTCTACCCCCTAGTTCATCCTCCCCCCTTGGCCCCCTTGGTCTATTTCCTAACACTTGTCCTAAGTCCCCTTAATTTTAAATTAAAATAAATCAAATATTTCAAATTGATGGCCCCCTTTCCACCTCACCCATGCCACCTTGGATCCCCTCCTTGGATGCCCCCACCTCTCTCCTAGCCTTTATTACCCAAATCCTCTCTTAATCCTTCCTCTCACATCCATTTATGCCCTTCTCAACCATTTTCCCATGACCGTTTTGACCCCGACAGTGTGCAAGAATGGGCAGAGGCTAATTTTAGCCTCTGCCCCCATTCTTCTGCCACCGACGTCAATCATTATGCGGCTGACGTCAGCGGTTCTACCGGCATCAGTTACCTTCAAATCCATTTTTTGCAACTATTCTCCACCCTCACAAATGTGAACTCTCTTTGGTGATTTGGCATTCTATTTCTATCTCTCCCTCTCGCACAGCAACACCAGTAGCTACAGGTACCCTACAGAGATAGTCCCAGGCTTTTGGCACTTGCAGGACTGTTAACAACTCCAACAACAAGTTTCCTCCATTCTTCCTTCAGCAAGTAGGAGATAATCAATTTCTTGTTTTCATTTCATTTCTTATTTAGTTTTATCTGCTAATCTAGCCCACTGTCCACAACCTTTCTTGTCCTTCTCTGAGAGGCTAAAAAGCCTTATAGGATCCTTGTCTCCCGTTCATCCTCCTTTTGTTTCTGTCACCCATCTAGTCCATTCCCAGACAATATTCTCAGTCCCTCAAACTCCAAAATAGTCCCTCAAACCCCCAAACTATCCCTCTAACCCTTAAATAGGCTCCCTGACTCTCAGACGAAACCACAGTCTACCCTGCAAACCAAAAACCTAGACCTGAACTTGTCCCTGGCCATCACCCCGATCGACCTCGACCGTTGCCCCTACCGACATTGATAGCATAACTAACATCAATGACATTCCTTGATCGATGCTGGCAAAACCCCTGACGTCAGTGACTGTGCAAAGCATACTGCTATATATCAGGTACGCTTTTGCTTTCAGTCTCTTTCTTTTTAGTCTTTTATCATTTCTCATCTCTATTTTTGTTAAATATTCTATTTTTAATAGTGGACTGTCATCCTTCGAGAAGCCTTTTTGCACTTCTAGGACTGAGCCTTCGCTTGGCAGTCCACTTTCTTGTCATCTAACATTTTTCATGTTTTAGTCTCTTTCTCTTTCAGGTGTCATCCTCCACAACCAAAAAGGAGTTCTCACAATGTCTGATTCTGGTGTGCAAGTCCACAATTTGGGTATGTACAAACCCTCATCCTTTCTTCTTATTTTCTCATTTTTCCTTTCTTGAATGTGAAAATCAAAATCTTGTATAGGAACACTTTCCATCAACAGACTGATGGTCAGGCAAAAATGGTGAGCAATCAGGCCCTGTACAGTTCCATAAATCATAGTCCATTCCAAGTATGCATCAGGAATCAAATTGAAGTATAACTACCACACTTGATGATAAATCTTGATGCAATAGAGACTATTACTTCTCAACAAGGGAGGAATGATCTGGGCAACAATTTAGGTGACAATTCATGTGATAGGTCCACCCCAATTGATGATAAAACTTTCAAGAGCCATAACTTTTGCACCGTAGCTCCATTTAATTTGTCATTTGAACTGTTGGAAAGATAAGAATGAGGAGAATGAGGTGAGATGACATCAAGCTTCACTAGATAGATTTTGACCCTTGAAAACCCAATGCAAGTGCCCCAAATTTCATTTTTATTAGTGTAGTCTAAAGATAGTAAGTTTCTAAAAATAGTAATTCCTTGAATTATGTATTGTTGTAAATTGTAGAAGTAAAACCACTTAATCTCCCTCAAGATTGGTGACCTTCCACATCCTCTTCACACCTTCAAAACATGTATAAATGAAGATGTAACTCAAAATGTAAATCAAACATCTCTTCTCAGAGATAGGCATATATTTGGGTCTGTAAATTTCATCAATAAAACATCTCTTCTTAGAAATAGAATTATTTGAATTGTGTTGTTCTTATTTATTGAATTATCTTGCAACTAAATCTTTTGAGTTATGGATCAATGGTATCAGAGCAGTTTGTGCTTAGAATGTATGATTCTAAGGATGAGGTCAAATTATAGGAAGCTTGGGTGGAAAATAGAACTAGTAGACTCTCCACCTATTCGCTCCAAATGACTTTAAATGGCAGATAAAACTGAGACATATGATCCTTTCAAGGAAATGGTGAATAAAGCCCTCTAATAGCAGCAAGTTTAGATGCTATAATAATTCACTCAAATTCTCCCACAAATCTCGATGGGAAATTTTGGCTCCTCATATGCACCTCCACTTCCTTTCAGTGCCCCAACACCCTTCAAGATTTAGGTGAATTTCGATATCCCTACATTTAATTGAAAAATTAATGCTGATATAATAGAAAATTAATTAGATAATTATCATCTTATTTTTCTATGAATAAATTCATTGATAAAGAGAAGAATACCTTTGCTCTTTTGAAAGCATCATTGCCTATCAAAAATTGGTGGGAAGTGTACAAAAAGAGATTCAATGTAGATGATATTGGCTTTGAGGTGGAACTTACCTAGGATGATTTCATGGAAGCTATAAAGGTAGAGTACTACCCCATTGGAGCATATGATGATCTGTATATAGAGTGGAAACAACTTTGCCAAGGTAAGGAATAGTCTGTTCAAGATTACACTGACATTTTTCATTCTCTATCAATGAGATTGAGCATCCAAGAAAGTGAGAAACATAAGGTTCTCAAATATCATGGTAGATTACAATGGTACATATGGGGAGAAATGGAAATATTTAATTTAGAAACCATTGGTGATGTGTACAAGTTCACAGTGAAGATTGAGAAGAAGCATGGAAGAATGAATATGAAGAGTCAACCTTAAAAATAGAAAAGTGACAAAGAAGGTCAAACATGAGGCCAAAATTGGAATCAAAAGGAAGAAAAGACTGGGAAGTGGTGTGATTATCACAAATCTGGAACTCACTCCAAAAAAAAAATCTTGAGCTATTAAGTCCCTGCTATCCAAGTCACAATACTCAACATCTACTACTTTGCCTCAAAAAAACCATTCAGTTAAAGAGATTGAAGAAAAAATTGTAGATGATGAGCTTGAAGCCATTGTTGCTTCATCATAGATCCATGAGGAGAGGCTAGATGACAAGGAAAGGTTGTTTCACTCTAAGTTATGGGTGAAAGGTAAGCCTCTGCATTTCATTCTTGATAGTGGAAGTCAAAAGAATTTAATATTTGTTAATGTTATGAAAAGCCTAAATATATCCATGAATCGTCACCCAAATCCATACAGTATTGGATGGTTGCGTCTATGGATAAGCCTCCATGTCACCCACCAATGTCTTCTCTCATATGCAATAAAACCTTTCCAAGATCAAGTATTATGTGATGTGGTCAATCTAGATGTTTGTGATATACTCTTTGATCAGCCATTCATGTATTATCGACATGACATCTATGAATCAAGAACTTGAAGGATCACTCTCACTCTTGGAACATGGTGTTATAGGGTACCAGAGGTACCACCTTCTACATCTATCTCTCTGATTAGTGCCAAGAAATTTGTTCTCATGGTGGTCAAGCCACAAGAATCCAAAAGGGCTGATGTTGCAGCCCTAACTACACAAACAACACAACAATAGAATCAAATAGATACCAAGATGAATAATTTCATGGCCTTCCAACCATAGACTGATGGTCAGATAGAAATGGTGAGCAATTGGGCCCTGTATAGTTCCATAAATCACAGTCCATTGCAAGTATGCATTAGGAATCAAATCAAAGAACAACTACCACACTTGATGATAAATCTTGATGTAATGGGGACCATTGCTTCTCAAGGAGGGAGGAATGATCTGAGAAACAATTCAAGTGATAATTTAGGTGATGGGTCCACCTCAATTGATGATAAAACTTTTGGGAGCCATAACTTTTGTATTGTGGCTCTAATTGACTCATCATTTGAATTGTTGGAAAGATAAGAATGAGGATAATGTGGTGAGATGGAATTGAGCTATGTTCAAAAGATTTTTACCCCTAAAAACCCAATGAAAGTGCCCCAAATTTTAATTTTAGTAGTGTAGTTTAAAAATAATAAGTTTCTAAAAATAGTAATTCCTCAAATTTTATATCATTGTAAATCATGGAAGTCGACCACTTAATCTCCCTCGAGATTAGTACCTTCCCAAAATGGAAATTAGACATCTCTTCTCAGAGATAGGAATATGTTTGGGTCTATAAATTTCATCAATAAAACATTTCTTCTCAGAGATAGCATTATTTGAATTGTGTTGTTCTTGTTTCTTGTATTATCTTTCAAACAAAGATTTTGAGTTTTGGATCAGTGGTCTCAGAGCGGTTTGTGTTTACATTATAAGATTCCAAGGATGAGGTTAGATTATAAGAAGCTTGGGTGGAAAATAGAACCAGTAGACTCTCCACTTATTCACTCCAAATGACTTCAAATGGTGGACAACACCAAGACATTTGATCCTTTAAAGGAAATGGTGAATGAATCCCTCCAAAAGTAGCAAGCACATATGCTACAACAATTCACTCAAATTCTCTAACAAAACTTGATGGAAAATTATGGATCCTTATCTGCACCCCCACATCCTTTCAATGCCCCAACACCCTTCAAGGTTAAGGTGAATTTTTATATCCCTATATTTTAAGTAAAAATCAATGTTGATGCAGTAGAAAATTTGTTGGATCAATTGTCATCTTATTTTTTTGTAAATAAATTCACTGATAAAGAGAAGATCACTTTTGATATTTTGAAAGCATTATTACCTATCAAAAATTGGTGAGAAGTGTAAAAAAAGAGATTTAATGCAGATGATATTGGCCTTGAGGTGGAACCTACCTAAGATGATTTCATAAAAGCTATAAAGGAAGAATACTACCCCAATAGAGAATATGACAATCTGTATATAGAGTGGCAATAACTTTAACAAGGTAAGGAATAGTCTGTTTAAGATTACACTGACATTTTTCATTCTCTATCTATGAGATTGGGCATCTAAGAAAGTGAAAAACACAAGGTTCTCAAATATTATGGCAGAATATAATGGTACATATAGGAAGAAATGGAACTCTTCAATTTGGAAACCATCGGTGAGGCATACAAGTTCATAGTGAAGATTGAGAAGAAGCATGGAAGAATGAATATGAAGATTCATCCTTAAAAATGTAAAAGTGATAAAGAAGGTCAAACATGAGGCCAAATTTTGAAGAAAAAGGAAGGAAAGACTGGGAAGTGGTGTGATTGTCACAAATTTGGAACTCACTCCAAAGAAGAATGTCTAACCATCAAGTCCCTACTTTTTGAGTCACAATACTCAACATCTACTACTATGCCTCATATAAACCCTACAGTTGAAGAGGTTAAAGAAGAAATTGTAGATTATTGAGCCTAAATCCATTGTTTTTTTATCACAAACCCATGAGGAGAGGCTAGATGACAAGGAAAGATTGTTTCACTCTAAGTTATGGGTGAAAGGTAAGCCTTTGCATTTCATTCTTGATAGTGGAAGTCAAAAGAATTTAATCTCTGCTAATGTTGTGAAAATCCTAAATATTTTCATGAAGACTCACCCAAATCCATATAGTATTGGATGGTTGAGTCTAGTGAGAAACCTCCGTGTCACCCACCAATGTCTTCTCTCATATGTAATAAAACCTTTCCAAGATGAGATCTTATGTGATGTGGTCAATCTAGATGTTTGTGATGTACTCTTTAGTCAACCATTAATATATGATCAACATGGAATATATGAATCAAGAACTTGAAGGATCACTCTCACTCTTGGAACATGGCACTATAGGGTACCAGAGGTACCACCTTTTACATCTGTCTCTCTGATTAGTGCCAAGAAATTTGTTCTCGTGGTGGTCAAACCACAAGAATCCAAAAGGTCCAATGTTGTAGCCCTGAATACAAAAACAACACAACAACAGAAGCAAATAGATGCCAACTGAAAGAAGTTCATGGCCTTCCATCCATAGACTGATGGTAAGACATAAACGGTGAGCAATCGGGCCCTGCATAGTTCCATAAATCACAGTCTATTCCAAGTATGCATTAGGAATCAATTCAAATTAAAACTTACACACTTGATGATAAATATTGATGCAATGGAGAAAATTAATTTTAAAGGAGGGAGGAATGATCTGAGAAATAATTTAGGTGATAATTTAGGTGACGGGTCCACCCTAATTGATGACAGAACTTCTGGGAGCCATAACTTTTGCATCGTAGCTCTAATTGAGTCACTATCTGAACCGTTGGAAAGATACGAATGAGGAGAATGTAGTGAGATAGTATATATCTTTGGTTAATTTATTTTTAATCTTTAAAACCTAATGTAAGTGTCCCAAATTTCAATTTTAGTAGCGTAGTCTAAAATAGTAAGTTTCTAAAAATGGTAATTCCTTGAATTTTGTATTGTTGTAAATCTTGGAAGTCAAACCAGTTAATCTCCCTCGAGATTGGTGACCTTCCACATCCTTATAAATATTTAAAAACATGTATAAATAAAGATGTAACCCAAAATGGAAATCAGACATCTCTTCTCAGAGATAGGCATATGTTTAGGTCTACAAATTTGATCAATAAAACATCTCTTCTTAGAGATAGCATTATTTGAATTGTGTTATTCTTATTTTTTAAATTATCATTCAACCAAAGCTTTTGAGTTTTAGATCAGTGGTATCAAAGTGGTTTGTATTTAGAGTGTATGATCCCAAGAATGAGGTAAGATTATAGGAAGCTTGGGTGGAAAATAGAACCAGTAGACTCTCCACCTATTCACTCCAAAAGACTTCAAATGGTGGATAACATCGAGACATCCAATCCTTTCAAGGAAATGGTGAATGAAGCCCTCCAGTAGCAAAAAGTGTAGATGATAAAACAATTCACTCAAATTCTCTAACAAATCCTGATGGGAAATTTTGGCTCCTCATCTACACCCCCACATTTTTTTAGTGCCCCAACACCCTTCAAAGTTTAGGTGAATTTTTATATCCCTACATTTGAAGTAAAAATCAATCTTGATGTAGTATAAAATTGGTTGGATCAATTTTCATCTTATTTTTCTATAAATAAATTCATCAATAAAGAGAAGATCAGCTTTGCTCTTTTGAAAGCATCATTGCCTATCAAAAATTGGAGAGAAGTGTACAAAAAGAGATTCAGTGTAGATGATATTAGAATTAAGACAAAACCTACATGGGATTATTTCATAGAAGCTATAAAGGAAAAATACTACCCCATTGGAGCATATGATGATTTGTATATAGAGTGGCAACAACTTTGTTAAGGTAAGGAATAGTCTGTTCAAGATTACACTGACATTTTTCATTCTCTATCTGTGACATTGTGCATCCAAGAAAGTGAGAAACAAAATGTTCCCCAATATCATGGTGGATTACAATGGTACATATGAGGAGAAATGGAACTCTTCAATTTAGAAACCATCAGTGAGATGTACAAGTTCATAGTGAAGATTGAGAAGAAGCATAGAATAATGAATATGAAGAGTCAACCTTCAAAATGGAAAAGTGACAATGAAGGTCAAACATGAGGCCAAAATTAGAAGCAAAAGGAAGGAAAGACTGGGAAGTGATGTGAATATCACAAATATGGAACTCACTCCAAAGAAGAATGTCAAGCCATCAAGTCCCTACTTTTTTAGTCATAATACTCAACATCTACTACTCTACCTCATACAGACCCTACAGTTAAAGAGGTTGAAGAAGAAATTGTAGATGCTGAGCCTGAAGCCATTGTTGCTTCATCATAGACCCATGAGGAGAGGCAAGATGACAACGAAAGGTCGTTTCACTCTAAGTTATGGGTGAAAGGTAAGCCTCTGCATTTCATTCTTGATAGTAGAAGTTCAAAGAATTTAATCTTTGATAATGTTATGAAAAGCCTAAATTTGTCCATGAAGCCTCACCTAAAGCTATACTGTATTGGATGGTTGAGCCCAGGGAGAAACCTGTGTCACCCACCAATGTCTTCTCTCATATGCAATAAAACCTTTTGAGGATGAGGTCTTATGTGATGTGGTCAATCTAGATGTTTGTGATATACTATTTTCTTAGCCATTAATGTATGATCAACATGACATATATGCATAAAGAATTCAAAGGATCAATCTCACTCTTAGAACACAACACTATAGGGTACTAGAAGTACTACCTTTTACATTTATCTCTCTGATTAGTGCCAAGAAATTTGTTCTCATGGTGGTCTAGCCACAAGAATCTAAAAGGGATGATGTTGTAGCCCTGACTACACAAAAAATAGAACAACAAAAAAAATAGAAATCAATCTAAATAAGTTCATGTCCTTCCATCCATAGACTGATGGTTAGATAGAAATGGTGAGCAATTAGGCCCTGCACATTTCCATAAATCACAGTCCATTCCAAGTATGCATCAGGAATCAAATCAAAGTACAACTACCACACTTGATGATAAATCTTGATGAAATGAGGACCATTGCTTCTCAAGGAGGGAGGAATGATCAAGGTAACAATTTAGGTGACAATTCAAGTGATGGATCCACCCCAATTGATGATAGAACTTCTGGGAGCCATAACTTTTGCACTGTAGCTCCAATTATGGAAAGATAAGAATGAGAAGAATGTAGTGAGATGGAATTTATCTCCACTAAATGGATTTTGAACTATGAAAACCCAATGAAAGTACCCCAAATTTCAATTTTAGTAGTGCAGTCTAAAAATAGTAAGTTTCTAAAAATAGTAATTCCTCGAATTCTATATTGTTGTAAATCATGTCAATCAAACCACTTAATATCCCTCAAGATTGGTGACCTTCCACATCATATTGACACCTTGAAAACATGTATAAATGAATATGTAACCCAAAATGGAAATCAGACATCTCTTCTCAGAGATAGGCATATGTTTGAGTCTACAAATTTGATGAATAAAACATCTCTTCTCAGAGATAACATTATTTGAATTGTGTTGTTCTTATTTCTTGAATTATATTTCAACTAAAGATTTTGATTTTTGTATCATTCAACTGTAACATCCTTTCTCATTTTCCTTCATCCAAATCAATTCTTACTTCTAATGTAGTCATAAAAGTTTGCATTTCAAATTAAATGAAAAGAAGAGGTTTCTTACCATAGACTAACTCATATAGTGAAAAACCAGTGGTGGTTTTCCATGTAATATTTTATGCCCAAACATCTTCTGGGAGTTTAGATACCTATTTTTTCTGGCTACTATTGACTATCTTGGTAAGAATGTTCTCTAACTTTCTATTAGTGACTTACACTTGTCCATTTTCTTAAGGATGGTATGGTGAATATTTTTGGTGGTTGAATTGATAGATCTCCATGAATCTTTGAATCATATTGGACATGAATTGTGGTCCTTGATCTAATACTATTTATCTTGGTTCACCAAAACACTACATGATTCTAAAATAGAGGAAGTCTACTACTACTTATTTTATAGAAGAAAGATCTTGAACTTCAGCTCATTTGGTTACATAGTCTGCAAAAACTAATAAATATTAATTACCTTGTGATGGTAGATCTATGGGCCCAATAAAGTCCATACCTCACTTCTAAAAAGGCTCCAAGATAACTTTTGGGTGAAGAGGCATCTCAGAGGATAACATAGGCTTCCCCATTATGTGACATGCATCACATTACCAAACATAAGTTTTTATCTATTTGTGAAGAGTTGGTCAGTAATATCTAGCTCCAAGGATTTTATGCATTATTTTTTTACTAAGTAATGTACTCCTCCACGTTTATCATGACATGCACTAATGATATCATACATCTTATTTTCTTTTACACATCTGTAAAAAACATGATTAGGTCTAAGTTTAAATAGTATACCATTAATCCATTTATAAGAACTTATTCTAATAAAACATTTCTTTTATTTTTTAATACATTGAAAAGGAAAATTCCATGTAGCTATAAAATGTGCTATGTTAGAAAACCAAGGGGTTTTTGATGAAACAAAAAATAAGTATTCATCTAGAAAGTTGTCTTCTATAGGTTATTATTCATCTTCATTATGTAGTTTGGAAAGAAAATCAACAACCACATTGAACTTTTCTAGTTTATCAATAATTGTTATGTCAAATTCTTGTAGTAAAAATATCCATCTAATAACTATTAATCTTACTATTGGTTTATTCATCAAGTTTTAGTTATTTGTATGATCAATATATACAAAGATTTTATAACTAGTAATATAATGTCTAAACTTGTTTATGGCATAAATTATACTAAAAAATTCTTTTTCAATGGTTGTATAATTTATTTTAGTTGCAGTCAAGTTTTTACTTATATAATATATGGCATACATATGCCCATTTTCATCTTTCTATCCAAAAATAGCTCCCATGGCATGATTTGATGCATCAGTATAGATGTGGAAGGGTTGTGACTAGTTAAGTCCTCTTAAATCTGGTGTAGTATTGAGCTTTTCTTTTATTGTCTTAAATGCTTGTTGACAAGCTAAATTCTAGACAAATTCACTTTTTTTATAAGTAAATAAAACATTAGAGCAACACTATTTCTAAAATCTTCTATAATATCTTGCATGTCCTAGAAAACTTTTAATGTCAATTTTGATTTTGAGGAATAGGCAATTTTGAAATGACTTCAATTTTCTTTGGATCAACTTGTATTCATTTTGTATAAATATGATGACCGAAGACTATGCCTTATTCTACTATAATCAAACATTTCTCATGACTAAGAGACAAATGATGATCTTCACATATTTTTAATAATTTTTCAAGATTACTCAAACCTTCATCAAAAGATTCTCCATGAATAGTAAAATCATCAATATAAACTTCTACACAATCATTAGTCAAGTCTGAAAATATGGCTAAGATAGCTCAGTGGAAAGTGGCAGGTGCTTTGCATAATCCAAAGGGCAAGACTCTATAAGTAAATTTTCCCCATGCATAGGTGAAGGTTTTTTTCTCTTAATATTTAGGTGCCCCTTGTATTTGGTTATATCCACTAAAGCCATCTAGGAAAGAAAATTATCTTTTCTCAACTAGATTATCACGTACTTAATCAATGAAGGGTAGAGGGAAGTAGTCTCTCATTATTGCTTTGTTTAACTCTCTATAGTCCACAAATACTCTCCATTTACCATTTTTATTAGGGATAATGACTAGGGAAGAGACCCATTGGATATTATAAAATGGGATAAATAAATCCTACTTCTAATAGCTTCTCAATTTTAGTTTTGATAATGTCTATTAAGGTAGGATTAATTCTTCTTTGTGGTTATCTTACTAGTTTAATGTTCTCTATGTAATTGTGGTGTGTAAAAATACTTGGATGAATTCCTTTCACATCTTGATATTCCCATGAAAAAGCTTGAGTGTGATCTTTAAGTACATCAAAAACTTTCATTTCTTGATCATTTATCAACCAACTGTTTATATTTAGTATCTTCTTTGTGGTTACTATTATTTGTTTAGTTCCTAGATGGGAGGAATTTATTTGTTTGAATTCACTCATCAATGACTTGAGAGGACATGGATGTATAAGTAATACATGAAATGTAATAGCATCTTTAACAAAATTTTCTCCTATAGGAATGATTCTAGCTAAAGGACAATGGAACGGTGTAAGAAATAAGTCTTATCCTTCATATGCCCATTATATCACACTATTTTTAATGTAATTATGATCATATGATTTATTTAAAGAGGTGGAAGAGGATGAATGATTAGAAGAAGAATAAATATTATCTTGAAAAGGTCTTTTATTTAAATCAATAGCTAGTCTATTATAATTTGTAGTTAAAATATCAAGATCCATAGCTCAACTATCAAGATCTATAGCTAGACTATCAAGATCTATAACATTTCCATTGGTTATTAATAACTTATCATCTAATTCATCTGTATGTTCAATGATTGTAACCATGGCTAAATAAGAGATACTATCATTATTTTCATTAGGTTGATCAATCCCTAATTGTTTGATAATATTGATTGATGGTTAATCAAGTGGATATAAAGAGATTCATTTTGCTTTAAGACCATTTGAAATGGTCATATCCCCTAATCTACAATCAATAAATGTTGTTATAGTTTCTAGTCAACATCTTCCTAGAATCATTCGATGTCTAATCTATTTCTTCTTATGTTGGAAAATAATAAAATCACTAGGATACTCCCATGATTATATGGTTAACATTATTTCTACAATGACACCTTCTGGTTTAGTGGTGGAATGATCTGTCATTTATAGGATTGTGGTGGTTGGTTACATGTCCTTTAGAGAGATATTTTGCATATTGTCTATAGTAATTACATTAATGGTGGCCCCTAAATCTACCAATACATTTGGTATCTCTTGTTGTCTATTTTTTATATAAATGATAGGACTTCTTGGATCTCTATATTTAGATAACAATTTTCCTACTAATAGATCAACAAGTTTACCATCAATTTGTATAGTCATAGGATACTATCTTTTTCTACTAGGTGTCTTGATACATAAGATTTTAATCATCTTATTTACTTCTAGAATATCTTGAATGGTTTGTAGTAATTGAATCTCTAGTTTAGTTTTTGGAGTTCTTGAATCAATTCAGACTCTTTTTTATTTTAAACTTATTTTAATCTTTTTGGAAAAGGCACAAAAAGAGGTGTTAGAATTACTTCCTCTATTTTTTTAGTTTCCTCTTGAGATTAATTTTATTTATTTGGTTGAATTTATGAACTTTCTTATTCTTTTGGTACTTTTATGATGATAACCTGGGGTTCCTAAACTATTCTTCCTGATCTTAGATGAATATTTTCACATTCAATAGCTCCTACTCCCATTGTTTCACCTTGTTCGTTTACAAAAACCTATCTATTTTTTGGATTTACTACTGGTCATGTAGGTAGTTGATGTTGTTTTACTTATTCTATGAGGGTGGTTTTATTTCCTTGGGGAACCATTAGTGCTTTTTTTTGTGGATATCTTCTTTGACGTTGTTGATTATAGTTTTGACTAGAATTCCAATGTTGATTTATCCAAGGTTGTTGATGACCTTGTGGTATCCATGTTTGCTAAAAAGGCTGGGGCATTATCCAAAATTGTGGAATCCATTATTGCATACCTCATGGTGGTGTATCCCAAATTTTTTGAGGTACATGTCATTATTGATAATGAATTCTTGAGCCAAATTGTTGATTTTGTTGAAAAGTATTTCCTTTTCTCTGAACATAATTGATTTCTTCTATGGCCTATGTATTTTGTTTGAACTAATTTTTGAGACTAGTGAGATTACTAAAATTCTTTATTTCATGATCCTTAGTGTCATAAATTCCACAAATTTTAGTTTTGTCCAAAGGACAGTTTCTAAGTGCTTCTTTCAATCTGCATTTTAGGTAATATATCTCCAATGGTTTAACATTTAATTTGGAATTAGCTTTTGATACATCCAATGTTGAGTTTAACTGGACCATTATGTCTATTTTGAATTTTACCAATTATTCCATTAATTAACTTACATCACTATATTTTCCTAATTTCCCTTTTCTACTACTAGGTTTTGTTTTAGAGTAGTTGGTAAATAACCATTAAATTTCTTTAAAATCTAGTTTAGTGATATCCCCTTTTCCCATAAGATTTCAAGCATCTCTATAAGAGTCATCCAATACTTTAAGAAAAACTATTTTAATCACTTCTTCAGATAAATCATAACCACATCTATTAAGAGCAAAGGCAAACTGATCCAAATAATCTTCCATATTTTCATCTTCATTTTGTCTAATTTTGAAAAAATCTTCCTTACTATCCTTGACCTTGTAGTAATCCTAATATTTATCCAAAAAGGTTGTTTCCATTTCTCTTCAAGTGTGAATAGAGTTCCCTCCTAGCCCCATGAACCACCTCATTGCCCCTTCTTTAAAATTAGAAGGAAAAAAGCTTCAATTTTTGGCTATCTGAGGTGTAATCATAGGTATGACAAAGAACCTTAAACTAAAAAAAAAATTGGTTTAGGTCTTCAGTGGACAATCCTCTGTAAAATTTGTTAAATAGGTTGGATAAATATTTTTCATTGTTCATTCATCATCTTCAAAGGCAATAGGATAAGAGAAAGTCCTCTCAAGAGCATTCCTTTGAGGGTTCTCTACTTGGCCTACATTTTTACCCATGTCAAATAAAGTTATAATGAGAGGAGGGGATTTTGGTTGTCCAATATTTATGATTTTAGCTTGTGCAAAATATGATTCTTCTAGTTTCTTAGAAATATTTTTAAAATATTCCTTTATCTCTTTTTGAAAACAATCTTTTTTTTTTTGAAGCAGCCTTGATTCTTTCCTGTAAAGGGTCAGAATCCTTTGGTACAAACCTACCTTGTGGATCTCTCAACCTACTCATATACTTGATGTTGACAAAAGAGTTATTTTATTTGCTTTTGTATTTTTTTTGTTTTTGGACTATTACCCTAAATTTTACCTTGCTAACACCTAAATGATTACCTAGTAATGACACCAAAAATGATGGGTGTCATTATTACCCTTTCATTTAACCAACATAAGTTGGTGTTTGTTCT
>JARHVA010004467.1:592500-767500 GCA_037957365.1 Torreya grandis
TCATTAAATTAAGCTTCCATTAAAATTTTAGCTTGTTTGGATCTATTTTACAAAAGTTATCACCATTTTAGGGTTTTTCATAAAATTGCTCTATAGTGCACAATTCAGAGAATTTTTCTGAGTTATTTACATTTTTGGAAACATTAGAAAAATTTAGATAGGGTATTTTATTTTTATTTTATATTTAAAGTATAAATAAATCCAAAATTACTTGGTCAAAGTTGGGTCAAAAGTGCCAATCAGGGTCGACATCATAAAGCCCTTTTATAGTAGGTCCACAAACTTGGGGCTAAGGAAAGGGTGCTAAAACTCTAGGTAAAAATTCTAAAAAGTAAGAGATGGAGTTAGAAGGGGTGTGTACTAGATCCTTTATACCAGGTTTCTCTAACATAGATCACAAAGTGAGCCAACTTGACTATAGTGTACAAGGCATTCAAAGTGAGGTGCAATGCATACAGTCTAATATGAAATCCATACAAGATATTTTGGTAGGTATCATGATGGATTTGAAAAATAATTAGTCAAATCATCCATCTATCACTATTTCACAACCCCACCAGGGTGGTTCTCCTAACTAGTCTACTTCAAATCCAACTACATTGCCACAGAGGAACTTGTTACCAAAGGTAGATATGTGCAAATTTGATGGAAAAGATCAACTCAATTGGATCAACCAAATGGAGAATTTTTTTGAACTACATTAGATCCCAAGTGGATAGAAGGTTACCATGGCATTCTTTTATCTTGAACCTGATTAATTCATTTGATATTAATGGTTGTGTGCTCAAAAGAAAAAGATGACTCTCAGTGTCACCTAGTCAATTTTTATAGAGGAGCTGCAATTACACTATGGTAATAGTGTGATAGATAATTACTTTAGCCAACTAGAAATATTGTGATAGAATGGCTCCATCAAGGATTATATTCATCATTTTCAAAACCTATCCTTACGTGTGGAGACAATTTTTGAGAACTTGAATGACCTATTTTTGGGTAGACTCAAGGACCACATTCAACATGAGGTATGCCTATTTAATCCACTTAAGATTTCTAATTCTATTATCATGGCATGCAGAGCTGAGGAAAAATTCATAGCCAACAAGAAGTAGCCATTCACTCACTTTAAAGATCATAGCATATCGACACCAACATTTCCTCCACCTACTAGATTTACCCCTCAATAAATTGAAGAGAAGTGTGCAATACGATTATGTTTCAGTTGTGAAAGCAAATGGAGAAAATGACATAGATGTGCTGAGAAGAAGTTTTTATACATTCAGGGATCTAATGAAGATGAAGAATAAGATGATGCCTCCAATGATGATGAGGAAGAGATAGAGGAGGTACCTAAAGATTCCCAACCTACAATCTCTTGTCATGCACTTGTAGGTATTAGCACTCCAAAAACTCTTTAGATGGTGGGTTTCCTCAAGAAATCAAAGGTGACAATGTTGATGGATTTGAGGAGCACACATAACTTCATCAACCATAATTTGGTGACTCGATTGAACTATTTCATCTACTTAGCACCAAAATTTTACGTCATGATTGTAGATGGTGGCATAATTAATTGTTCAGGCAAATGCACTAGTATTAAGCTTACTATGGGTGAGTAAAATATTGATTCTCCTATGGTTTCTATTCCCATGGGTAGCACAAACATTGTTTTGAGAGTCTAATGGCTCATAACCTTGGGTACCATTGAGATGAAATTCCAAGAACTATTCATGCACTTTCATTATAAAGGTAGAAAAATTGAACTACATGGATTACAAGAAAAATATCCACAATTGATTAGTACACATCAGATGACAAAGATGCTAAAAAGGGGAAGAGGGAATTATTGCACTATTATGTTTCATAAAAGTTCAACCCACATAAGTATCTACACATATTTATCTACAAATGATTCTTGATGACCACCCATCTATTTTTGGGGCCATGCCAAAAGGACTACCACCAAAAAGAGAACATGATCATGCCACTCAACTACTTCTAGGGAGTCAACCACCAAATATCAAACCATATAGATATCCATATGCATAGAAGAGTGAAATTGAAAAGATGGTCCATGAGATGCTAGAGGTAGGGATCATCAAGCACAGCCAAAGTGCATATTCATCACTAGTGGTCATGGTGTAGAAGAAGGATGACACATGGAGGATGTGCTTAGAATATAGGGAACTCAACAAGTACACCATCAAAGATAGTTTTCCTATTTTAGTAATTGATGATTTACTTGATGAGTTGCATGGTGCTAATTATTTCACAAAATTGGATCTTCCCTTAGGGTACCATCAAATTAGAATCAAAGATGAACATGTTCATAAAAATGCTTTTAGAATGCATGAGGGCCATTATGAGTTTTTGGTAATGCTCTTTGGTCTTACAAATGCACCATCTACTTTTTAGAGCTTGATGAACACTATTTTAGGCATTTTTTAAGGAAGTTTGTGCTAGTTTTTTTTTATCACATATTGATTTATATTCAGACATGGGAAGCACATCTGCAACATGTGAAACAGGTGTAGATAGTTTTGGAGATGCATCGGCTTTATGCGAAGCCATCTAAATGTGATTTTTGAGTACAAGAGGTAGAGTACCTAGATTAAATTATTTCCCATAAAGGTGTCAAAGTTGATCCCTAGAAGATCAAATCTATGATGGAATGGCCCATGCCAAAAACTATCAAAAACCTCCAAGGGTTCCTAGGACTAACATGTTACTACCAAAGATTTGTGAAAGGTTATGGCAGCATAGTAGCTCCACTCACTGCATTGATAAATAAGGATGCCTTCCATTAGAATGATGCCACTACCAAACAATTTGAGAAAATTAAAGTAGCTATGTGCACCACTCCAATTTTGGCTACTCTAGACTTCTCAGATAGATTCATTGTTGAATGTGATGCTTCTGGATCTAGGTTGCGAAAATTACTAATGTAGGAAGGAAGACCCATTGCATTTGAGAGTCATCAATTCAAATGTAAGAATATACAAAAACCTATCTATGAGAAATAAATGATGGATATTATTCATGTAGTTAAATAGTGGAGGCATTATCTGATGGGTAGACACTTTAAGGTGAAAATGGATCATGATAGTCTCAAATGCTTTTTGGAGTAAAGATTATCATCTGAGGAACAACAAAAGTGGGTAACCAAAATGTTGGGTTATGATTTTGAAATCATCTACAAGAAGGGTAAAGATAATGTAGTAGTAGATGCACTATCCAGATGGGATATATCCATAGAAGCATTATTTTGTGCAATGTCCATGTTGCAAGCAGATTGGGTGGATGAAGCTAGGTTAGAATGGGAGAAGACAAGGATACATAGGTTCTGATTCAGAATCTCTAGCAAGGTAATTTAGCCTTTGAAAAATTTGAATGGAAAGGTAATGTCATATGGTATAAAGGTAGGTTACACTTGTGCAAAGATTCAGAGGTTAAGCATAACATTCTTGTGTAGTTACATGCATCTCCAATTGGTGGAAACTCAGGGTTCTTGAAAACTTATCATATAATTAAGAAAGAAGTATTTTGGGAAGGACTCAAGGGATATGTACAAAAGTTTGTGGTAGAATGCTTGATATGCTAATAGAATAAAGGTGAGATAGTTAAGACCCCAGGTCTATTACAACCATTAGCAATTCCTAGTCAAAGGTGGGAGGAGGTTTCCATGGATTTAATCATAGGGTTACCTTGTTCTAAAGGTAAGAAAGTTATCTTGGTCATTATGGATAGGCTTACAAAATATGCCCATTGTTGTGCTCTCTCACACCCATTTTCAGCAAGTACAGTAGTAGTTATTCTTTTGGAGGCAATTCTAAAATTACATGGAACCCCAAAAATAATTATAAGTGATCATGATCCTATTTTCACTAGTAAGTTCTAGACTGAACTATTTTCCTATTTGGGTACTCAGTTAGCTCATAGCTCATCTTACCACCCCCAATCCAAAAAATAAATAGAAATGGTTAACGAATGTTTAGAGGGGTATCTCTATTATTTTGTATCAGATAAATAAGAACATTGGGTAAAATGGATACCACTTGCAGAATGGTGGTATAACACATCTTTCCATACCTCTTCTAAAATGTCTCCATTTCTAGCACTATATGATTACCATCAACTTTCCATCACTTCTTCATTAAAGATGTAAACCAAGGTTAGAGATGTGGAGGAGCACATTCAACATCAATAAGAGGTTTTGGCTAGTTTGAGAGAGAATTTGGCCTTGGCACAAAAAAAGATGAAGCATTAAGTAGATCAACACTGTAGTGAGTGAAATTTTGAGGTGAGTGATTGGGCATTTATACGTTTGTAGCCTTGCAATTAGATGTCCTTGAAGCAATAGAAAAAGGACAAAAAACTTGATCCTAAGTATTATGGCCCTTATCAGGTTCTACAAAAAATTGGAAGTGTCACTTACAAGCTCGAGTTACCTCATTCATCTCATATACACCCAGTATTTCATGTTTCCTATTTGAAGAAGGTCATTGGATAGAAAGTTTCAACCTAGATAGAGCTCCCAGAACTAGATGAAGAAGGATGAGTCATTTTATAACTAGAGAAGATCCTCTAAATACGTACTAAGAGGTTGAGAACTAGAGTATAAGGAATATCTGATCAAGTGGAAGAACCTGAGCAGTGAAGTTGTAACTTGGGAAGGTGAATATTTTTTGCAACAACATCTAGAGTTGTTCAACATTGATGACAACATTGGTTTGAAGGGGAAGGTCATGCTAAGCCCATAACCTATTATTGTTCCCAAAATCTGTCACTTGCTTTTGTGGAAAACATACCGACCATTTTGGTCTTGTAGACAAAAATTCTCTCTTTTCTTTCTCAAAAATATTTTGAGTATTTAAGTTTTTCAAATATTCAAGCCTTTTTCCTTTAAGAAAGTCACAGGTTTAATAGGTGGGCTTTCTTCAAAGGAAGTTCAAAACACTTAAGGCTTTTTCTTAGTGTTTTGAGTATGGTTCAACGCCCAAGTTCAATCAAAAGACTCAATGGTTGGATTCAAATAATTAGAATGAACCACTTTAAACCATTGAACCATTGAATCCTACCTCCGTAAGGTTCAAAGGTTTAGCGAATTTGTTGGACTTAAAGAAAAGAAGGATTCAAAAAGTTAAGATTGAAACATTGAACCTTGAACCAAAAAGGTTTCAAAGGTTTAAAGGTTTAATAAGTTCAAATATTTTGATGGACTTAGAAAAGGAAAAGATCCAAAGAGTTCACAACTTCAAAGGATTTAAAGAAAGAGAATGAACCTTTGAACCTTGAACCAAAATCGTTCAAAGAGTTCAATGTTTTAAAGGAAGCTTTGAGTGAATGAAGGAAGCAGAAGATTACAGAAAGAAGTTCAACCAAATGGTTCAATCGAAGAAGAAAAAGAGAGCAAATGTGGCCCTTTACAAAACATTCAATCACCGAACCATTGAACCTTTGAACCAAAAGAGTTCAAGGTTCAAGGTTCAAAGAGGTTCAAGCGACCAGTGACATCCCCGCAGATGTCAAATTCAAGGTGATGGAATAACTGTTGGTTTTCAAAAGACCTAAGAACAAGCTCAATGACTAGCCCAAAAAAGAGCTAAAAGAGCATTAGAAAGTGAGAAGATAGCCTTGAGAGCTCAGATCACCAAGAAGAGACAAAACATGGCAAGGAAAGAGAGAAAAACTATAGGAAATCTAGTAATATCTATAGGAGAGTTATTTCCAGTAGGTGGAATAGTCCACTAGGTGTACATCAAAGAGTACGAACATTCAAAGGTGCGGCCTAACTTTTTGCATTAAATAAAGGTGAATGGATAGCTGTGTAAGCATCATAAAGAAGACCAAACAACCCATGCTTAGGAAGAGACATTTGAGATGATTCAAAATGCAAAAGTCAGGGCCGATGACCTATTCCAAGATGGCCCTTTCATAGATATTCAATGCATTCAATATAGCATGGGCCATTTTCATGAAAACAAGTGCCCAAGTCTTTCTTGTGATGCTATATATTTTAATCTCTCATTTTGTATTAAGGAGATCTCTCTATTATCAGAAGGGAAGATTTGGATAAATTGAAAGGCATTCCTGAGACTTTGAGCTCAGACTATTAATCATATTTTGTTAAGTGAATGAGAAAGCAAGTGACCTTTCAAACTTTGTGTTGAAATAACTTGTGTCATTTAAGAAATTGTTCTTATGTCTTTTTCCTAAATATAGTCTTGTCTATTTAATCAAACAAGAAGAAAAAGTGGAAATATGCTGGAATATGTCTTAAAGCCGACTGTGGGAGAGTTTGTGCTACCATAAGTGTCTTCAGTCTATGTTTTGTGTAAAGGATACTAGAAAGACTTTGAGCTCTCTTTATCATTCGTAATCCTTTACTCTATTGTAGTTTTAGGTGGAGACTTTGAGTTGTGCCTAATTATACGATGTTCTTTGTCCTAATTAGTGGGAGAAACAAAAAAAGACTTTGTGCTTTTGTGGGTTTCTTGTGGATCCTATTACTAATCTAGGAAGTCTTTCTCTCATTTTCTAAACATCATTTCTAAAAGAAGAGAAATGCCTTTAGTAATTACCCAGGAATTCTCCCCTTTTCTATGAACATTATCTCTGAAAAAAGAGAGATGGATGGTATGATTTCACATTTGAGTGTATTTTTAGCTTATATATATATTATATATTTTAGGGAACCTCCCCTTGCTGAGAGGAGAGATTTGTCTTAATCTGGTTGTGGTCACCACATCTATTTTACTATATAAATCTCCTTATGTTGTGGTTGATGCACCTATTTTGCTGTCAATCAACTGGTGAAAAAATATTCACCCAATAGTTTTTGGTGAATCTGCTGGGGAATGACATGAAGTAGGAAAGAATAAGACAACTTCATGCCAACAATTTTTGGCAACTTCATTGGGGATGAACATGTAATTTTGATATTTTTCCAGTAGCTCGATGCCAACAATTTTTGGTGAATCCACTGGGGAAGAATGAAATATTTAGTTCTTTTCCATTAGCATTTCATATCCATTAGGGAAGAACAAGAAGCTTGAATCCTCAACCTTTAAATTGAATCAGTTCTAGTTATTTTCCATTTTCATTTTACACTTTGGCAGACCTACCATACACGTGAAGCCAGAGAGCTCAAGGTATTGTTGACCCTATATTTGAGTTGGTGCAACTAAGTAATTTTTATCTTTTTCCTCTACCATCTCACCTTTAGCGAACCAGGAGTGTTCCTCCTACAAACATCAAGTCATCAATACCAGCTAAAGCTTCTCTTTCCTCTGCTAATATAGATTTATCTATACATATCCCACAGAGATTTATTATCCCTCCTTTCAACAGCCATATCATGGCAGCTCGAGGCCCTTGGGGTAATAATTTTGGTCCCCTGAATCTGACCCCACCTCTACATGAGCTACCCCATAGCTCAAAGAAAAATTTCCCCAATTTCTGTGGTGATGGGAAGGTTCATCCTGATGAACATATTGCAGCATTTTGCATAGCCTATAGTGTAATAGGCATTGAATATGAAGATATTATAGTCAGAATATTTGTGGAGACATTGCAAGGCACTGTTGTAGACTAGTTTTATCATTTGCAAGCACAAACAATAACTGACTGGGACACTCTCAAAGCCAAATTTGAGGCTAGGTTCAAACTGGCAGAAGATGCACATGCCCTATTAGCCCAACTCACACAAATGAAGAAGGAGCCTCATGAACCCATGAGAGACTTCATTGCTAAATTAGACAAGCTAAGGAACATGATTCCCACAATTACTCAGCCAACACCTGAGAATCTCAAATGCTTCTTCATCAATTCTTAGCTTTCTGAAGTGAGTTTCTTGTTGAGGTAGACTAGACACATAGATCTTACTATAGCTTAGATTTTGGCCACTAAGGTTGAAGATGATCTTATCTTGGTAGGAAAGATAAGAAGAGATCCTAATAAAAGTAAATCATTTTCATTTTTTGAATATTCTTCTATAGACACCACTGATCCTATGGTGTAAAAGCTAGCAAATGAATTTATAGCTCTAAAAAAGTAAATGGCACAAGGGATGTCTGCTCCTCCTTCTTATTAAGATATACCAAGGAGGATGTTTCCCAACTAGTCGTATCAGGGAAATGCTATCAAAAATCAAGGACAACCAAATCACCTTCCCCACCAAGGAAGCTTGCCATTGAAGCAACACCAACTAACTCAGTAGTTGGTTATCATGAAGCTAAACATGATTTTTCTTTCCAACCTGAGTTGAACCAAGAAGATGATGCTGATCTCTTTATAGAAGGCCAAAAAGAATTAGTTGGTGACTCCAACATTAGTTTCCTAAATTACCAAGATGAACCTAGAAGTAAAGGAGAAGCATTTGATGGATCATATGGTATATATACCAAGTCCTAGAACCAATCAGCTCAACAAGTGGATAAAGGAAAAATAGGGGAAGAATCTCAACCAACAATTTCAATTGCTAAATGAGTAATTTCACTACATTTCCAATCAAATGACCCGGTGATCACTAAAAAGTAAGTACCTCAAATATTCTTTCACCTTCTGCTTCAAATTCATAAACCAATCCTACACCTAGCAAAAACTAGATTGATGGACTACCTTCCTCTATTTCAAATTCATTTCAGTCATTTGATATAAATAACCATGCTAAGAAGACCAAAATTTAAATGTCTAAGTTTGAATTATTGCAATCCAACCCTAATCAGTTGGATAGGTTAGTTTAATGCGTCAAGAATAAAGCAATCCCTATAGGATAAGAAATTTCAAAAGTAACTTTGGTTGCCCCAAAGAACACACCTGCTCAAAATAATCTTGTGATTACTCCTCCAGCTACCCCTAAAAAGATAGAACCATTTTATGTCTCCCTGCTAATAAATGGTCATCAACTGAATAATTGTATTATAGACTCAAGAGCTTCTAACAATGTCATGCCCACCAAGGTGGTAGAATCTCTTGGTCTCACACTAACTAAGACCTTTGGGAGATGTTTATCCATGGAAAACAAATAAGTACCTCTGCTAGGACAAATCAAAGATGCTCAATTTATATTTTTGGCCTTCCCAAATAAAAGAATTAAAATGACAGTCCTGGAGGTTGACGTCCTAGCCTCCTACAACATTCTTCTTGGGAGAAATTTTTTTAAGGACATTGGTGGAGAATTGAGCATGAACCTGTCTGAGGCAAGGATTCCTATCAAGGGCATCATGTAATGGCTACTTCTTGAGAAGGAATTGAATTACATTGTCACTCAAACATCAGCCCCTGAAGTAAAGATGTTCTTATTTCAGTAGATGAAAGTTCTATAGGTGAAAATACAAAATATTTAGATAAGACATCAGAAGAATTGGTAGGGTGCAGTATAGATAAAAAATGATATTTTCTCCGTAATGAAGAAAAATTTGAAAGAAGATTGGATTCTAATAATATCTAGATTTTAGAATTCAATGGCAGCAATTCTTCTACCAATTCTAGAGCTAGAGTTTTTTTAATATCTCCTCAAGGAGATATCTTCCCCTATGCATATAAGTTGCAATTTAGCAACACTAACAACACTACTGAGTATGAATTGTTGCTGCTTGGATTAAAGGATGCTCAAGATAAAGGTGTTAAAATCCTTCATGCCAAAGGGGATGCTGAGCTGGTGGTTTGTTAGGTGACGAACATGTATCAAACCAAGAATGAAATATTGTGACATTATTACAATTTGGTGTGGGACTGCATTGAAATCTTTGATGATTTCATTATTTCTACCATGCCTAGAGAATTTAATAGTCATGCAGATGCATTGGCCATCTCTGCAACTCTCTTGGTCCCTCACCAAGATTTCAAAGAAAATAGGTAAACTATCAAGTTAGTCTTTTGACTAAGTATACCTGATAATGTTGACCATTGGCAGGTGTTCAATGGTGACAGCCAAATCATTGATTTTTTGGAACAAATAGTAGCTTTGAAAAGCTTCAATTTGAAGGTAGTGAATCTCCACTGTGGGAATCAGCTCTTGAAACAAATTCAAAAGCTAATGAAGAGTTCCTTTAGCTCAAAGGGAATAAAATTCCCAAAGGATTAGTTTCTCTTGAGAAACTTTTTGACAAGAATGATAGGTTTATCAAGGAACAACAAATAGATTGAAAATCGTCCAAGGATTTTGATCAAATCAATTTGAGTATAGAAGACAATCCAAAAATGGTCAACATTGAGAATTATTGTACCCCTGATGAAAAACTCAAATTTATCACTCTGCTTCACCATTACATTGATGTTTTGGCATACTCTTATGATGATCTAAAATCTCTTAGACCTAAAGAAATCCAACATGAAATTCCTCTCAAGATTGGGTCATTGTCTCACAAGCAGAAGCAAAGGTAGTACGATCCCAAGATATCAGGCATGATTTTGTCTAAAATACAGAAAATGCTAAATGTAAGAATTATTTTCCCAATCCATCATTCTACCTAGATTGTGAACATAGTTCTTGTGAGAAAGAAGAATGGATGAATTTGCCTATGTGTTGATTTCAAAAATCTGAATCAGTCCTCTTTAAAAGACAACTATCCCCTGCTCATCATGGATCAACTACTACAGACAGTAACTGGTGTTGAGATGTTATCAATGCTAGATGGTTTTTTGAGATATAATCAAGTGGAAGTTGGTGAAACAAACCAGCATAAGACCACTTTTGCAACACCTTGGGGCACTTTTGCATATCGTAGAATGCCTTTTGGCCTGATTAATGTTGGCACCACTTTCCAAAGAGTGATGGATCTTGCTTTCAAAAATGAAATGGGGAAGTTCATTATGGTATACCCAGATGACTTGACAGTCTTTTCTAAGCATCATCCTGATCATGTGCATCATCTACAACAAGTGCTAGAGCAATGTAGGTAGAATGGTATTTCTCTTAATCCCAGGAAGTCAATTTTTGGGGTTACAAAAGGTAAACTTCTTAGTCACACTGTGTCCCAAGAAGGCATAAAGATCAACCTAAAAAGGGTCAAATACATTCAAGAACTTGATCTTCCTACCAATAAGACTACAGTTCACTCTTTCTTTAGAAAGGTGAACTTTTCGTGAAGGTTCATTCCTAAATTTGTAGAGAAGACTTACCACATTGTCAATATGATGAAGGGCAAAGCCACTTTCAGCTAGACTGAAGAAGCCAATTCAGCATTTCAAGACATCAAGGAATCTATCACCCATGCCCCAATTCTAGTTTGTCTTGATTACACCAAAGACTTCATGATGTACAACTATGCTTTTGAATACATGCTTTCAGCGATTTTGGTTTAGTATAACAAAGAAGGTGTGGAATCTTCCATATATTTCATGAGTTGTCCTCTCAAATCTCATGAGTTAAAGTAATCAAACATGGAGAAGCATGCTTATACTATGGTAAAGGTGGTAGAGCACTTCCATTTTTACATCCTGAACTCACACACTATTGCTTTGGTTTCTAATACAATAGTCAAGTCCATTCCAACTCAATAGGATTTCGGAACCAAAAGGGGCAATTGGAATGCCAAAATCTAAGAGTTTGATCTTGTTATCAAATCAATAAAGCTTGTGTTGGGAAGGGGCCTCTGCCAATTAATTGTTGATAACACACTAGAAGAAGTAGAGCATGAAGAAATAGAGTTTGAAGACATGACAATAGTTCTCTTTGTCACCACTACGAATGAGTGGTATTCGAATATTTCTCATTTCCTTACCTATGGTGAGTGTCCTACTCATCTATCTCATAAATAAAGGAGAATTGTTAAGTTGAAAGCTTCCAATTTTATCTTATGGGACAATGGTCTATACAAGAGGAATCTTGATGGGGTATTCCTTCGCTGTATGGATAAAGTGCAGTAGAACAAACTTTTGGAGTCCTTCCATAATTTGTCTTATGGAAGACATTTTTTTGTGCTTATGACTACCCATAAGATTTTATGAGCTAGGTATTATTGGCCTACTCTATTTCAAGATTTATATGCTTGGGTGTGTAGATGCAAACTGTGTCAATAGTTTGTTGGAAAACCCAAGTTGGCGACGTTAGCTCTCAAGCTTGTGGTGATAGAAGAGCCATTTCATCAATGGGGAATTGATCTCATTGGCACTATAAATCCATCCTCAAGTACTAGACATTATTATGTCCTTATAGCCACAGACTAATTTACCAAGTGGGTGGAAGCCATTCTAGTCAAGCATGCTACTTTAGAAGTAGTATGTAGTTTCCTCAAGGAAAACACCATTTCCAAGTTTGGGGTCCCAACCAAGATTGTAATAGACAATGTAGCCTATTTATATTCTCATGAGATCACCCATTTATACTACTATTATTAGATTATTCTCTCCCACTCTTCTGACTATTATCTGGAAGGAAATGGTCAAGCAAAATCAAGCAACAAGAACCTAGTGACCATTATTAAGAAGTTGGTAGATGATAATCAGAGAACCTGGCATAAAGCATTGCTTGATGCTTTATGGGTAGACAAAATTACACCTAAGAGATCAATTGGCATGTCCCCATTCCAACTTCTATATGGTCTTAATGTTGAGATACCAATCACCCTAGAATTACCAGCATTAAAATTAGCAAAGGTAGTAGAAGATTCAACTTTTGAAATTTCCATCGACAAGAGGATCATGTGCTTGACTAAACTTAATGAGAAAATAACTATGGTGGTGGAATAAATTTCTACACATCAAAGTTTGGTGAAGAGACTCTTCGACCAAAAAGGAAAGATCCATGATTTTTAGATTGGAGATCAAGTCTTGTTATGGGACAAGAGGAGAGAAACAAAATGAATGCATAGAAAATTAGATTCCTTATGGAGAGGCCCATTTGTCATTCATTGTTTAAATGGTAAAAATAATTACTTACTGAGATATCAAGATGGAACACCATTTACTCTACCTCGCAGTGGGTAGCATCTAAAGCACTTCAATCCTTAAAGTATTAGATAAGTCCATTTGTATATATGTAGAGTCTTTCTTTGTTTTTTGTTTTTCATTTGTTTTTGGCACCATTTTTTTTGGTACCTTTCTTTTTAGGTATCATGACTCCATAGCCCAATGGCATAGATGAAGGCACTACGATTCTAGTTTCTACTCCCTTCGATTGTTTCAAAATATCAATCGATGGAAGTTCTCCAACTAGAGCTAGTTGTTGTTCTCAAAATTTGTCACTTGCTTTTGTGGACAACATACCAACCATTTTTGTCCTATAGACCAAAACTCTCTCTTTTATTTCTCAAAAATGTTCTGAGTATTTATTTTTTTCAAATATTCAAGCCTTTTTTAGCTAAGGAAGTCACAAGTTCAACAAGTGGGCTTTCTTCAAAGGAAGTTCAAAACACTTAAGTTTTTTCTTAGTGTTTTGAGGATGGTTCAATGCCTAGGTTTAATAAAAAGACTTAACGATGAGCTTCAAACAATTAGAATGAACCACTTTGAACCATTGAGCCCTGCCTCCACAAGGTTCAAAGGTTCAATGACTTCGGTGGACTTAAAGAAAAGAAATATTCAAAGAGTTAAGATTGAACTGTTGAACCATTGAACCTTGAACCAAAAAGGGTTCAAAGTTTCAAAAAGTTCAAAGAGTTTGATGGACTTAGAAAAGAAAAGGATCTAGAGAGTTTAAAGCTTCAAAGGATTTGAAGAAAGAGAATGAACAGTTGAACCTTAAACCAAAATGGATCAAAGGTTCAAAGGGTTCAGAGAGTTCAAAGTTTGACAAGAAGCTTCGAGTGAATGAAGGAAGCAGAAGATTCTAAAAATAATTTCAACCAAATGGTTCAAATAAATGATTCAACTGAAGAAGAAAAATAAAGCAAATGTAGCCCTTTACAAAACATTCAATCACTAAACCATTGAACCTTTGAACCATTAAACTTTTGAACCAAAAGAGTTAAAGGTTCAAAGAGGTTCAAGTGACTGGTGACGTCCCCATGGATTGCAAATTTAGGGTGATGGAATAACCATTGGTTTTCAAAAGTCTTGAGAACAAGCTCAGTGACCAGCCCAAAAAGGAGCTGAAAGAGTAGCAGAAAGTGAGAAGATAGCCCTGAGCTCAGATCACTAGGAAGAGACAAAACATGGAAAGGAAAGAGAGAAAAACTATAATAAATCTATAAATATCTGTAAGAGAGTTATTTCTAGTAGGTGGAATAGTCCACCAGGTGGACATCAAAGAGCATGAACATTCAAAAGCATGGCCTATTTTTTACATTAAGTAAAAGTGAATGGATAGCCATGCAAGCATCATAAAGAAGACCAGACAAACCATGCTTAGGAGGAGACATTTGAGATGATTCAAAATGCAAAAGTTAGGGCTGATGACCTATTCCAACATATCCCTTTCACAGATATTCAATGCATTCAATTTAGCATGGGTCATTTTCATGAAAACAAGCACCCAAGTCTTTCTTGTAATGCTATATATTGTAATATTTCATTTTGTATTAAGGAGATCTCTCTATTATTAGAAGGGAAGCTCTACCCAAATTGAAAGGTATTCTTGAGACTTTGAGGTCAAACTGTTAATCATATTTTGTTAAGTGAATGAGAAATCAAGTGACCTTTCAAACTTTGTGTTGAAATAACTTGTTTCATTTAGGAAATTGTTCTTATGTCTTTTTCCTAAATACAGTCTTGTCCATTTAATCAAACAAGTAGAACAAGTGGAAATAAGCTAGAAGATGTC
Source organism: Torreya grandis (assembly GCA_037957365.1). NCBI lineage: Eukaryota > Viridiplantae > Streptophyta > Pinopsida > Cupressales > Taxaceae > Torreya > Torreya grandis. The sequence continues at coordinate 607,202 of JARHVA010004467.1, forward strand.
CTAAAGCTGACTGTGAGAGACTTTGTGCTACCATAAGTGTCTTTAGTCTATGTTTTGTGTAAAGGATACTAGAGAGACTTTGAGCTCTCTTTATCCTTTGTAATCCTTTACTCTGTTGTAGTTTTAGGTGGAGACTTTGAGATGTGCTTAATCCTATAGTGTTCTTTGTCCTAATCAGTGGGAGAAACAATGAAAGACTTTGTGCTTTTGTGGGTTTCTTTTGGATCCTATTACTAACCTAGGAAGTCTTCCTCTAGTTTTCTGAAAAAAGAGAAATGCCTTCAGCAATTACCTAGGAATTCTCCCCTTTTCTATGAACATCATCTCTGAAAAAAGAGAGATGGATGGTATGATTTCACCCCTAAGTGTATTTTTAGCTTATATATATACTATAGATTATAGGTAACCTCCCCTTGCTGAGAGGAGAGATTTGTCTCAATCTGGTTGTGGTCACCACATCCATTTTGCTTTATAAATCTCCTTAAGCTGTGGTTGATGCACCTATTTTGCCGTTAGTCAGTTGGTGACAAAATATTCACCCAACACCTATCACATGTATTAGGATATGAATAGCTGACTTGTGGCTTACTTGTCCCTCTTTGATGCTATAGTACATTTCTCTATGCATTCATTTAGTTAGTAGGTTATCTTATGGAGTAACCATGGCCTAGATAGACTATATATAGGAGGTAGTGGGTAATTATTTATCATCATATTATGAATTCTACTCTTATTAAAACTTGTGGCGGTTTTCCCCTCAAAGTGGCTTATTTATTATCATATATTCTGATATATTTCAATCATATTTGGATCTATTTTTGCTATTTTACTTTATTGTTGAAGTAATTTCATTACATCGAATTACCTGCTAGACTTAGGAGGATACCCTAGATTGATCCCACATCTAGATTGGGTTGTCTCTCACCTGACAGATGTGGAGGTACATATTTTTGAGTTCAATTTGGCATACATTAAGGATAACCATTTTGAATAGGCTAAAAATCTAGTGAAGGATTGGATCAGCCCTTCTGAGTTAGATAATAATGGTATCGATGAATGGGTGGAAACTAATGATAGTTCTCTTCAGGATCTCGATAATGAGGAACATGGTAGATACATTATCAAAGAGGCCAAGAAAACCTTCACACCATTTAACCTAAATCTTTTTCCAGATTAGGTGATGAGAATGCATTATTAGGCCCCTCATCTTAGATTCCCTTTCTTGATGTCTCTATCAAGCGTACATAGGTATAAATTTGGAACCAAATTGATGAGAACATAAATACCTTCTTTGGAAAAATGGAGAAGTTGATTGAGGGTGGTTGTTCAATAGACATGGAAGACATTCTCAAGTACGTAAGGTAGAATAATATGAAAGGCCTCTTAGACAAAGTTGATCATTACCTAGTTAAGTTTCTTCCTAGACATCAGTTGACTAGAAATGCTAGTGATAAAAGTTCCTTAGAAGGGAATGCCTCATCTTCTTTGGATGGTAGCCATGATCGGGAAGGTGCTATTGTATTAGGGCACTAAACTCACACCTATGATTCTTCTACCTTTGGATGGCCTCTTAATTCTTTGTGTTTGCTCTTGATTTATTATTGTGACTATGTTTATTCCGACTGCCTATTTGGTTCCATTGCCTGAAAAACTATTGGCTCTTTCTAGTTGGCTACTTGGTTGGTGCATGTTCCTTTGATACTATTCATTTTTTTTTGTTTTTTGAAATGCCTCTTTAAAGCTAGTTTTATATTAAATTATCGACTATTAGGACTGTGGGTGGGGGATTCCCCACCTATGCTTTTTATTCTACTTTACACTATGTATATTTTTGGCATCTTAGATGCATATATTAGTAATAAATCTTCAATATAAAAAATTGGTTAAGTCTAAGTAAGTCAAATATTTTAAATTTAAATAGGAACTCCTATTTTTTCATAAAATCATTGTAGATAGTCATTCATGTGCCCCCACAATTTTCAGTGTCATTTAGCATTTTTCAAAACCCTTAGGTGGAAATGTAGATACAATCATATAATTTTTAACCTATACATACAAACATACATACATACATACATACATATATTAAAAATAGATAGAGGATAAAAATGATTAAAAAAATGGATAGCTGATTGTGCGCCAACATTACTACATCAAAAGAATAGAAAATTAATTTATTTTAAAATGTGTATAAAAATAGGCTTAGTTTACAACTATATATGTAATTTATAATCTCGATGAATGAAATAAAAGATACATAAAAATTATATAGACATGTATAGTTTCATCATATAGCAACATAAAAAGACATAATTAGAAATATATATATATATATATATATATATATATATATATATATGGAAACCTCAAAGTAGTCAATATATATATGTATGTATGTATAATACATACATACATACATACATAAATACACATATACACACACATTATACACACACACACACACACACACACACACACACACACACACACACACACACACACACCTAGTGACGGAGTAGAGCTTGTTTGTCAAAAAAAAAGATTGTAATGAGGTATTAACTAAGTTTTTAGAGATTTGAAAAGTTTACTAACATCAATATATCACTAATATATAAACAAAAATGGATATACCAAGGAGACCATAAATCATAGAGAATGAAGAGAGGAAACTATTGGCAAATAAAGAAAATCTTGAACATGTGCATATGACCAGTTGGATTGCAAAGTATATTATTATGAAAGAGATTAATTCTACCTAATGCCTCTACATCATAAATTCACTCTCAAAATAATGAAATATATTTAACTTTCTCTTGATCTACTTGTTAATGCTAATTTTTTTCATGTGTTTTATTATCCTCATGATCAAATTCTACTTGTATAATATTTTTTTCATTATTTTTCTCATTGTCATTATTTGAATTATAATTACTAGTAGAATTCAAGATTGTATTAGCTTTATAAACTTTATGTGGCCAAATGGATAGCTCAATATGTTCAATTAAAACACCAACTAGTCTATGGCTAAGCTTAGGTTGCATACAGATGATAGAATAAGTTTGAATAATTACAAAAAACATAAACCTTAAAAGGCTGAAAACCCTAAAGAAAATTAGGATTTGCATGAGAACACACATAGGCAAGGTTCACCAAATGTTTAACCCTTTTTGTATTTGATTTTTTAGATAGATAAAGGTTAAGGGGTTAGAATATCCTAATAAAATGCAAAAATAAAACTATTCTAAATTAGGCTGATTAAATAAATTCAGATAACACAATACACTAAATCTAAAAAATTAACATATATAGAATTTACAATCCCAATTGATGTTCTAATAATTACAACACAAAAAAGAGATAATACTGAGCTATATTTTGGAATCTCATGTGGATATGAGATGTATAGGTATAATAACAATAAAAATGATACTCAATACCCAAAAAGAATGAAATTTTATTATCAACATAGAGGAAGAATGAAGAGAGTAGCTTCTCAGGGAAATCATGTTTATTTTGGTAGATTCACTCTTCAAGCATTGGAACCTACTTAGATAACATTTTGGTAGGTAGAAGTAGGACAATGAGTAATTACTTTCTATGCTTGTTGTGGTGCAAAAATTTGGATATCCCATTGTCAGATTCTAAAAATATTATTTTTAGAGACCTAGATGCTATTATTGACTTGTGGACACTAGTATTAATGTTTCTATCCATGGATCAATGATTTTGTGCTAAATGGAATATTCATTTTATTTAATACAGATTTCCCCTGACCTATTAGTGTTTTCTCTCACCTTTTTTTGTGTGTCTAAATTCTACACATATGAGCTATATGACTATATATATCTTAAACCCTAGTTCTTCACCTTAGATAATGTCACATTGCCAAAAATGGGTTAGTGGGATTATGAACTTGAGCTGGCCTCAAGGATGCCTTTTTCAACTATCATTTCCTATAGACACAATAATCCAATGAGGGTTTTAGATAAATGTATTTCCCCAATAAGTGTGAATTTTTATGTGCACATGGGTGACATATTCTATATGCAAGGGTATGTAATGATCTAGCTCATAACCTGACCAATATTACTCATGAGCTATTATTTGAATGCTTCAAACTAATAATATGATTACTCCAATGAATGGTATATAAATAGGAAATAATAGGGTATTATAAATTAGTTGTGCACTTGATGTAATGAACTTGGATAGGTTCTTGATTAGTATTTACTAAATTAATAATGAGTAGGATTTGATTTGTATTTATACCACACCTTTTTAAAATATCTCATGAAAGGATTAGATAAGACAAATAGTCCAACCCATATGTTTCAAAATACTTATAACTTAGAAACATTTTGATGTACAAACATTCAATAAGGAATCTAGACACCAGTATCAACACTAGTGTCCTTATGCAAACATAAATGTCTGACATGGTGAAACATTATTGAAGGTATGTAACTAATAGTGAATGTTATAAGTTGTATTTTAAGATTTATGTATTTTAAAGGTGATATTATTTATAATAATGATAAGTTTAGTCTATAAGATAATCAATTTGTTACAATGATATGGTGAATGTGACCCTTTTAAAAATATAAAGGTCTAGAATTGAAGAGTAGAGATTTGATTGGTATTTTTCAATTCTACAAGATTGAGATTATATATAATTAGATTTTAGTACCTATATCAGGTTATAGTGGATAATAAATTATAATTTAGTTTTATCAACATCGTATTCATAGCTAATTGTAAAGGACATGAAATTCTAGCTTCTACCACCATCATAAAAGACTGTTCACATGACCTTTAGTGGAAAATTATAAGTCCATGTCATTATCAATACATTATTTATACATGAGTATATATGGGTAGAGAGCACACAACACTTAAAATTACATTTTTTCAATATTTGACCAACCTATTTAAGACAACACCATGAGTCCCATGACTCATTCGCTAGACGACATTTCCATTGGGATCAATCTTTATTGAAATTTATTTGTGGGAACTTGGAAAGATGATGACTTTATTTAAAATATGAAATTAACAATTGATTATAAAATGAGTGTGATCATAACCTATGCATTGAATATTTTATACTGTGAGAGTGATGTATCATCATATGATTGGTTATTTTACACTATTTTTTGTCAAAGTTAAACATTCACATGTAAATTGTACACCTAATTTTCAATTAAATGTAAACAAATATTGAATCTTTTTCTCCCATTTACCATCCAAAATAGTTATAATTGCACAAATATTGACTCATGTACCATATTATTCATTAAGGTGGAATTATAGATATAGGACTTTGGATTGGCATTGTTAATAGTAGCATGCATTTAAGATTTGTTTTAAAATATGATAAATTGTTTTATATTTTAAAAACTTTGTAATTTTATAGTTTATAATATGTTTAAATAGATTTTTGGAAATAATTTGTAATAAAGTTTTTGATTATTTCATTTATTTATTTTAATTGAAAATATTATATATGTCATTATTGAAAGAGAAGAAAAACTAATACAAAGAGTAATAGGGGAGACTAATTTTTTTACCTAGGATCCTAAAAAATACTATCTTATAATCCATCTAATGATGGAAGTTTAAATAAAAATATTAAAATCCCTATATAAGAATCATGCCACATAAAAACCTAGTAAATATGAGAATTTTAACATGCATAAAGTAATATAAAAGAACTGAAAAAACCATTGAATGCATCTAAAATACTACAACACACCATAATCCGTAAGCCAATCATCATTGGGTTTTTAGATTCTCTAATAATGAACCATGTTTGCTAGGAATACCTACCAAAGGATAAAGATGCTTAAATATATCATGATGGATTGGTGTATTTTTTGAATTAAATAATTAAAAAATTTAAAAACCTAGGGGATTTGTTCCAACCTTATACACAATATTTTGAACTTAAAGAAGATCCCCATTGACTATCCTAACTTCAACCCATAAACTTATAGTAATAAACACTTTTTTTACCTTACACAAAAGAACTTTGGCCTCTAATTTATCTTCATCAATTTATACTATGTTTTTAAGACTCATATGATCAACAGTACTCTGATAAATTGGTACATTTAATGATTTTAACATTTTATTATTGTGGATGTAAAAAAAAAAAAAATTTATATATAGATGTGTTACAGATTGAAATATAACTCTTTCTTCTATAGAAAATAATGCATATGTTTTATACATTAAAAACTCTTGTTTTAACATATTTTGGATTAATGTTAATCCTAACTAGGATAGAAACTTCTAATTTATTTAGAATATAATATATGACAATTCATCTTGAATCTAAATGTAATAGGCTTTAATTAGCTTGTTAAAAATATAAAGTACAAAAAGAATATATTGTACTTATTTTCATCACGTTCTATGTAGGAATGAGACATTGGCAAATGGCAACAAAGATGGAAATTTGGATTGCAAGTCATTCAAATCCTATTATATATTGAAAATATTGTCATTGATGTCAAAGGTCTAGCATTATTGGTGATAAAGGCCCCATTGCATTTAATATTGTTTATAATAAATATATCTTGGCTAATATGAGTTAATATTTATTTAATATTAACAAATATATTTTTGGTTTCATATGAGACAAAAGAAGGGCCCATGGAGAAGTCAAAGAGCGATGGGATAAAGACAAAAGAAGGATGGGATGCATTTTCCCATGAAGAGTCATCTTGGGGAATTCCAAGAGTCACCAAGTGAAGACAAAAGAGGAAGGGTGCAATTTCTCATGAAGGGACACTTTGAGGAATATGAAAAGTCACCAAGATAAGGACAAAAGTAGGAAGGACATTTTTGGTAATGAAGGGTCACCACATGACTTTTCAAAGACAAAAATATGAAGTTCATACAAGTTTGGCACCATTTTCCATGAGGATTGAAGGGTCACAAAAGGGGAAGGCCAAAGGTCATTTGGAAAGCTATAAATAAAGGCTTGAGTAGCCATTTGTAAAAGTGAGTGTGAGAGGTTGATTTGATATTGTGATATCTAGCTTAGAAGAGCAATTGTGAGAGATGAATATGATTTGTATTTTTTATATCTAGCTTAGAAGAGCAAAGGTGAGAGAGACGAAAGAGATGTTGTATTGAACTATCATTTGTTGAGATAGCAACATTGAGAGATAGGTGTGTGGTATACACAAAGGGGTTGGTGCTCCTGTGGGTTGGTGCTCACGAATAGTTGCTGGGTTGGTGCCCGGCAAAGGGGTGTGGTGCTCCTATGGGTTGGTTCTTACGAATAGTTTTTGGGTTGGTGCTTAGCAAAGGGGTTGGTGCTCCTACAAGCTTGGATTGTGAATATTGTTGGGGTTGGTGCTCATTCATATACTTGAGATTTTTCTCTGTGGTTTTTCCCACATTGGGTTTCCACGCTATATCTGGTGTCTCTCTCTATCTTGTGTGGTGTTTATTGTTTGAGTTTTATTACATATCTTGAATGTTTGATTAAGTGGAATTTGGTTAAAGGAAAGTTTTATAAGATATATGATATAATGATTCACCCCCTTCTCAGTATATCTCATTCTTAACAATTGGTATCAGAGTAGGTTCCTTTTTGAAAATTTTTATAGCTTGAAGGTAGATAGGAAAGCACGATGGTTGGGTCATAGGAAGGATTTTATACAAATAAGGAACCTTTGTTTGATGGGATGAATTATGCTTTTTGGAGCATGAGAATGAAGGTTTATTTGATGGCCCTTGGATTCAACATATGGAAAGCAGTGGTGGAGGAATATGAAGAGCCACAAACATTTGCAATTACTCCAACAAAAAATAAGGCAAGTGATTGTAATGCTAAAGCTTTAAATGCTATTTTATGTGGTTTATGTGAATATGAATTTGTTAAAGGTATGCAATGTAAATATGCTCATGAAACTTGGGTAAAACTTGAGAATATTTACAAAGGTGATGGAAAGGTTCAGCAAGCTAAGCTGCAGACTTTTAGAAGGCAGTTTGAAAGTTTGAATATTGAAGAAGAAGAAGATATAACAAGTTATATTTTGCAAGTTGATCAAATAATAAATCAGATTAAAGGTCTTGGAGAAACATTGGATGAGTCAATGGTGGTGCAAAAGGTTTTGAGATCTCTACCAATGAGATATGATGCAAAGGCTTCGGCAATTGAGGACATGAAGATTTTAGCCAAGTTAAAGATGGATGAGCTTCATGATATTCTCATGGAATATGAGAACAAGATAAAACCTCAAAGAGAGAAGAAGCTTTCAAGACATCAAAGAAGGAGAAAGCTAAAATTCAAGAATCAAGTGATAGTTCTAGTGATGATGAAGATGACAATGGAGCACTTTTCATTTGCAAGCTAAAAAGAAGAATAGGTAAATATCAAGGAAAATTACCTTTTAAATATTTTAATTATGGAAAGATTGGAAATTTTTTAGCTAGATGCCCAGATAAGGTTAATGATGATGAAGAAGAAAAGCCTACATACAAGAAGAATTTCAAAGGCAAATCTAAGAAGGGATTCAAGAAGAAGAGCTTGTATTCTAAGGATCCTAGCTCAGTCGAAGATAGTAGCGTCAGTGATTCAGAAGAAGAAGAGATTCTATTCATGGCCATACATGAAGATGATCAAGAATAAGAAGAGGAGGAAGCTGAAGTGAATATGGAAGGAGAGCTCATTTGTGCCTTAGAAGAGTTAGAATCTGTTCAGAAGAAGAATCAAAGATTAAAGCTCCAGATTGACAAAAATGAAAAGGACTCAAAGGAAATTATTGATGATCTAACAACACACTTGGAAGAATCCAAGAAGAATGAAGAAGATCTCACAACACAGTTGGAAATAACAAGAAAAGAATGTCAAAGGTATGTTATTGAAATTGCCTCTTTAAAATAAGATATTGAGAAAGAAGTCAATGATAAAGTAGTTAGTGATTCAAAATTTGAGGATAGCACTAACATGCTGAATAAGATATTGGAAAGTCAAAAAGCAAATTCAAACAAGACAGGGATTGGATTTGAAAAGAAAAAGAGCTATGCTGAAGCTCTTACAAAAGAGGAAACAAAAAGGGGAGAAATGAAGAATATAGAAGACATTTCAAATAGAGAAGGCTGGAAGGAACAAAGCTATAAAAGGCAATCAAGTCAGAGATATACAGACATGTCTTATTTTTATGGCTATTGTTTTTATTGTAATGGATATGGCCACAAGAAATTATAATGTAGAAAAAGAGCTAACAATTTCAGAAATAAGGAGAAGGAAAGTCAAGTAGAGTCAAGTAGAAGCCACAACTCTTTTTCTCCTCTATCAACCTTTGATGAAGAGACCATAGTATGCTACAAGTGCAACAACTTCAGACACATAGCTCATTATTGTAGAAGTGTGTTCGAGTCAGTCAAGAAGGATCAGAGTTTCAAAGCTCCATTCATCAAGAAGAAGGCTCATACATGTTCATGATAGAATAAACAACCTAAAGATTCTATGATAGTTTAGACAACCTTGCATGTAAGAGGTAAAGATTAGCCATGGTTAATTTATAACAGATGTTTGAGGCATATGATAGGAGATAAAAGTAAGTTCATTACTCTAAAGAAGATCAATGGTGGTACAGTGAGATTAGGAGATAAAACCACTACCAGGATAGCTAGAAAAGGTACTTTGAGTTTGGATTATGGTAGAACTAACACTAAGAATGTTTTATATGTAAAAGGTCTTAAGCATAATTTGTTGAGTGTTAGTCAAATATGTGATCAAGGATATACATTAAAGTTTTATAAAGAAGGTTGTGAGATTAGAAGAAAAGATTCAAATGAGTTGATTGCAGATGCTCAAAGGATAGGGAAAAATGTATATGTATTATCAGATATCTTCTCAAAGGCACGATCAAAGGACACATTCAAAGATCTGCGAGAGGAGTTGGCAGTAATTTTTATTACTTCCTGCCATTGATGTTCAACATTAGTTGAGGGGGAGCTAAGTGTTAGATCTAAGTTGGCCCTTTTCCATTGATGTCAAAGGGTGAGAATAATAGGTACAGGTGAAAAAATAGGTACAGGGAATAGGTACAGGTTGCTATAATAAGGGGGAGTTGTATGTTTTTAGATGATAGTATGTGCAGGTGATAGGATATGGTAGTTTCAAGATTGAGGTTGTCATCAATGACAAAGGGGGAGATTGTTGGAAATATTGTCATTAATGTCAAAGGTCTAGCATTATTGGTGATAAAGGCCCCATTGCATTTAATGTTGTTTGTAATAAATATATCTTGGCTAGTATGAGTTAATATTTATTTAATATTAACGAATATATTTTTGGTTGCATATGAGACAAAAGAAGGGCCCATGGAGAAGTCAAAGAGCCATGGGATAAAGACAAAAGAAGGATGGGATGCATTTTCCAATGAAGAGTCATCTTGGGGAATTCCAAGAGTCACCAAGTGAAGACAAAAGAGGAAGGGCACAGTTTCTCATGAAGGGACATTTTGAGGAATACGAAAAGTCACCAAGATAAGGACAAAAGTGGGAAGGATGTTTTTGGTCATGAAGGGTCACCACATGACTTTTCAAAGGCAAGAATATGAAGGGTCATACAAGTTTTCCACCATTTTCCATGAGGATTGAAGGGTCACAAAGGGGGAAGGCCAAAGGTGATTTTGAAAGCTATAAATAAAGGCTTGAGAAGCCATTTGAAAATATGGAAGATATAGGTTGATTTGATATTGTAATATCTAGCTTAGCAGAGTAATTGTGAGAGATGAATCTGATTTGTATTTGTTATATCTAGCTTAGAAGATCAAAGGTAAGAGAGAGGAAAGAGATGTTGTATTGAACTATCATTTGTTGAGATAGCAACATTGAGAGATAGGTGTGTGGTATACACAGATGGGTTGGTGCTCACGAATATTTACTAGGTTGGTGCTTGGAAAAGGGGTGTGGTGCTCTTGTGGGTTAGTGCTCAACATAAGGGTTGGTGCTCCTGCAAGCTTGGCTTGCGAATATTTTTTGGGTTGGTGATCATTCATATACTTGAGATTGTTCTCCGTGGTTTTTACCACATTAGGTTTCCATGTTATATTTGGTGTCTCTCTCTATCTTGTGTGGTGTTTATTTTTTTTGTTTTATTGCATATCTTGAATGTTTGATTAAGTGGAATTTGGTTAAAAGAAAGTTTTATAAGATATATGATATACTAATTCAACCCCCCTCAGTATATCTCATGCTTAACATTATATATCTTTATCTCTACTCAAATATTTATGTTAGTCAAGTCAATAGCATATAAATGGTATGCTACTAGCTAGACAATTTTTCTATGTATATTTTTCTTCTCTATTGTGACACAGGTGTATCTATTTGTCATTTGGATTTATGTGTGATTTAGAGGTTCGATTATGTGTGTTATGTTTGAAATTGGAACCCAAAATTCACTTTTAATGATAAAAAAAGAGGCTTGAAAAATGGGAAGAAAGTTGGGTAATGATAACCTAAACCACTCGCTATGAAGTTTTGAGCGTTGCTTACACATCCAATCTTTATACGAAAGAAGTCAAAATACATGTAGTTCTCCATATTATGTGAATGTGTGAAATTGTGATCATTCAATGCATGAAACATATGATATAGCTTTCAACACTTGGAAAATAACAACTTTGGATTGACTATGAGGTGCTTTAGACTTGGTGGAGACTTAATCCTTATGACTGATTTTAAAAATGGGAAGACTAGGTTAGTCCTTTTGAATATGAAGTGGTGTATAGAGATTTTCCATGTAAGTGATTGATGATAAAAAATCTTAGGATTGATTTTCATTTATATGATTTTATTTGAGCAATTTATCATGCCACAAACATGATAAGTAGATAAACCAACCCATATAAATGATTTTTCTTTATATATCAGGCATTTTTGGGTGAAGGATGAGACTATTATATCTCAATCGTACCATATGAATCTAATGGTTTTGTCTAGGAGACATGAAGATATAGTTTACTAGTTATATATATACATATGTATATATATACATACATACATATATATATATGTGTGTGTGTGTGTGTTTTAAGTCATGTAGGGTAAAAGTAAGTTAAAATTGACATTTACAAATGTCTAATACCATATTTTAGTGTCAAAAAAATCCCTCTTTTGTTCTAGAATTGAAATGCAATACAATTACAAAAGTAAAATAATAAATATGTTATAAGTTTGTATACCACAAGTTTTTATTTGGAAAAAGAACCCTAATGCATAGCTTGCTCAACGTCCATATAGTGAATTTTGAAAACTGAAATATAATTGAAATTTAAAAAAAAAAATCAGCAAGGGAGTACACTTGTATGTGGGTGAACCATGTTGCCTTGTAATTTGTTGAAATGATGCTTCCTTATCGAAACATTTTAGAATGGTTCCTTTTTTTAAACCATTTAGAGAATTGAGGGTGGACAAATCAAAATTTTATATAAATATAAAATAAAATGTGTTTGTAAGATAAGTTATCTAACCCTCATGAATAAGAAGTAGTGCCAATGCCATTGAGTGTCGTTCAAACAAAACTATATTACTTCAAATAGCTAATTTAGCTCTACTCTTGATCCTTAAGATGTTATGGTAGGAACCACATAATTGGATTAATATGATTAATTCTAAGGCCATTTAAAATCATGGAACCTTACACATGTTACCTCAAAAAACATGAATTTATACCCTATAACTCATGTCTATATAAAGTGAGTGCATATGTCCTTAGAATCTATACTAATGTTTAAATATCTATTTCAGATGTTTACATTCAAATTTTGTAGATGATATAAGGACATGAATTGTAACATTTTGAGTCTATTTTATAAACTACTCATGTGTTTTTTTTAATGGTTAAGAATAAATAGCTCAAAAAACTAAAATTAAAATAATAACACCTATTTTTTTGATAAAAATAGTAGATAGTTGGTTGTGTGACCCCACATGTTTTTAAAATTGTTTAATATTTTTAAAAACCCTTTAGAGGAAATTTAGATGAAATCATCTAGTTTTTAACCTATAGTTTTTTATAAATTTAATGAATATATTTGTTTTAATAATTTTAAAATTTAATGTACCATTAAAATTATTAAAAATTGATAGCCAACTATGTTCCCCTACTCCCCTCCCCCTCCTTACCACCTCAAAAAAGTAGAAAGTTTTTTTTAACTATGTATAGAATTAGGCATAGTTTGTGATTGTATATATTTTTTCAATTCAAATGAAAGAAATTAAAAATACATAAACAAAGATAAAAATGTATAGTTTTGGCATATATAAGTATATAAAAACATAAAAATATATACTTAGAATTCAATATAGATGGATACTTTAAAGTAGTGAAACACATTTTGTGTGTGTGTGTGTACATACACACATATACATAAACACACACACACACACACACACACACACACACACACACACACACACACACACACACACACAAATATGTATTTGTATATGTGTGGTTATACATACACATACATAAATATGAGAGTTTTATCAAAGTATTAGTCATATTTTCATTAAGTATATCAATGAAATTCATAATTTTTAGCATGTCTGAAGTTGGATTTTTTTATTTTCAATGTAGAACTTGGATTTGGCTATATGTGTATAGGTCCAAGACTTAAGTTTATATTTTCAAATCTATATAATGTATAGGTTATAACACATACCCATAATAACATGTGTGCACTATAGTGTGTATTTACTACTATTGTTCCATAATTTGTAAGGCTTCAAAGAAAATCATGTTGAATAATAGAAAGGAAATTTGTGTTTTTAATAAAATAGATGTTAATTTATTTTAGTAAATATAATAAATTAGGTCCACTCTACATCTTTTGTAATTGGTCTCACAACTCCACCAGTTAAATTTTAAAAGATATTTTAAAAAAATGAATGTAGTCAATAGTTAGTCAATTTTAGGATTACAATATTGAACCTAAGGCTTTTAGGACATAAATTTTATAGTCAATGTCCATTTTTGGAAAACATATAGTAATTTTTTAGGATTTTTCACTTTCATATTGCTTCCTAACATTTATATGAGTTCTATGTGTCTCTAAATTACATTTTATAAACCAACACACACTAAAAACTCCATTTATGAATATTTACTCGATGATGAGGTCCTTTATAGGAACAAAATAATAGAACTACACCATATTAATTTGTGATTAGGGAAAATGGGGATAATTATTAACAAATTTGTGCATGGTCACCTTCATTTTATTTAAAATAATGCCAAATTAGTGTTAATGGGGCAATGTATGTCACATTGGTGACCCTCACACACCCAACCACTCCTTTAAACTGATTTTATTACCAATTAGGTCCTTATAGACCAAAAGAAAAAAAATAACACTATATCCACTTATGGATAGTGTGAATTTTGATAATTTTAGTTACATTTTTGCATGATCACCCCATTTCAATTTTAGTTCAAGATAAAGTGGTGTGATTGGAGAAACATATGTTGCATTGTGACTCCTGCACACCCAACTACCTATTTATGTTGATTTTAGTTGTGATTAAGTTCTTTATAATCCAAAAATAATAAAACATCACAATATCCACTTTTGAATAAGGAAAATTTAGATATTCTGAGAGACATTTATATATAATTAACTCAATTCAGTATGAATTCAAGCCAAAGTAGTGTGATTGGGTCAACGTAGGTCACATTGATGACTTGTTGTACACCAAACCAACACTTAATGTAATTTTTACTTTTTATTAGAGGGATTATAGTCCAAATATACAAAAATAAACCATACTATATCACTAAAATTTTATCAATAAATGGTTGACAATTATTGTCCTTGACATCTTTACTTTCCTTGGCCAATTCACCATTTTAATAACCCACAATATCTAAGAAATCCTTCAATGTCTTGAAATTCAAGAAAATATTATAGACCTCCTTATTCATCCCTATTAAATAGATAATTTAGTGTCATTATTTTCTATAATCCTATATCCTTTTATGATGAGTCCTCAATAGGCAGACAAGGGCACACTACACACCTATCTAATAGTGCAAACTTGTTTCTCACATTCTAATGGCTATAATTTAAAAATGGCATGATT
This sequence comes from Torreya grandis, assembly GCA_037957365.1. Classification (NCBI taxonomy): domain Eukaryota; kingdom Viridiplantae; phylum Streptophyta; class Pinopsida; order Cupressales; family Taxaceae; genus Torreya; species Torreya grandis. The sequence continues at coordinate 622,316 of JARHVA010004467.1, forward strand.
CCTAATAGATTTACCATAATAAATAGGTTGGTTATCATAAAAATTCAAATGATTTATCTAAAAAATCACATTAAGGGTCCCACTTGAAAGGACCTAACACTATTTTACAAGGAACCCATCTTTTTGATTTCAAAAGCATCTATTTTATGGGTAAAGATCCATATTATAATTTTAATATTTCACCAATTCTAATATTATTTATTATAGTTTTAGGTAATCCATTTTCAATTATTCTAATAAAATTTTATATTTTCATTCATATGATTTTCCCTAAAGGGACAAATACATCGACTTGAGGCCCTTTGGGATATGTAGCCAATACTCAGTCAACAAGGTATTTTTTGAGGATAGCTTAGGCATCCCCACTTCCCCTTTTTTATCCCTTCTAAATTTTATCTCATTTTGTATACTTTTATAAGATTAAGTTTATAATTCTGTAAGTATTTTATGCATCAATTCAGGATCTACATAGAGATAGGTCGCATAAAGATGCAAGTAAAAAAATATTTTTTTAGATCATGTGTACAACCTAACAATACAATGTCATAGTAGACAAATAATAACACATTGTGATCCTTTTCACATCCTTTGGACTTGTTCTAGTAGATAAAAATCTACTGCTTCATAACACATCTATGTTTTTAGGCATTTTTAGACAATCATAGTTCACAAAAAGTTATTAGAGTATGAAATAAATAATTTCCAAGTGTATTTTTCTGATCCTAACCTTAATCTATATGTTTAAAAAAATTATAAATTATGTGAATCTCCATATTTTATTGTATTATACTTTATATATCATCTTAGATAATATTTCAATAGTTTACATTTCCATTTTAAGTTAATTTTTGGATTAAGGTTTTAGTTTACTTATTTAAATTACTCAACCTTGGATACTATCCTTAGCATAAAGATTCAATATTTTCAACTTTGGAGTAATGTGACACTAAAAACCTTTTCTTGTCACCTCAAATAGATATTGACATAGAGGTTCTTTCTTTTGAAATCAAGTTGATTTTTTTCCTATTAAAAAAAATTTTACATTTATTTAATTAATTTTGATTTATATTTTATTATTTAAAAAAATGTATTTTGATAGATTTAAAACTATGTAGTGATTATCCTAAAGGGATATATAGTATTATGTTTGTATACATCATCGTGTGAGGGGTTTTACTCTAATAATCATAGCCATAACACAAAACTAAACAAAGGCTATAGTTTCCCCATATCTCATGGTATATTATAAATGTGTAGGATCTCATTTTTTACATCAATATAAAGGCTTTTTTGTCTTTTTGATTTGTGGTGCACCTGAGACGAATATATCACCTAGGAAAGTTATTCTCAACTTACACTCAAAATTGGGTTTAGTGGTTTACATGCAGGTTTATACCTCTGTATTTAGTTATCTAAAACATTGAGCTGACACTAATCAATTAACAAACAAGTATATCTAAGAGCCTACAAATCAATCAAACTCTTTCCTATATCACCCCTTATCCTTTATTTTTTCTTTCATTATCTTCTTAGATAGTAGCTTTTCTTCATTTATCTTGTATACATAGTCATAATTATATTGATTTATTATATAACACTAAATTCATTATCTATTTAATTTTAAACTAAAATGGGTTTAGAAAATGAATCTCTATGTCATATTTTACATCAGATCATGGAATTTATTATTACCTCTAATATTCCATTTTATCATGTTAGTCATTATGCGCAAGCATGGTTAAAAAAATAATCTAATCAATAAAGTCAATCACAACATGAGGTATATTACACTCTTTTTATTTCCTATTGTTTTCATATTGCCTCTTTTCCTAAAACCCTCACTTTATTTAAGTTAGATCATGGAAAGTATCAAATTATCTGGGGACAAAAACTCTCATTTACTTTTAAAAATATTAGAAATATAAGCCTTGGTTATAAGGAAGAGTCTAACCTCTATAGAAAAAGTAAAGATATGATATCTCATGAGATCATACACTTTGATTCTACAAATTTTTATAATATATAGAGTGATTTGATTCCTATCAAAACTAGGTGTTAGAGAACATGTGTTCGACCTTTCGTGCTTACTTCTACTTGCCCTCAGCCTAAGCCTATTAGAATTTATTTGATATCCCTTAATAACTTATCTTAAATTCTCAATTCTATGTTGTTCCAACTAAATAAGGAAAACTCCCTTAACTTCCAAAACCTAATCACCTATTACAAGTAATCCTCCTCCTCATCCTCCACAAAATTTAATATAAGCTTCCTAACCCAAATGGTATGATCTAATTGAGCAATTGCATAATACACTAGCTAATATTTTATTCTATTTCTTTTGAAAATGGCACTGACTTATAATGATATCATATATGTAATGTTGCAAGATAATACTAAAAAAAATAATTTTATCCTATTATGATCACCTTTAGATATATTGATAGTAGAATTTATTTTGATAAAGGATATTTTCCTCCACAACACATTATTGAGTACATTCTTCCACTATTTATCTAGTTTCAAATTCATGGAAAGTTGATTAAAAATTTAGTTTTAGTTGACAATGGTTATAGACTAAATATTTGTAATTATAATTTCAAATGAAAAATGAAATTTAATAAGATAAATATTCAAAAATTTGATCAAACTTTACATATATTCGATAATAATCCAACATTAGTAATGGGAGTTATGACACTGGATATACTAGTTGGTCCTAAAATCATCTCTATTGACTTTCAAGTTATTTCTACTCAATTACAGTATAATATATTATTGGTATGACCTTGGATTCATGATATGGGGGATATAACTTGTACATTTCATAGGTGAAATAACTTTATATATGACTCACATAAGTATATAGTTCCATCCAAAGATACACCTTTGTGATATTGTAAAACCACATAATCTAATAAGGTTTCTTTCATAACACCTGCACAACCAATTCCAATTGCACAAACACATGCTTATGAGTTTGGTGAATAAATTAAAGTGGATAATATTTAACATACTTATCCAAATCTTTAGAACATAGAGGAACCTCTCCAAAGGAACACATCTCTACATATCTTGAAGATCCTATCATGAATAAACATAAGCATGAGTTACATCATACAAACTCCATATAGTCCATTAAAAATTACTAATATTGGTAAATATGAATGATTCTTATTGAAAAATAAAATATTACCATAGTAGTGATGATGAAAATACATAGGAATTAATAAATGAGAAAATGTGCAAAGTATCATTCAATCCTATTGATGAATATGAAAACCAATCTCATTATTTAATTATGTTAACTAGAGTAGGTGAATACATGTATATATACCCTCTACAAAATAATAAAAAATAAATCATTTTTAAAAAATAGGTTATAAAAAAATAATTGCAATACCATAACATAGGGAATTTTTCACTCTATTGATTCAAACACTTCTAATCATATAATGACTATATCTTATAAGGAACAAAGGCAAGCTCAAAAGGAAAAACTCTTAGATACATTAATAAAATAAATATTGTGGTATATTCAAATAAGTATTTATTAATAAAATAATTTCAAATCAAGAATAAAATAATCCCCTTATAAGTGTGGTCATGAAAGAGATCCAAATAGGCTTTATTCTTATATAGACCCTCTCATTATAAAACCATTTATGGATATAAAATATTGTACTAATGTTATAGTTACATGCCATTGATATGCTAACATATGTAGTATCACTCTTTTAAAATATATTAGGTATGGAACATAGTATCTCCATTAAGCTACAAGTTCCACACACTGCATTAGATCTATTACATTAGTAGTCCCACTAGACCCAAACTCATGTTTTATATTATTTAATATTGATACTAATTTAAGAAATATATAATTAAATGCTTAAGAGATCATGGAAAATATCAATGGGAGATAAACTCATTATTAATTATGATTCACTCACATTTCAACAAGATGGTGCAATAATTATGATTTATAAGGAGAACAAAATTAAAATCAAAAAACACACCCCTAAGCACAAATCATCAAGAGGATATAATGTAAATATGTCACCTATGATAAACTCTAATGAATAAAAAAAAAATTATGCAATAGAAACCTAATAAAATAAGTGATTTATGAGAAAATAAATCATATGAATATGCTCTTTATGCAAGCACTACATGGAAGCTTTCTTCTAATAAAATAATTGGTAAAAATACTTTCATATCACCTAATTGTACACAAATTCTTTGATCTTCAAAGTTTTTATTATTCTTATACACCTAATCCAATTTTATTTTATCCCTTGGCTCTATCTTTCATTTAAGGGAACTTGGTCCTTTGTTTTCTTAAGCACTCTATGGGAGATTTCATCTAAGAAAATAATTGGTTAACATAATTTATTAGCACATACTTATATAAAAATTATTTGTTCTTCAATGTTTTTACTTATTATTATACAAATAATCCAATTTTATTCTCTCCCTTTCTTGTATATTTCATTTTGGGGTACTTGTTCCTTTGTTTTCTTTACACCAATTCTAACAACCCAAAAAAATTATCCTGATAAGATTTCAATGTGTATCCTTGTGGTAACTCATTTTATCATTACTACACATATATACTTTCATGATCACATCTATGTAATTTTACATAAGATCGCATTGTCATGCTTGTCATATTTACTACACTACATATCCTTCATTTACCATTCTTCTTGTCATGCTTTACCTTAACATCTTATTAAGGGTTGTTCAAATCTCCCCATCCTCCTTCCATTTTCAAAACCTTGTTGCTTACCTTATTTTTTGAATCTTTTTCAAATTTTACATATGCATATTTTACTTTTAAAATATGTTATAAATATAAAAACATTCATATATTCTAAGAGGTGCCAAAAAATAAAAATATTTTAGAAAACCTAAAATTGAGACCTATAATCATATTCTCATGTTTCTAGATTACATATTTGCATATGTCACCTATATTTATGTTTAATACATAACATATTTCATAACCTTTTCATTACACAATGCTTCTCACAAGGTATATGACTATAAAAATAGAACATATTATTATAGAGCCAAGAAAACAATCATATACAAATGAAGCTATCCTGATTAGAAATTTATTTATATAATCAATCTAGACATAATTTCATCAAATAGATAGTAGTGCACTATGAACATATCATCGTACAGTAGACCTATTCCTATGCATTTTAAGTCTATTTTTTTTAATACAACACAATCATAGGGATATCTTACATAATTTTTTTAACACATAACAAAATGCATATTTAGATAATAGTCAAATTTCAAGATAGTATATAGTTTTAAATAGATTTAATGTTGGAATTTTACCCAATAACCTTGCTTAGTTGGGGGCATCTCCTCATTCTATATGAATACTTTTATAGATTTTATTTAACCACAACCTCTTTTCTATGTTGAGATATAAAGAAAACAAATGTCTTATTAATCATTCATATTTACATGTGTCATGTTGAATATGTTATTTTCTATCATAAACATAAATACATATGATCCAAATATGCTAGACTCATTTTATGTATATACTTTCCTCATTACATAACATGATTCAACTTGTTTTCTTATTAAATGCAACCCTTGGCATTGTGTATGTTCAACATACACACTATTTATTTTATGGCATCATCATGCCATGTGTGTTAAGCACGAGATATACTAAGAGGGGGCGTGAATTAGTATATCATTTATCTTATAAAACTTTCCCTTAATCAAATTCCACTTAACAAAACATTCAAGATATGCAATAAAACTAAAACAATAAACACACCACAAGATAGAGAGAGACACTAGATATAATGTGGAAACCCAATGTGGGAAAAACCATGGAGAACAATCTCAAGTATATGAATGAGCACCAACTCAAAAAATATTCACAAGCACCAACTCAAACAATATTCGCAAGCACCAACTTGTAGGAGCACCAACCCCTTTGCTGAGCACTAACACAGTAACTATTCATGAGCACCAACCCCTTTGCTGAGCACCAAAATAGTAAAAATTCATGAGCACCAACCCACAACAGCACTAACCCCTTTATTGAGCACCAACACAACAACAATTCATGAGCACCAACCCATAGGAGCACCAACCCCTTTGTGTATACCACACAACTATCTCTTAATGTTGTTGTCTCAATAAATGATAGTTCATTACAACATCTCTCTCCTCTCTCTCACCTTTGCTCTTCTAAGCTAGATATAACAAATACAAATCATGTTCATCTCTCACAAATGCTCTTCTAAGCTAGATATTATTATCTCAAAACAAACTCTATTTCACATCTGACAAATAGCTTCTCAAGCCTTTATTTATAGCTTTCCAAATGACCTTTGGCCTTCCCCCTTTGTGACCCTTCAATCCTCATGGAAAATAGTGCAAAATTGCATGAACCTTCATATCCTTTCCTTTGAAAATTCATGTGGTGACCCTTCATGAGAAAAAACGTCCTTCCCTCTTTAGTCTTTACCTTGGTGACTTTTTGTATTCCTCAAAGTGTCCCTTCATGAGAAATTGTGGCATTCCTCTTTTGTATTCACTTGGTGACTCTTGGAATTCCCCAAGATGAATCTTCATGGGAAAATGCATCCCATTCTTCTTTTGTCTTTACCCCGTGACTCTTCGACTTCTCCATGGGCCCTTCTTTTGTCTCATATGCAACCAAATATATATTCATTAATATTAAATAAATATTAACACACATTAGCCTAGATATATCTATTATAAACATTATTAAATGCAATGGGGCCTTTATCACCAATAATGCTAGACCTTTAACATCAATGATAATATTTCCAACAATCTACCCCTTTGTCATTGATGGTAACCTCAATCCTGAAACTACCACATCTTGAATCCTACACATACTATCATCTAAAAACATACAGTAAATACCCCTTACTATAGCAACCTGTACCTATTTCTACACCTATACCTATACCTTTTATTCTCCCCCTTTGTCATCAATGGAAAAGGGCCTACCTGGAGCTAACACTTAGCTCCCCCTCAACTGATATTGAACATCAATGGCAGGAAGTAATAGAAATTACTCCCAACTCATCTTGTAGATCTTTGAATGTGTCCTTTGATCATGCCTTTGAGAAGATATCTGATAATACATACAAATTGTTCCCTATCCTTTGAGCATCTACAATCAACTCATTTGAATCTTTTCTTCTAATCTCACAACCTTCTACATGAAACTTTTCCAGCTATCCTGGCAGTGGTTGTATCTCTGAATCTCACTGTGCTGCCATTGATCTTATTTAGAGTTATGAACTTACTCTTATCTCCTATCATATGCCTCAAACATCCACTATGAACTAACCATGGCTGATCTTTATTTCTTACATGCAGAGCTATCTAAACCATCATAGAATCTTCAGGTTGTTTCTTCTGCCATGAACATGTCTGAACCTTCTTCTTGATGAATGGAGCTTTGAAACTCTGATCCTTATTCTTTGAATCTTCATGAGTTTCCTTCTCCTTATTTCTAAAATTATTAACTCTTTTTCAACATTCTAATTTCTTATGACCATAATCATTTGAAACACTTTAAAACTTTTAAACACTGAATATGCAAGAATCATTGTAACAACCTCAAACCTTAACATCAGTGCAAAATTTTGTTCAAAGAAATATTCCCTCAAATGATATACAAATTAATCTGTCAACTCACCTTCTTATCATGCAACATAGACAAGACCCAATAACATCCACCATGCTTCAATTTTTCTTAAAAGTGTCTCCTTGAAGCCTAAAAGAGACACCCCACACAAAGAGTCCTAGAAATAAATCTTATGAGATTCCCACATCTCCTCTATTTCTTCCTTGTGTCTTTCTCTTAGAATTTGTTTAATCATGTCTAATATTTTTGACTTACTAACCTTATCATTTATGATGTTTTTCATCTTCTCAACTTTTACAACTATCTTATCTTGACAAAGCTCATGCTCAAATGTAATAAGAGATTCTTCACAATCCTTCCTATCTGATTCTTTATCTACTATAGCAAGTAATTCATTCTCACTCTTAAACTCAACCTGATCAACCTTTACTATTTTAGGTCTCCAAACCTAAATTTGACTCTTATCATATCTTTTAGGGGCTCTATAACCTTTGACATATTTTGAAGATCTCTTTACTTATTTTGGACATAATTTAGCAATAAGGCCAACCTTATGACAATAAAATCAAACAAGATTTCTCATACCTTATTTTTGAATGTGACCGAGATCTCCCTTTGACTGATTGCTTCTCCTCATACAGTCTCTTGCCCGATGACCAACATGATGACAAACAAAATAGTGACCATGAAAAGAATTTGAAAACTTAAAAGCATTGGGCTGTCTAATCAGCTTCTTTAATTTGCCTTCAAAACTTGCATCCTTCTTTCTTTGGACTAATATTTCATCATCTTTCTCAACCTTGATTATAAGCTTCTCATGATTACCCTTTAAAGAACCTAACTCAACCTTCAACTAATTACACTCTTCTTCTCTTGATTTTAAACTTGAATTTACAACCTCTAACTGATTCTTAAGATCCTGAATAAATATCTTATTTTCTTTTACTTCTATAACCAACTTAGAATCTAAGATACACACCTGTTCCTTAAGAGCCTCAACCATAGATTTCAACTTTTGATTCTCCTTCTTTAGCTGCTTGGCCATCTTATGCTTTTCCTTGATTTACCTTCAAGATGTTAAACCCTTTATAAAGGAACCTGCTCTAATACCAATTGTTAAACATGGGATATACTGAGGGGGGGGTGAATCAATATATCATATATCTTATAAAACTTTCCCTTAATCAAATTTTTCTTAACCAAACATTCAAGATATGTAATAAAATTGAAACAATAAACACACCACAAGATAGAGAGAGACACCAAATATAACATGAAAACCCAATGTGGGAAAAACCATAGAGAACAATCTCAAGTATATGAATGAGAACCAACTCAAACAATATTCACAAGCACCAACTTGCAGGAGCACCAAACCCTTTGCTGATCACCAACCCACAGGAACACCAACCCCTTTGCTAAGCACCAGCATAGCAACAATATGTGAGTGCCAACCCACAAGAGAACCATGCCCTTTGTTGAGCACCAACACATCAATAATTTGTGAGCACCAACCCATAAGAGCACCAACCCCTTTGTGTATACCACACAACTATCTCTCAATGTTGCTATCTCAACAAATGATAGTTCATTACAACATCTCTTTCCTCTCTCTCACCTTTGCTCTTCTAAGATAGATATAAAAAATACAAATCATATTCATCTCTCACAAATGCTCTTCTAAGCTAGATATTACTATCTCAAAACAAACTCTATCTCACATCTTACAAATGGCTTCTCAAGCCTTTATTTATAGCTTTCTAAATGACCTTTGGCCTTCCCCCTTTGTGACCCTTCAATCCTCATGGAAAATGGTGGCAAACTTGCATGACCATTCATATCCTTGCCTTTTAAAATTCATGTGGTGACCCTTCATGAGAAAAAACGTCCTTCCCTCTTTTGTCTTTACCTTGGTGACTTTTCATATTCCTCAAAGTGTCCCTTCACAAGAAATTGTTCCCTTCCTCTTTTGTCTTCACTTGATGACTCTTGGAATTCCCCAAGATGACTCTTCATTAGAAAATGTGTCTCATTCTTCTTTTATCTTTACCCCATGACTCTTTGACTTCTCCATGGGCCCTTATTTTGTCTCATATTCAACCAAAAATATATTCATTAATATTAAATAAATATTAACATACATTAGCCAAGACATATCTATTACAAACATTATTAAATGTAATGGGGCCTTTATCACCAATAATGCTAGACCTTTGACATCAATGACAATATTTCCAATAATGTGTTTATGGCCTTTGGTCGTATATATTTTTTATACATTTTCATGTCCCTTTTATTTAACCTTTAGGATTTATGTTTTATTGTTACACAAAATTTATAAGTCTATGCGATATTTTACATGTCCATTATAGTGGCATTTGGGCCTTATTGTGTGACATTCTATAAATTTGTTTACATGTTCATTATTGGATACTAAGGTTTCATGATTCTTATCATTCACTACTATATATATATATATATATATATTACACACACACACACACACACACACACACACACACACACACACACACACACACACACACACATATATATGGTGTCATGATACATATAATACACATACTAATTATGTGCTTTGATGCTTCATTTTAAAAAAAAATGTTTACAATACATATTCAACACTTGCAAGTTATTTACATGATTCATACACTAATTCAATGTTATATTCGAATTACATGATGCAGTGCAATATATAATTATTCATATGATTCAATGTTACATCTCTAATATTACAATATAATTCAAGTATGCAAAATATTATTACATAATTATATCTTTCACAAATTCTCTCAATTTTTCTTTTGAAACAAGTGATTTGTAGACAATTTAGTTCATATAAAAGGGGGCTTAATTATGGTCTTATCTTCAAGCTTTCAAAAACAATACAATATGAAAAATTAATAACTTTCAGATTATGAGAGCATTTACCTTGCTTACACACTCCACTCTTATAGCTACAAGGACATATACACTTACGCAAAGATAGTTATAATATCTCAAACTTTTTTAAAAGATCAAATTATAAATATGTATAGTACAAGGGGCATGATATGCATTCATGACTAGGCTACTAATTTTAGAAATTTAGATTTCTCTTTTTCAAAGTTTTAAGAAGTTACAATTTAAATCTAGATCCATATGGAGTAGTGGGATTCATCTTTTATAAGTGGACAACATTCAATATTAGTGACACTCCACATATTGGTTACACTTTAGCGATCCATGTTCTAGTTTCAACCTTTTATTTTTGATTCAATATGTGAGCCATGTGAGAGATCAATGATGCTCAATGTTTTGGTTCCTATCTCTACAAACATTACAGAGTAATTTATGAAGTTTAAGAATACAATATTTGAAAGTCAAGCATCTTCAATGATTATTAAACTTGAAACTTGATCCTTATCAATTTCCACATGTTCAACACTTTTCCTCATGCCTCAATAATGGGGCATACACATCTCCATGATAAAGATAAAGTGTGTATATATAATCAGGTTAGAATTTCCTCTACTATAGTAATTTTATACATCACTAAAATAAATGGGGCAGGGGAAATGTAGATATTTAAATTTAATCAATAAATACTTAAAAATTCTTGTCCTTGACATATTTATGTTACTTAGCTAACTAACCATTCAAATAACCCAAAATATATAAGAAAGCCTTCAAAGTATTACAATTATTAAGAAAACCTTTCAGACTTCCCTATTCATCCCTATTCAATAGATACTTTACCTTCACTCTTTTTTTATAAGCCCATGTACTCTTAAGACAAGCTCACACTAGGCAGATAAGGGCACACTATGCACCTATCTAGTAGTGTGAACTTGTCTCCCACATTATAACAACTATATTTTCAAAATGACACACTTATTAATAGCTTTACCATACATACATATATATATATATATATATATATATATATATATATATATATATATATATATATATATATATATATATATATATATATATATATATATATATATATATATATATATAAAATCTCATCAATGGTCTTTTATACCCAATTCAAAATTGACACAAATATATGTCATATATAGATGTAGGAAAACAAACCCATATTTTAAGATCTAACAGACAGCCTGATAGGACAAAGTCATATTAGATAAATAGTAATGTACTATGATCCTATCCATATCCTACAAACTTGTTATAGTAGACAAATATACACTATTTTATATTACATCTATCTTTGCAAGTATATTCAGATAGACACAATTTATAAAAAATCAATAAAATCTAAAATAAATCCTTTACAAGGATTATTTTCTAATCCTAACCCTAGTTTATATTTTAGCAAATTTACAATTTTTTTGGATATTTTAATATTATTGTATTATATTGTATATATTATCCTATATCATATATCAATAGGTTACATTTCCCTTTAGAGTTAATTATAGATCATAATTAATTTTAATGTAAACACATATCCACTTGTGATCACAGAAAATACAAATAATTTGGGGCACATTCATGTAATATCAACCTAATTAACTTCAAACTTAGGCCAAATTAGTATTATTAAGACAATTTAAGTCCCATTTATGACTAATGCACACCCAAACACTCCTTTATGACAATTTTACTTAAGATTAGGTACATTATAAGAAAAAGAAACATATCAATTTCATATCCACTTGTGACCATGAAAATTGTAGATAATCTTAGGCACATTTGTGTTTCATCACCCTAATTCACTTAGAATCTAGGATAAGTTGGTGTGATTGAGGGAAAAAATGTTTCATTGGTCATCTACATACACCCAAACACACATTTATGCTTATTTTTCTTTTTATTGGGTCCCTTATAGGCCAAAGTGACACAAAAAAACCATATCTATTTATGACTATGGAAACTTAGACAATTTAGAGCACATTTTTGTGTTATCATCCTAATTCAATTTGAATTTAGGCCAAATTGGTGTGATTAGGTCGCATATGTTGCATTGGTGACTTACGCACATTAAACTACCCATTTATATTCAATTTAATTGTGATTAGGTCCTTTATAAGCCAAGAACAACACAAAAACACCATATCCACATGCAACTAATGAAAATGAGGATAATTTGGAACACAGTTGTGCATGATCACTCAAATAACTTTAAATATAGACCAAATTAGTATGAATGGGGTAAGATAGGTCACATTGGTGACTCACACACACATAACCACCCATTTATACCATTTTAACTTGTGATTATGGATATTATAGGGCCAAAAGCAACATAAAACACCACATTCACTTGTGTCAAAGTCAAATGTAGACAATTTGGGGAACATTAATGCTCGATCACCATAATTCACTAGGAATCCAAGGAAAAGTGATTTGATTGGAGAAATTTAAGTTATATTTGTGGCTACGGCACACAAACCTTCCCTTTGTTATGATATTACTTGTAATTAGGTCCATTATAGGCTAAAAGTGACATAAAAACACCATATACACTTATAACCAAGGAAAACATGAATAATATTTGGCACATTTATGCAAAATCATCGTAATTCACTTCAATTTCATGGAAAATTGGTGTTATTTAGGTAATGTGATGTTATATGGTGTTGTTATGCCTATTTTATCCTATAAGAGACTTAATCACAAGTATAATCAGTATAAATGGGTGGCCAAGTGTGTGTAGGTCACCACCATAACCTATAAAAAACAATCCAACCACTTTGACCTGAATTTGAAGTGAAATAGGTTAATCCTACACAAAGTTTCCACTAATTATCTAAATTTTACATGGTCACAAGTGGATAATGTGTTTTATGGTTACTTTTAGATTATAAGGGACCTAATCATAAGTAAACTAATAAAAATGCATGGTTGGGTGTGCACAAATCACTGATGTGAATTATTTTGGCCATACCACACTACCTTAGACTAAATTAAAAGTGAATTAGGGTGATTATTCATAAATCTGGCCAAATGTTTCTATATTTTCCCTAGTCGCAAGTGGATATGGTGTTTTATGTCACATTTGATCTATAATAGGCATAATAGTAAGGAAAATCCACATAAATGGTTATTTTTGAGTGCATTTATTACTAATGTAAATTAATTTGCCTCAATCACACCACTTTATCAAAAATTATAAGTTAATTTGGGTGATTATGCATGAATGTGTCTCAAATTTTCAACATTTGCCCTAGTAAAAAATAGATATATTGTGTTGTTGTGTTGTTTTTAGCCTATAATCCTCATAATCAAAAGTGAAAACAAAATAAAGGGGTGGATTTTTATGCATTGATTAATAATTCAACCTAAATTTATCCAATCACACCACTTTGGAATAAATTCAAAGTTATTTAGAGTGATCATGCACGAATATGCCAAAAATTTCCTACATTTATCCTAGACATGTGGATATGGTATTTTTGTGTCTATTTTGGCCTATAAAGGACCTAATCATAAGTTACATCAACATAAAGGAATGGTTAGGATTGTGAGGGTCACCAATGTGACTTATGTTTCCCTAATCACATCACTTTGAATTGAATTCAATGTGAAATGGGGTGATCATACACAAATGTTCCCAAAAGTGTCCACATTTTCCTTGGTCACAAGCGTTAATGGTGTTTTTCTGTCACTTTTCACCTATAAAGGATAAAAATACAAGTAAAATTAGAATATTTTGGTGTTTACATGTGTGTTGGTCACTAATATAAATTAATTTCCCCAATCACACCACTTCATCCTAAATTCTAAGTGAATTTAGCTAATTGCCCTCAAATGTGGCCCAAATTTTTAACATTTTCCCTTGTCAGAAATGGATATATTATATTTTTATGTTTAATTTATCTCATAATCCTTTATAATAATAATTAAAATTTAAATAAATGGATGGTTAAGTTTGTATATCAGTAATACAACCTATGTTTCTCCAATCACACCATTTTGGATTGAATTGACAGTGAATTGGGGTAACCATGCACATATGCTCAAAATTACCCACATTTATATTAGATACAAGTGGATATGGTGTTTTTGTTTCATTTTTAGCCTATAATGGACCCAATTATAAGTGAAATAAGTATAAATGGGTGGTTGAGTGTGTTCAAGTTATCGATACAACTTATGTTCCCTCAATCATAACACTTTATCCTGAATATGAAGTGAACTGGGTGATGTTAATAGAGGTTCCTAGGGTTTCAAAAAAAGATGTTAATTATAGGTATAACCCTATGATATAATGAATAACTTACATGAATCTATAGATATATAAAAATTGATAGCATTTAAATGAATATTGTAGGTATTTAACGTACGAAAAGGTATTTGTGCAATAATCACATATAATTATATGCTAAATATAACTCTTAACAAAAGGAATACAATTAAAATACATTCTTATTCATATAAATATATAAAACATAGGATAAAACATATGGAAATCATATTAAAACACCCTAATAAATTTCCATTTTCATGTATTTATAATAATCAGAACACTGATCATATATATTTGTATATTTCAAGCAAAGAGCTCTAGTAAAAGCATTTGAACATGATTGGGGAAAATATGCAATACAATATACAACAACTATGAAACATCTAAACCCATTCTATTACATCATAAAGAAATATATACCCTCAAATTTTTTATTTCTCTAAGCTCTAAATCCATATTGAGCACATAATTATGTCAAACTATATATTTTTTCTTTAGAACTCCATACACTTAATACAAAATCAAAAATAGAGTAACCATGCAATAAATTTGTAGTTGATCAACAAAAAGGAAAATATGGTTCATGTCCACATGCCACATACATTTTTTCAAGTGGTTTGGCACTTACATTTCCTTGATAACATTTTATTAGACTTAAAATGTTGTCTCATCCTAAGACAACATCATAGAGGTAGTTGGTTTGATGCACAAAATATAATTTGGAGTGACATGAATCATAAATCGCTCAAGGTGTTGTTTACCAATTTTCACCTTTTAATCACTACTTATCCACCCTCTCATATTTTAAACTAAGTATAAATCTATCTTACCACTCTTGTAGGTTTTCAATAGACTATAGAAACTAGGTGGTCACTCTTTATGGGTTTTTAACCAAATTGGATCTGTGATTTAGTGTGATCCATCCTATATCAAAACTGAGTAGAAAAATTTCAAAATCTCTAATTTATTGAAACTAAGTAGAGGAATATACTATGAAACATAGATATAAATATTCAATTATGTCAATGGGGTTCTTGGTGATGAACTAATGGTGGTATGATTTTATTTTTTAAGCTTTTATTATAGCTAGATGGGTGGAATGAACTAGGGTACATCTAACAAGGGTTAAATATAATTGTCCAAGTTAGATAAATCAATATTGTAAGACTACCAAGCAAGAAATAATTCCTATGTACTTTAAATAAATTCACATATAAAAGATTTATAATATGAGTTAATGAATGTTACTATCCTTTGTAGTGGGTAAGGTAGCTCGATCAGAAGACAATTTTTTAGTGATATCCACATGGAGGTGTGAAATATTTTTAGTATGGCATTGTGTTTGAACCCCTACAAAATTATTCTAAAGTATTTGGTTTTACTAGGATTAGATTTATTTCATGAATATATCCTAAGCTTGAATAAAGGCCTACAATGTTGCATTCAAACCTACATAAGTTTAATAATGGTTGAGAAGTTTTCCCCTAGAAGTGGTAGCAATATTAAACTCAGGTTGTGCACCACTCTAAACCATGTCTAGCTCTTACTTTCAGTCTATAATTTTTTGATCCAAATACATGAATTATGTTATTTAAACTATAATATCTAATTAGTATACTTTAAGGAGTTCATAGAGGACTCCTATTTCAAATTTGATGGATTAAACTTGTAACATGAGATTAGGCAGGTGTTGGATGGTCTGTCACTCTTTGGTGAGCTACAAAACTAATAATGTGAGGTTTTAAAGAGTAGAGAGGATGTTGAAAAATTGACTATAGAGTGAAGGGAATGCATCCTTAAGAATATTTCTAATGTTACTCATCTAGTTTTAGAGTTTGACATTTTCTTGCATTATTTATGTGACCCTTTTCTCTAAAGAGGTAGCTATCTGTGTAATAGTGTATTACAATGCATACACTCCTTCAACATGTTTATCTAAAGTGAGTTGAAACACATCGAAATATGCTTAAATTATAAGTGGATTCATATCCAACTGGTCATCAAGGTTCTTGATAGGATGCATTTTAGTAAAGCAAGGGGAAATTGAAGATGGTCCACTAAATGGACATCATAGGGACATCCAAAGTTACAAGACTCTCAAGTCTCATCAATGTAGCCCTTACATTGGTGCCTAAAACCTCCCCTTGGTCCTATTTATCCTTCACAACCTTCATGTCTTACAGTTTTGATATAATGGCTTTGTCTTATTATGCCTCTACATTATCTATGATATTATACATATCATGCGATTTTTTTTTTGACAACCTCTTCTTATTCAACCAGCTTTTTTTGCTTAACCTTGGCTTCCATTTTATCCTATGTAGACATAACCTTTTGTGTAGCATCTACTTCATCTTCCTTGGTCTTTTTATTGTTCAAGTCTGCCTCACAATCTTATTATTTCTTTAGCTTCTCCTGAGCTATTTTATCTTTGACCTCTTATTTTTTTGTGGCCTCCTCTTGCTTAGCCTCCCCATCCTACTTAAAATTGTTGTAACTTATTTTTCTTCTTTTTTCTCTTTGCTAATAGTTTCCTCTTTCTCTACATGTGTTTTTTGTTTATTTGATTCTTCATATACCAGTTGTGCTTACTGTAATCATTGGGCTTCTTGGATCTCTTATACTTTCCCCTTCTATGTAGTAATCTCTGTGTCTTCTCTATTTTATGGCTCTTCTACTTTTAACTTGGCCTATACCTTGGCCCAACATTTTTTTCCTATTGAACCCATCTTTAAGTTGTTGTTTCCATCTCTTCACATGCATCTTATTATTCTTCCTCTATCTATGCATCTAAATCCACATTTTTAGTGCCAGTGATGTATTCATCAGACTATGATGATGAAGAATAAGCCATAGTTTCTTGATGGAAATCTTCTTGACATGGTCCTTCTTTTGACCAGAGGGAAGTAGTAATTTTCATGATTTTTATGATGTTTTTTGAGGTTTTTGTTTTGTGTGTGTAGTCAGAATGGATGGTGAAGCAAGAAAAGCTTCTCCTTATTATTTTATTACTTCTTATTCTTCCTTTATAGTTCACCTATAACATCACAACGTCTATTTATTTAATGTAAGTGATTCTAGAGGAATTTATGGTATAGGATCAAATGAATGTGGTTGTGAATATTTTTCAAATCCTCCAGCTATAATATCCACGTGAATTTTTTAAAGGTTGGCCTCTTTGCCAAATGTGTCCATAATAATAAAAAAGGGACAAGTAGATGATTCCACCCACAGATGTTGTGGTACCTTGTTTTATATCTATGTAGTGTGAACCAATTTCCAAAATAAGTATTCCTTCTCTTCTTCCTTATCATATAAGTCACCATCCATTTTGGCCATCATCATTAGGTACACCTCTTATTTTTCCATCTATATTTTAGGCCAATGGCATTGAGCTATCATCCTATAGACATGAGGATCATCCAATTAGGTCCTCTAACTCTTTGTCTTACACCTAGGTGGAGAAGGAGATCTATGATATGTAGGGAATTTAAACTACCCATGGTATTGTGGAACTAAAATTATTATCACCATGGAATTTAGGATTGGAATAGTTAATGATACTATCGTAAATGGATTCGCTCTTTATGTGGCCAATTTATTTTCATTTCCAACCTCTTTTTATGATATGTCCATGTCAATAAAGAAAGGTAAAAGCACACCTGGTGCCTTAGGGAGTTCATGAATTTTGATGATTGTACATTTTGATAGGTTGGTCACAACCACATGTTAGAATAAATATTAAATGACATTAGGAGGTATGTGAGGGTTAATAATAATAAGTTCCACCAATTCATCCCACCAATAATTGAACAATCACTGATGTGCAAAGTATGTGCTCTCCTCCCACTTCAATATAAGGTTTTGGAACTCTACATTAATCCAATAGTTGACATTAGGATGCACTATGCACTCTGTAGACTTCCACTATGTAAATATGAGAAACAAAACCAAGAATTGGTATTCAAAGGTATTAATGGGTTGAGTATTGGAAAATGTGATTACTTATAGAACCTTGGATCTATGGAGAGCAGTGTATTAATTATTCAAGGAAAATTATTTTATTTCCAACCCTTTGAAAAGAGTGGTATGGCCTTAGAAGAAAATAATTCTATTATAAATCCATTTTTCTTCATTGTTGATGCTATAGAGTCAAATCTCTACCTATAATCTTCTTCAACTCTCTTTTTTTTTAACTCTCTTCTTCTAAACAATCCTTTGAAATATATTTTCAATAAACAAATATTAAATTATGTCAATCACTAAGATTCATCAAGTGTGTATAAAAATAGGGGTAAAAACCTTATTTATAACGAAATTGAGGTTAAGTGACCATTATAACCAATGGGTCCAACCTATTCCATGAACATTTTAAACAAATGGTAGATAATATACAAATATGTTTTATTATTTATTTACATGAGGTTTTTCAACCCATGTTAATAAATAATAAATCATTAATATTTAATTACCTTAAATTTACTAAGGGTATATAATATCACCACTTAGACATTAAATGCTATAACACTGGTTGAGGATTGAATAACTAGTATTCATTCAGTAGCTCATAAAGCTTTTTGTTTGTTATTTGGATTTATCTTAAACAAACTATTATCCTAATAAAAATAAGGTGACTCTAGTTATCTATGGATAACATATGTATTATAATCAAACTTATTCAAAGTCATCACAATTATCTTATTTCCTTTGTGCACCTCTAATTGATTTTGCACTCTATTGATGATAATTTGACCACCATAAGCCGATTCCTTACCAATCAAAGAAAGATAATGGGTATCATATATTTTCATGTAAATTACCATGAAATATACTCAAAACCTTAAATTATAAACTTAATTTCCACATATTCAAGCTTTCCAATTAGTTTTACTCTCCCATAATCTATAAAGTTGAGAGCAATTAGACTATAGCTTAGTGATGGTCGACCAATATCCTCCTATGTATATCACATTTATTGTGCTTCCAAATTCAAACACAAAGTTAGGCACATAATACCCTATGAGTTCAACATCCATTTGAGAGTCAACATCCCATTACTTTTTATTTTTTATATACCACACAACCTTGTCGATATGTTATTGTCCTGATTGTGTGAACTCAAGTAGATTATGAAAAAGTTTTTTAATATTTTTGGAAAAATCTTAATTCTATAGAGTTATCAAAAATTTCAATAAAATTTTTAATGCATCCATTACCCCTTCGTATCGCATTATGTAGATAATCTAACCATATATTTATTTATCAATAGCTATGGCATAACCTTTTGATACATTTTATTGTTGTATGTTTTGAAAGAATTATGATGCTTAATACATCAATAATTTTTCCCTTTCAAGATAATAATACAAACTAACCCATAAATTCAAGATTACCCATATTTTATCTTAAAGGGAAATACTTTCTCTATGTGTTGTTTCCTTATGACTTCTTGCATGAATGCATATTCCTTAGGGTGAAAATTTATCATATTTATGTTCAATACATGTTTTTATTTATTATAAATTTATAAAATTGGAAGTCTTAAGTATTATTTTGTCTTGAAACTCTATAATATATTAAATAGATTTGTATTTGAGGATTAGTCAAAATTTTCATGCACATTGGTTATATCCACCATACAGATAAAGCTAAATTGGTTGATGAGCTTGTTGGTTATCAATATTTTGACCTCCCTAGTATCCACCATGATATCCTCCTTTGTATACTATATTATTTTTTAAGCCCCAACCTTGTGACTATTATTAATCAAATCCCCTTTACTATTGTTTTTTTGCATCATATATATTGTACTACCATTGAGGGGATGAAGGAACCCAATTTTATTGTTGGGGTTGACAAATCACAGTGTTCATGAAGAATGATATTAATACTATGGAGATGAGGATATCCATCCAACTATACCTTGAGGTTGATATTATGGTGATGAAGGCATGCACCTAAGACCACCTTGTGTCATGCTATACATTTCCACCTTTGGGCTTATAATTACCTACTTTTTAGTAGGTATCTATTGCATTTTAACTTAAAATACGTTATTAGTGATATATTATTTGAGATCCTATAGATCACAAAAATTATTTCATCATGATTAGTCAACTTTGAAAAATTATAGTACAAGATCTTTGGTTTTTGAATATATTATTGTAGCAAATGACACTTTGATGTTACATGTCCTACTACTCTGCATATGTCATAGAATTCAATTTTTATTTTAGGAAATCATTCTTACAATGTTATTCCTTACCACATTCCATACACTATATACCTAAATTTGGATTATTAATCTCATGAATCTCATGCATATTCATGATAAGATAATATATTTTTATTTTTATTTTAGAGCTACTTGATGGAGCATATCCATAATGCTCAATTTGTTCTACCTGGAGTGTAGTTGCTCGACCATCAGCCTTAGTCAAAAATTGAAATTTTGAAATGGAAAATATGATCCTTGATCACATCCCTTCCACAAACCAAGAAAATTTATATTTATCTTTGATGATAAAATTTATCTTGTTCATTACATCTAAAAATTTGTAAGCATATCCTCATATTAATTCTCCACTTCACTGCCAAATATCCTTATGATCTTGAGTGGTCTAAATTGAACACTTATTCATCTTGAATTATATGATTAATTGGTACTTAAATTGTTGAAGACTCATGGAATTAACATTCCTTTTATAAATTAACTCCATATCTTGCCCTATTAAGGCTCATATGAGTTTGTATTTCTTCACATCTTTAGTGGTCAGTCCCTTAACCTAGTATTTCATATCACAAGTTAATAAATATTATTTAGGGTTATAATACCCATCATATAGATTTAAAGAAATAAATATTTCTATGTTCAGTGTCATTATTGGCACACTCATAACTACTACTATGGAATTTTGTGAACAAGTCCTTATGGATATCTTAAAAATAGTTTACAAGAGAACCTAACCTCTTCTTGTCTATCAATTTATTAGTTTCTAAACTAATTTTACTAAATTTATTTGTAAATTATTCAAACTAATTTATACTTATATTGACCCTTACACTTTTATTCCTCTTCTATGATGATGAAATAAGATTGACGGATGTGTACTCCAAAAATGAACAATCTATATCTTTAACTTATTCTATCTATGACCTTTGACTTGCAATACTTCTATAATTGTACATAACTTCCTCCAGAGAATATTTTTTCCCTAGTCCAAACAATATATTTCCTAGTAACTAAAATCTATCCCTATCTTATAACTATTCTAATGCTAATCTACTTTCCTTTTTCTCATCACTCTATTTCGTATCCTCTCTATCCTAATTTATGTCTTCTTCTTTCTCAGGCCCTTCCATTTCTCACTTTGCATAATCTCTAAATTCTCTAATTTATATAATTTGTGTAGCCTCTCTTTTGGCCCTCCTCTCTTATCCATTATCTATTATACTCGTATTCCTATTTACAATTACATTTTCATTATCTTTTATATTCTATCTTATTTGTTATCATAGCTCTCTTTCTAATCTCATAATTTTATTCTCACTCTATTTCTCTATGTCCTCCATCTTATAGGTTTAAGTTGAAGTCACTCTACTTAATTATTCATCATTCACTCATTAATTTCATGCACCCCTATATTCCCAAATTGACTACTCCATTTTTTT
This sequence comes from Torreya grandis, assembly GCA_037957365.1. Classification (NCBI taxonomy): domain Eukaryota; kingdom Viridiplantae; phylum Streptophyta; class Pinopsida; order Cupressales; family Taxaceae; genus Torreya; species Torreya grandis. The sequence goes on from JARHVA010004467.1 coordinate 644,872, forward strand.
ATGGGTAGGCACCATGGCCATTTTAACAACCAAACTATTGATCAAAGTAGGTAGTCATCGAAGAAACTTTCCTCGAATTCCTCTCACAAAAAATTCCTACGTAGCTTCAAAAGATAGGTATCCTTGTACATGAAATTATGTGATATAACTATTGATGTCAATCTTGGTCTACTGATCTATCACATTGATCAAGTTAGTTTCTAAAGTTCATAAGCTATCTAACTTTTCTTCCATCAAAACTATACATTACATCTTTTTTAGATGAAAACATTGCTCCTCCATTCTAGATAACCATGCGATTAACAATCCAAGAAATTTACACCAAAATATTTCATAAATTTATATGTATATGATCATGTATAAATTATTTTGTAGTCTTCCTAATTATTTTTGCTTCTTCTTCTAAAAATATATGGATTCTTTCATCTAGCCATCTCTCCAAATCTCTTTTCCCCAGTATCCATCTCAACATGTTTCAAATAAACTCATTCATGCTCATCACACCATTTTTAGTAGATTTTTTTAAAACCATAATAAATTTTTAATATGGGATAACTTTATGTTACAAAACACAAATAATAGAACATATAAGTTGTATTAATGTGTTTTTAAGTCATATAGACACATTTTAAACACTGAATTCCCCATGTTTCACATATAAGATTTATTTATAATAACCATTATTTACATGATAAAAGGATAGGTAAAAACAAAGATTATGCAAGGAATAAATACATTAAATTGAACATGATTTCACAAGGTACATAAGCTTACATAACAAAAAAACATTTCATACTTTCTATATTTGTCTGAAAATTTGGAACCCATTTACAATACATTAGAATAGTATTTATAGGATTTTGAATGAATGTGTCACTTCACATTCCACCTATCCCTACAAATAAAAATAAGACCTTTCACCTTTTACAAACTATGGAAATATAGAGTGTTGCAAAGAGACAAAAATAGGATATACATAATACAACATAATAATGTGATACACATGTTGTCACATTGAAATTCACTTTGTTAGGCTCTTATACTATTTCAACTGACACAATGCAAAAAATCCTAGGTGTAGGGGACCTATGATAGGAGTGAATCTTTTGGAGAACTCTAATTCCTTCTCAAACCCATAATGCACTTGAATTAGGAATAGGTTTCAGCCCTAAAACCTACATTAACATAGCCTATCTAAGATACACTAAGACTTTATTGATGGAGAGGAGAGAGAGAGAGAGAGAGAGAGAGAGAGAGAGAGAGAGAGAGAGAGAGAGAGAGAGAGAGAGAGGAGAGAGAGAGAGGAGAGAGAGAGAGAGAGAGAGAGAGAGAGAGAGAGGAGAGAGAGAGAGAGAGAGAGAGAGAATGAAGTTGAAAATTTGAAAATTAGATGATGTACCAAGATTAAATATCTCCTCCACCTACCTAAAATAACACAATAGGACTGATAAACATTGAATTTTATTCTACATAATCTCCAAATTATGCTTATTAGGTATAAGTTTTTTCATAATAAAGTGGTCCTACACAAGACACAATTAGTGAACTTCCATAATAAATCACTTGTATAACTAGTTTTAACACATCATATGACATGCAAAAGACATGCCTAATTGCACCAAGGTGAATGGACATGGACATACATAAAGGGAGAACATTAACTGCCACATGTAGAGATCAATAAAACACTAAAATCACATAAGATACAAGCTTAGTTAAAGTGAAAACCAATATTCATTTAATTCAAATGAATTAAACTAACATTAAAAGTCTCCACAAAATTATATTTTTGTTATAACCAATAGAGGGATACAAAATAAGGCATTTCTAAACCTATATTTAATAAAATAGAGATGAGAGAGGAGGGAAGAGCAAAAGTAAACCTCATAAATTTTTTGGTCACCTCATAATTCAACATATACAATAGAAATAAAAAATGGAAATTAGGAGCATTAAACTCTCCCCAATGTATTAGGCCTATTCATGAAGGTCTCTTAGTGAAATTTAGCATCGTAGTAGAGGATAAGACATTAATTAATATTATATTTATCATTAAGAGTGCTTGTTGATGATGAATATGCTCTTTTAGGGTTGTTATCCTCGATAAAATATTTCATTAACTACCTTAATTCACACATCTCCCCTATCATGCATGTCAAATATTTTTCAATGGATGAATTAGAAGTCAACCTCCTCTACCATTTGTAAACTTGAGGGTTGATTTGGGTCTGATTGACACTTTAGGAATGGAGTTACACACCTTTAGGAGCATTTTCTAATGATTCATATCTTTTGGTGTCCTTGATGAGAATTTATACCACATAAGGTCATGTTTGATAGGCTATAAGAGCACTTGAATTCTTGAAACCAACCTTGGAGTTTATTTGAAGTCATCTTAGAGAGGATGAGAAGCTATATCATCACCATATCTACTCATAATAATTCCTTGAGAGGCTTAATAAAATTATGTTTCATACTTCAATCTCATCTTATCTTAGCTTCTACCCTACAAACGTGCTTGAAGAGCCATGAAACCTTGCATCTTCTTGTTTGATAGGATTTATCTTGTACCATGCAACCTTTAATCAACCTCTTCACAACCTCAATCTTTTTGATATGTAGGCCTCATAGATTTTTTTATGTTTTAACATACTCTCCATATTTATATTCATATACATCTTTAAAACTTTACCAATAACCTTAGAATTCTATCAACCTGGCCTACAAACTCAAAGATCTCATCTTAGTAGTCTTAGAGATATCTATATCTTCTCTAAATTAGGAAACTAGTGTTCTTGTTCCTAGATCCTTAAAGAATCCTAGAGGCTTTAAAAGCATATTTCAAGTTTATGGATTCATTTCCCCTATTTAGAATCATTATAGCCTTGGTGATAGACCTTCCTAAGCCTTCAATCTTATCATTTCATTAAGACCACATGAACTCACATCATTACCTTACATGCACTCCTTGATTAGTCATGAAACCTATGAGATAAGTTTGTAGGATTGATTTGGCTTGGAATATCTTGTTCATTCTACCTACAACTCTTCAATCTCTCTCTTCAACCTAATTTGAAATACTAACTACCATGAAGGTTTTTATATAAGTGTTTCAATGCATATTTGAATTTGTAGAAATGTCTAAATCCTTACAATAGGTCTATCAATGTCTTAGAGATATTTTAAACTCATTGGCTTCTTTAGGGGACTGATAATTTATAACATTCTCATGAAGAGTTGTAGGTGTTTTTTTCAATATTCATAGGAACCTTCAAGACATGTTTCTTTCCTAAATTGACCTTTAAAAGATCCTATATTATTCACCATGAAAAAAATGTTTAGGATATGTTCCTTTAAGACATTGGAAACTTAGGTCTACCTCACCCTTAAAAACATCAGACTTCATCTATAATCTCCTTGAGAATCCTTGAGTATATATTTTAACCTTGATCAAACAAGTAAACATTCTTGGAGCCTCATTGAGGTTATAAATGTAGTGTAAGCTTATGGGTACATGTTTTGAACTAGATATTCACTATTCCCAACATGAAAATATATAAGAGATTCTTCAAATTCTTGATAAGGGTCTATAGACCTATAATCTCATATTTCATTTGGAGGCACTATAATTTATTCTTGTAATCTTCTCATAGTTAACCTTTATGAAACCCATATTTCCATGCTTGAGATTTTGGAAATAGTTGTAAACTTAAACTCATCTATAAGGTCTTGATACCACATTCCTATCTTGCATCATTTTATAAAATCATTAAGAAACTATACAACTCTTGATTAGGATCATGAAACCTATTACCTTGTCTTGAGGTCTTGAAGAGTCTTATAACATCAAAGAGACCTTGAATATTTAGTTGTAGGCCCTATAATCATTGTATCCTCATTTTGAAGACCTATAAATACCCTAAAACTTGATCCTAGACCTTTAACATCTCTTAAGATCTCATTGAACCCTCTTGTATCAAACATGTGGTTCATTTGGTAGACCTTTATGTTTATACCAAACATGATAGATGTTTTAAAATTATGTTTGCAACTTGACTCCATGTTTCATAATTTAATATATTCAATACCTTCAAACCCTTTTAATAATTTACCCTGTAGACCTGTCAATAATTTTATAAGATCATTGTGACCACCATGACTCTCAGAAGACTCCCTATAAAATTGAAATTAAATTTAATAGGCTTGGAGACCTTGAAGAGAAGCTCAAAATTATGCAAGCATATTGGGATAAGATTGAATATTCCTATACATCATGAATTGGTTCTTACCCTATTCAACTTATCCCAACAACATTTTAGGCTTGACATGATCTTAAAGTGCATAAATCATAGCCTACAAGACTAAAATATTCTTATAAATGTCTTGAAGTCTTAAAACCTATCCACCTTATTATTTATGATCTATAGCTACATTAAACTATCAATAAACTTTTGAATCCTAATTCAATCCTTAGAAACATGTCTATGCACTCTTGGAATCTCTCTTTTTGTTCACTATAGACTATTAAGCATGGAATATACTGAGAGGGGGGGGTGAATCAGTATATTATATATCTTATAAATCTTTGCCTTTATCAAATTCCACTTAATCAAACATTCAAGATATGCAAGAAAACTCAAACAATAAACATCACACAAGATAGAGAGAGACACTAGATATAACGTGGAAACCCAATGTGGGAAAAACCATAGAGAATCAATCTCAAATATATTCATGAGAACAAACCCATAGAAGCACCATACCCCTTTGCTGAGTACAAACCTCAGCTAAAATTCATGAGCACCAACCCACAGGAGATTCAAACCTCTTTGCCGAGCACCAACCTAACACCTATTCATGAGCACCAACCCATAGAAGCACCAACCCCTTTTCTGAGCACCAACCTAGAAACAATTCATGAGCACCAACCCACAGGAGCACCAACCCCTTTGTGTATACCACACACCTATCTCTCAATGTTGTTATCTCAACAAATGATAGATCAATACAACATCTCTTTCCTCTCTCTCACTTTTGCTCTTCTAAGCTAGATATAACATGGAAACCCAATGTGGAAAAAACCATGGAGAATCAATCTCAAATATATTTGTGAGAACAAACCCATAGGATCACCATACTCCTTTTCCGAGTACAAACCTCAGCTACAATTTTTGAGCACCAACCCACAGGAGCTTCAAACCCCTTTGTCGAGCACCAACCCAACACCTATTTGTGAGCACCAACCCATAGGAGCACTAACCCCTTTGCCAAGCACCAACCTAGCAACAATTTGTGAGCACCAACCCATAGGATAACCAACCCCTTTGCCAAGCACCAACTCAACAAAAATTCATGAGCACCAACCCACAGGAGCACCAACCGCTTTGTGTATACCACACACCTATTTCTCAATGTTGCTATCTCAACAAATGATAGATCAATACAACATCTCTTTCCTCTCTCTCACTTTTGATCTTCTAAGCTAGATATAAAAAATACAAATCATATTCATCTCTCACAATTGCTCTTCTTAGCTAGATATCACAATATCAAATCAACCTCTCACACTCACTTTTACAAATGGCTACTCAAGCCTTTATTTATAGCTTTCCAAATGACCTTTGGCCTTCCCCCTTTGTGACCCTTCAATCCTCATGGAAAATGGCAGCAATATTGGATGACCCTTCATATCCAAGCATTTAAAAAGTCATGTGGTGACCCTTCATGACCAAAAACATCCTTCCCACTTTTGTCCTTATCTTTGGTGACTCTTCGTATTCTTTAAAGTGTCCCTTCATGATAAATTCACCCTTTACTCTTTTGTATTCACTTGGTGACTCTTGGTATTCCCCAAGATGACTCTTCATGGGAAAATACATTCCATCCTTCTTTTGTCTTTATCTCATGGCTTTTCAACTTCTCCATGGGCCCTTCTTTTGTCTCATATGCAACCAAAAATATATTCGTTAATATTAAATAAATATTAACTCATATTAGCCAAGATATATTTATTACAAACAACATTAAATGCAATGGGACCTTTATCACCAATAATACTAGACCTTTGACATCAATGACAATATTTCCAACAATCTCCCCCTTTGTCATTAATGGTAACCTCAATCCTGAAACTACCACATCCCGTCACCTACACATCCTATCATCTGAAAACATTCAATAACTCCCCCTTATTGTAGCAACCTGTACCTATTCCCTGTACCTATTTTTTGCACCTATACCTGTAGCTATTATTCTCCCCCTTTGACATCAATGGCAAAGGGCCTACCTGGAGCTAACACTTAGCTCCCCCTCACTTGATGCTAAACATCAATGGCAAGAAGTAATAGAAATTAATCCCAACTCCTCTTGCTGATCTTTAAATGTATCCTTTGATCGTGCCTTTGAGAAGATACCTGACAAAACATATACATTGTTCCCTGTCCTTTGAGCTTCTGCAATTAAATCATTTGAATCTTTTCTTCTAATCTCACAACCTTTAGCATGAAACCTTAATGTGTATCCTTGATCACATATTTGACTAACACTCAACAGATTATGCTTAAGACCTTTTACATACAAAACATTTTTAGTCTTAGTTCTACCATAATCCAAACTCAGAGTACCTTTTTTGGATATCCTGGTAGTGGTTTTATCTCTGAATCTCATTGTACCACCATTGATCTTCTTTAGAGATATGAATTTAATTTTATCTCCTGTCATATGCCTCAAACATCCGCTATCAATTAACCATGGCTGATCTTTACCTCCCACATGTAGAGCTATCTGCACCATCATAGAATCTTCATGTTGTTTCTTCTGCCATGTACATGTTTGAACCTTCTCCTTGATGAATGGATCTTTGACACTCTGATTCTTCTTCTTAATGAATGGAACTTTGAAAATTTGATCTTTTTTGACTGACTCAAACATGCTTCTACAATACCAAGCTATGTGTCTGAAGTTGTTGCACTTGTAGCATACTATGGTCTCTTCATCAAACCTTGATAGAGGAGCAAAAGAGTTGTGGCTTCTGCTTGACTCTACTTGACTTTTCTTCTCCTTATTTATGAAATTGTTAGCTATTTTTCTACATTCTAATTTCTTGTGACCATATCCATTACAATAAAAATAATACCCATAAAAATAAGACATGTCTATATATCTCTGACTTGATTGCCTTTTGTAGCTTTGTTCTCTCCAGCCTTCTCTATTTGGAATGTCCTATGTATTTTTATCTTCTCCCCTTTTAGTTTCCTCTTCTATAAGAGCTTCAGCATAGCTCTTTTTCTTTTCAAATCTGATCCCTATCTTATCTAAATATGCTTTTTGACTTTCCAATATCTTATTTAGCATGTTAGTGCTATCCTCAAATTTTGAATCACTAACTACTTTTTCATTGACTACTTTCTGAATATCTTCTTTTAAAGAGGCAATTTCAGTAACATACCTTTCACAATCTTTTCTTGCTATTTCCAACTATGCTTTGAGATCTTCTTCATTCTTCTTGGCTTCTGCGAAGTGTTCTTGTAGATCTTCAATCATTTCCTTTGAATCTTGTTCATTTTTATTGATCTGGCACTTTAACCTTTGATTCTTCTTCTGAATAGCTTCTAACTCTTCTAGGGCACAATTGAGTTCTCCTTCCATATCTACTTTAGCTTCCTCCTCTTCTTCTTCTTGATTATCATGTATGGCCATGAATAGAATCTCTTCTTCTTCTGAATCACTGACTCCATTATCTTCAACTGAGCTAGGATCCTTAGAATACAAGCTCTTTTTCTTGAATCCCTTCTTGGATTTGCCTTTGAAATTCTTATTGTATGCATGATTTTCTTCTTCTTCATCATTAACCTTATCTGGGCATCTAGCTAAAAAATGTCAAATCTTTCCACTATTAAAACATTTAAAAGGTAATTTTCCTTGATACTTACCTATTCCTCTTTTTGGCCTACGAATGAAAAGTGCTTCGTTGTCATCTTCATCATCACTGGAACTATCACTTGATTCTTAAATCTTAGCTTTCTCATTCTTTGATGTCTTGAAAGCCTCTTCTCTCTTTGAGGGTTTATCTTGTTCTATCTACATCTCATATGCCGTGAGAATACCATGAAGCTCATCCATATTTAGCTTGGCTAAATTCTTCATCTCCTCGATTGCCAAAACCTTTGCATCATATCTCATTAGTAGAGATCTCAAAACCTTTTGCACCACCGTTGATTCTTTCAATGTTTCTCCAAGACCTTGAATCTAATTTACTAGCTGATCAACTCATAAGAGATAACTTGCTATATCTTCTTCTTCTTCCATCTTCAAACTTTCAAACTACCTTCTAAAAGTCTGTATCTTAGCTTGCTAAACCTTTCCATCACCTTTGTAAATATTCTCAAGTTTTACCCAAGTTTCATGAGCAGATTTATATTGCATAACTTTAACAAATTCAGATTCACATAAACCACATAAAATAGAATTTAAAGCTTTAACATTACATTCACTTGCCTTCTTTTTTGCTGGAGTAATTGTAGATGTCTGTGGCTCTTCATATTCCTCCACCACTGATTTCCATATGTCAAATCCAAGGGCCATCAAATAAACCTTCATTCTCATGCTCCAAAAAGCATAATTCATCCCATCAAACAAAGGTGCCTTATTTGGAGAAAATCCTTCCTGTGACCCCACCATCGTGCTTTCCTGATCTACCTTCAAGCTGTAAAACTTTTCAAAAAGGAACCTACTCTGATACCAATTGTTAAGCATAGAATATACTAAGAGGGGGGGGTGAATCAGTATATTATATATCCTATAAATCTTTCCCTTTATCAAATTCCACTTAATCAAACATTCAAGTTATGAAATAAAACTCAAACAATAAACATCACACAAGATAGAGAGAGACACCAGATATAACATGGAAACCCAATGTGAGAAAAACCATGGAGAATCAATCTCAAATATATTTGTGAGAACAAACCCATAGGATCACCATACTCCTTTTTTGAGTACAAACCTCAGCTACAATTTTTGAGCACCAACCCACAGGAGCTTCAAACCCCTTTGTCGAGCACCAACCCAACACCTATTTGTGAGCACCAACCCATAGGAGCACTAACCCCTTTGCCAAGCACCAACCTAGCAACAATTTGTGAGCACCAACCCATAGGATAACCAACCCCTTTGCCAAGCACCAACTCAACAAAATTCATGAGCACCAACCCACAGGAGCACCAACCGCTTTGTGTATACCACACACCTATCACTCAATGTTGCTATCTCAACAAATGATAGATCAATACAACATCTGTTTCCTCTCTCTCACTTTTGCTCTTCTAAGATAGATATAACAAATACAAATCATATTCATCTCTCACAATTGCTCTTCCAAGCTAGATATCACAATATCAAATCAACCTCTCACACTCACTTTTACAAATGGCTACTCAAGCCTTTATTTATAGCTTTCCAAATGACCTTTGGCCTTCCCCCTTTGTGACCCTTCAATTCTCATGGAAAATGGCAGTAATATTGGATGACCCTTCATATCCAAGCATTTAAAAAGTCATGTGGTGACCCTTCATGACCAAAAACATCCTTCCCACTTTTGTCCTTATCTTTGGTGACTCTTCGTATTCTTTAAAGTGTCCCTTCATGATAAATTCACCCTTTACTCTTTTGTATTCACTTGGTGACTCTTGGTATTCCCCAAGATGACTCTTCATGGGAAAATACATCCCATCCTTCTTTTGTCTTTATCTCATGGCTTTTCAACTTCTCCATGGGCCCTTCTTTTGTCTCATATGCAACCAAAACTATATTCATTAATATTAAATAAATATTAACTCATATTAGCCAAGATATATTTATTACAAACAACATTAAATGCAATGGGACCTTTATCACCAATAATACTAGACCTTTGACATCAATGACAATATTTCCAACAATCTCCCCCTTTGTCATTAATGGTAACATCAATCCTGAAACTACCACATCCCGTCACCTACACATCCTATCATCTGAAAACATTCAATAACTCCCCCTTATTTTAGCAACCTGTACCTATTCCCTGTACCTATTTTTTGCACCTGTACCTGTAGCTATTATTCTCCCCCTTTGACATCAATGGCAAAGGGCCTACCTGGAGCTAACACTTAGCTCCCCCTCACTTGATGCTAAACATCAATGGCAAGAAGTAATAGAAATTAATCCCAACTCCTCTTGCCGATCTTTAAATGTATCCTTTGATCGTGCCTTTGAGAAGATACCTGACAAAACATATACATTGTTCCCTGTCCTTTGAGCTTCTGCAATTAAATCATTTGAATCTTTTCTTCTAATCTCACAACCTTTAGCATGAAACCTTAATGTGTATCCTTGATCACATATTTGACTAACACTCAACAGATTATGCTTAAGACCTTTTACATACAAAACATTTTTAGTCTTAGTTCTACCATAATCCAAACTCAGAGTACCTTTTTTGGATATCCTGGTAGTGGTTTTATCTCCGAATCTCATTGTACCACCATTGATCTTCTTTAGAGATATGAATTTAATTTTATCTCCTGTCATATGCCTCAAAAATCTGCTATCAATTAACCATGGCTGATCTTTACCTCCCACATGTAGAGCTATCTGCACCATCATAGAATCTTCATGTTGTTTCTTCTGCCATGTACATGTTTGAACCTTCTCCTTGATGAATGGATCTTTGACACTCTGATTCTTCTTCTTAATGAATGGAGCTTTGAAAATTTGATATTTTTTGACTGACTCAAACATGCTTCTACAATACCAAGCTATGTGTCTGAAGTGTTGCACTTGTAGCATACTATGGTCTCTTCATCAAACCTTGATAGAGGAGCAAAAGAGTTGTGGCTTCTGCTTGACTCTACTTGACTTTTCTTCTCCTTATTTATGAAATTGTTAGCTCTTTTTCTACATTCTAATTTCTTGTGACCATATCCATTACAATAAAAATAATACCCATAAAAATAAGACATGTCTATATATCTCTGACTTGATTGCCTTTTGTAGCTTTGTTCTCTCCAGCCTTCTCTATTTGGAATGTCCTATGTATTTTTATCTTCTCCCCTTTTAGTTTCCTCTTCTATAAGAGCTTCAGCATAGCTCTTTTTCTTTTCAAATCTGATCCCTATCTTATCTAAATATGCTTTTTGACTTTCCAATATCTTATTTAGCATGTTAGTGCTATCCTCAAATTTTGAATCACTAACTACTTTTTCATTGACTACTTTCTGAATATCTTCTTTTAAAGAGGCAATTTCAGTAACATACCTTTCACAATCTTTTCTTGCTATTTCCAACTGTGCTTTGAGATCTTCTTCATTCTTCTTGGCTTCTGCGAAGTGTTCTTGTAGATCTTCAATCATTTCCTTTGACTCTTGTTCATTTTTCTTGATCTAGCACTTTAACCTTTGATTCTTCTTCTGAATAGCTTCTAACTCTTCTAGGGCACAATTGAGTTCTCCTTCCATATCTACTTTAGCTTCCTCCTCTTCTTCTTCTTGATTATCATGTATGGCCATGAATAGAATCTCTTCTTCTTCTGAATCACTGACTCCACTATCTTCAACTGAGCTAGGATCCTTAGAATACAAGCTCTTTTTCTCGAATACCTTCTTGGATTTGCCTTTGAAATTCTTATTGTATGTATGATTTTCTTCTTCTTCATCATTAACCTTATCTGGGCATCTAGCTAAAAAATGTCAAATCTTTCCACAATTAAAACATTTAAAAGGTAATTTTCCTTGATACTTACCTATTCCTCTTTTTGGCCTACAAATGAAAAGTGCTTCGTTGTCATCTTCATCATCACTGGAACTATCACTTGATTCTTAAATCTTAGCTTTCTCATTCTTTGATGTCTTGAAAGCCGCTTCTCTCTTTGAGGGTTTATCTTGTTCTATCTACATCTCATATGTCGTGAGAATACCATGAAGCTCATCCATATTTAGCTTGGCTAAATTCTTCATCTCCTCGATTTCCAAAACCTTTGCATCATATCTCATTAGTAGAGATCTCAAAACCTTTTGCACCACCGTTGATTCTTTCAATGTTTCTCCAAGACCTTGAATCTAATTTACTAGCTGATCAACTCATAAGAGATAACTTGCTATATCTTCTTCTTCTTCCATCTTCAAACTTTCAAACTGCCTTCTAAAAGTTTGTAGCTTAGCTTGCTAAACCTTTCCATCACCTTTGTAAATATTCTCAAGTTTTACCCAAGTTTCATGAGCAAATTTATATTGCATAACTTTAACAAATTTAGATTCACATAAACCACATAAAATAGCATTTAAAGCTTTAACATTACATTCACTTGCCTTCTTTTTTGCTGGAGTAATTGTAGATGTCTGTGGCTCTTCATATTCCTCTACCACTGATCTCCATATGTCAAATCCAAGGGCCATCAAATAAACCTTCATTCTCATGCTCCAAAAAGCATAATTCATCCCATCAAACAAAGGTGCCTTATTTGGTGAAAATCCTTCTTGTGACCCCGCCATCGTGCTTTCCTGATCTACCTTCAAGCTGTAAAACTTTTCAAAAAGGAACCTACTCTGATACCAATTGTTAAGCATAGAATATACTAAGAGGGGGGGGTGAATCAGTATATTATATATCCTATAAATCTTTCCCTTTATCAAATTCCACTTAATCAAACATTCAAGTTATGAAATAAAACTCAAACAATAAACATCACACAAGATAGAGAGAGACACCAGATATAACATGGAAACCCAATGTGAGAAAAACCATGGAGAATCAATCTCAAATATATTTGTGAGAAAAAACCCATAGGATCACCATACTCATTTTCCGAGTATAAACCTCAGCTACAATTTTTGAGCACCAACCCACAGGAGCTTCAAACCCCTTTGTCGAGCACCAACCCAACACCTATTTGTGAGCACCAACCATAGGAGCACTAACGCCTTTGCCAAGCACCAACCTAGAAACAATTTGTGAGCACCAACCCATAGGATAACCAACCCCTTTGCCAAGCACCAACTCAACAAAAATTCATGAGCACCAACCCACAGGAGCACCAACCACTTTGTGTATACCACACACCTATCTCTCAATGTTGCTATCTCAACAAATGATAGATCAATACAACATCTCATTCCTCTCTCTCACTTTTGCTCTTCTAAGCTAGATATAACAAATACAAATCATATTCATCTCTCACAATTGCTCTTCTAAGCTAGATATCACAATATCAAATCAACCTCTCACACTCACTTTTACAAATGGCTACTCAATCCTTTATTTATAGCTTTCCAAATGACCTTTGGCCTTCCCCCTTTGTGACCCTTCAATCCTCATGGAAAATGGTGCCAATCTTGGATGACCCTTCATATCCAAGCATTTAAAAAGTCATGTGGTGACCCTTCATGACCAAAAATATCCTTCCCACTTTTGTCCTTATCTTTGGTGACTCTTCGTATTCCTTAAAGTGTCCCTTCATGATAAATTCACCCTTTACTCTTTTGTCTTCACTTGGTGACTCTTGGTATTCCCCAAGATGACTCTTCATGGGAAAATACGTCCCATCCTTCTTTTGTCTTTACCCCATGGCTCTCCGACTTCTCCATGGGCCCTTCTTTTGTCTCATATGCAACCAAAAATATATTTTTTAATATTAAATAAATATTAACTCATATTAGCCAAGATATATTTATTACAAACAACATTAAATGTAATGGGGCCTTTATCACCAATAATACTAAACCTTGTACATCAATGACAATATTTTCAACATAGACATTATATAGGTTTACATAGGCTTGAACCTATAATTAATGACCTATAATATTATTATAGGATTTTAGAACCATTCTCTCATCTTCATTAAACAATAAATCACCCTTGGAGATTGTAGGCATACTTATAGACCTATAGGTGCATGTCTTCTTATTTGAGAACCTCATTTCATAGGCTCAAACATCATACCTATAAACTCTACCTTAAACTCTTAAACACATCATAGTTCCTTAAAGCCTTGTTGTATGCTTAACTCATGGGAACCTTACTCCTATACTTTAAGTTATTACACAATCTTGTGGTCTTCTTGAGATAGTCTAGATTTTTATGAGTACTTTTTCACAAGTTTGAAACCTCCACTTGATCTATAGACCTGTAGGTATACTATTTCAAGTTTGAAGACCTTATTAATAATGGAAACAATGAGAACATTATCAAAGCCTGTAATAGATGCCTTTTGGCCTCTTGAAGACTTACAACTTATTGAAAATCCTCTTAAACCATGCCATCTAGTGAAAATTATTTGAATCTTATTTTAAATTTCACCACCAAAACTTGCATTCATTTTTAGCACTCATGAAGACTATTATATGTTCATAGAAGAAAGTTTTAGAAGCTTGGAAACATTTTGAGCCATGACTACAAGTTTGTCTTTCTTTTATTGAAGACATATCTCTTCATGAATTTTTTTTGAGGGTTTGTAGGCTTAATGCTTAATAAAATTTAAATAATTTGGGCATAAGATTGGAAATATGGAATTTTTAGGGTCCTTTTAAATGCCTATAAGCTTTTTATTAAGAGATAAAAATATTAAAATATTTTAAAAATATCATTCTTTTTGTAGACCTATAGAGGTCATTTTCAAGCTTGAACCTCTTGGAGACCTTGATAATGACTCATATGGTTTTAAATCCTATGGTTAGATGATCCTATAGGATATTTAAATTATATTTAAAATCTTTAACCATCAGGTTTTCCACTTGAGCATGCTTTAAAATTCCAAAAAGTGGATTCATGGCTTGTAAGGTTTTGGTAGGTTTTAGGACTGCCTATAGTCTTCTTGACCATATAACATGATTCCAAGATTATTGATCAATATTTATGAGTTTATGGGGTTAATTTTATAAATATTAACCTTCCCCATTATCCATTCCTTTCCATGAATTTATATAAGTGCATATAAACCCTTAAGTGTTCTTCTCTCAAGCTATCTACAGGTTGATTTAGTCTTATTAGTGATTGTTCATATCCTTATTTTCTTATTTTTTCCCCTAAAAATTTTTATATTATAATTTAAGGAATCCAACATGCACTATAATGGCTATTATATACCATTCAACTCTTCAATAGATATGACTCATCCATGAAATCTCCATGTAGGTGTCTATGAGTAAGGTTTTGAATCAAATTTTGCTCTATTTGGAGGATTGCAAGCCTAGTTATCTTTATTGAAGGCATGTGAGGGATTGAGGATGATGATTTAACCTAATTTTAACTATATTTATGTTTAAATACCAATGATAATCCTTAAAAATAAAATAAATACTCCTTAAAAAGTTGCAACCTCTTGAAAACCTATATGTTTGAGGGCTTTTATGCCTTGTATTGCCTAAAAAACCATCAATTAGGCTTGGTACACATTTAATATTATTGAGGAAGGTGTTGAATCTTTTATCAATGCATAAATTATCCTCAAAACCTTTTTATCATGTGTACACAATCCAAAACCTACAACCTCACAAGACCTATAACTTTCACTCAAGTCTTGTCTTCAAGATTTATTTCCTTGTGATACTCTTTACAACCTATCATTTCTTCCATAAATGGACCTAATATTCATTTAATAACTTTCACATGATTTTTATAACATAACCCATTTAATACCATGGTGTATTATCCACTATGAATATATGAAACCTTAAAAAAATGATTGAAACTCCATGCTTGAAGCTATAGACCTTGAAAACATCATGAATCCTTAACTTTGGTGGTTTGGATTTAAATATTTATTAAATAGATATTTAAAACACTCTTAGAACAATGAATCTACCATGATCATGAATTAAGGTGGAGAAATGGTTTTTGTGATGGTTAGGTATACTCTCCTCACATTAAGAGAATTAAATGCCACTAAAGACAAGAATAAAGGGAAAAAACTAAGTTTAATGCCATTTTGACCAATTGTATGGATGGGAGAGGTAGAGGAGGGTATTCAAATTTTAAGTAAAGACTCTTTAAAAATTTAAAATTCCTCACTTCTTTAAAATGAATCTAATGACCTTAAATGGGATCTCTTGACCTTTTATAACCTCATAAACACTTTTAGAGTCTTTTGATTTATTCATGACCTTGGACATAATAGAGGATACCTCCATAAGATTAAAACTTTGTTAAAAAATGAATTTGGACTCTTATTAGATGCACTTATCCTTGAAAATCAGTTCATACCTCCAATTATAAAATTAATCCTGATTAGGTCACCATGACTTTAGGACTAATATATTAAGCTTTAGTATAATATTATGCATTCAAGAGCAATTTAGGTGTCTTTAGACATGAAAATAGGCTTGAAAAGATTAAAAAAACTAATACAAGACCTTGAACACATATTATCACACTAGAAAACAATAAATAAACCCTCTATAAGGACTTAAACAACCCATGACCTTATAATCTAACTGTTAATCCTTACCACCAATAATCTCACATTGGTCTCACAAAAATGATATGAGTGGGTGCTAAGTAACACCATGCAGAATATGGTTGTTATTTTATGGATCATTTTGTATTTTATTTGTAGGTTACAAGTGTAGTTTTAGAGTGAGATATCTATATCACAAGTAGTGGAATTATAGTCCAAGTTATAGTTATAAAGTGAATAATCCATTAGTAGACACATATGTCATTCATGTTTACAAGGAAGAACATTAATAATTAAGTCTAGGAACAAAATTATGGTAAATAAATTACATGAAAATGGTAGACAATGGTCATCTAAACACGTTAAAGAAAAAAACACTTAATCGATGACACCTTTTCCAAAACAACACCAAGGGATAGATTTAGTGTATGAGTAATAATGTTGGAAGTGGTAATGGGTCACATAAAACATTATATTAACTAAAAAAATGCATTTAGATAATTAAAAAACCATTTTGTGTCAATAAATAGTGGATTCTATTCAGTTTTTAAAGTGTAATAGTGCACAAATAGATCAGCTCATTCAAAGCTAGGTGTCAGGACATATAACATAAGAAAATCTATATATATATGGGCACCCAAAATACTATGCCACTACACATTTAAGTGAACAAATAAATCTCTACATTCAAGTGAATTTCAATTTTTGATGTGTCAATCATTATCCAATTCTAAATTCAATTGTAATCAGTAATCAACTACCACTTAAGAAAATAACATGGACTAATCACAAATCCTCATTCATCTCTCTCACAAACAAAAGGAGGCTATGTGAATTGGTTTTTCCCTATGCCAAATTAAATATATTGATATTGATTATTTTGAATTCATCAATGATTTTTAATATAATATGTTTATACCTGACCAACTAGAGGCAACATAAGTGGGAGACCTAACATTGCAATACCCAAAGTTTAAATGAAGAAAGGTTAATCAATCTACCAATTTGTGGGAAACTTGAGGAAATTTTAGTGTTTTTTCTTAGTAGATATAATTAAGGCGATATTCATTTATCATATTATGTAGAAATTCATATCAACAATTTTTCCATGGCCGATGTAATAGGACTTATAACTAGGGGAAAATCTCTTCTACTTTACAAAACAAGGGCACCTCCCAATCATTCTAACACAAAGGAAATTTACATTAGATAATTAAGAAGAACTATAATGGAATCAATAGATTATAATTTAATATGAATCTTGGTTAATTTCACCACTAAGATGTTTTAGGAAACCACAAAAAATTCCAAGAAAGAAACCTAGGGTGTTATTGATATCACCTATCACATGGTTTGTAGTAATGAATTTTAATTACCCTAAGTTTCTAGTTTTTGAGCTCACTAAATATATCAAAAAACATTTTTGGTCCATCACAAACATTTTAGTAATAGGGTTTGGTATTTATTTTATGTTTCACATAGTATAAGTCACTAGAGGGACCGATCAACCCTAATGTCAATTTTTAGCCTAAAAAGAAGTTCTCTAATCTCATTTGGACCAAGGAATGATAATAATATACACAACTAGGGAAGTTTAATACATGGTAGTTTGATCTACAAAAAATCATCTTGTTGCATCCTTGATTTCCCATAAATGTCATGTAATATCTATAACATCACAACAAAGTTACATTACTCTTCGAAGCCACCCAAATTCACATTTTTGATCTCACAAAGGCACTAGTTGTGCCCATGACTTTATTTATTACAATGAGGGAAGCACAAGATATGGTATTGAGATAAAAATACCTTGAAACTATAGGAGCTAAGACACTATGATCTATGATTCCAAGAGTATAAATCCCCTTTCCATAATAAAAAATTGCACAATAACACACAATCCTAAAACATATGCAGTTCCATTATAGAGTAAAAAAGGGAAGAGAAAGTCACCTGCACATTAGTTGTCACCACCACTACCAAAGAAGAGGAAACATAATGCTAAGTCCTAGATATATGACCCACATGTACCCAAAATTGATGCATAATGTGATATTCCAAAAATTGGTGTTGAAGAAAAATAAGTCTACCAATCTATGTTGGTAGACATATGAAAATAAGTGTATGATCAAGAAGAAGTAACATAATTATTATTTTAGAAGTAAATACACACTTATGAAGTTAAAAATTATGTGCGAAGGGAATTATAGGTATAAATAACTACACCTCCTCCATCTATCATCATTAACACTATGGAGGAAGAGGCTAAGCAGAAATAATAGACTATGGAACTTTTTGAAGAAGATCTTATTGTACGGTCTTTACACACTCAAAAAATCCCTTCATAGTATATAAGCCCATAGGAAACATTGGTAAGAAATAAAATAAAACACATGGATCCATGATTAGATTCTAAAATAAAGGACTGAATGGTTCAATTTATAGACTCAATGGTAGTTTATGCATAGGATCCACATCAAGCTTCAACATCAGAACCATTAAAAACCACCAAGGGTTTCAAATGACTTAAATAGGGATTTACACCACCATCCCTACCAAATAATTAATTTTATTGGCATAATTTTATGGAATCTTATTCATCTTATTCCTCATAGGAATAAAAAAACATCATAGACATCAAATAGAAATAATAATACATGCAACCAAAAGTAGAAGGTGTTGCAGCACAACATCAAGTTGATAAAAAAAACTTAGGGAAGATGAATTACATAATGTGGATGAGAGTAAATCTCCCAAGTATGATATGAGAAGGAAAATTAAAATTATGAATGAAAGGTTGTGGAGGAGGAGAAAAAGTGAAGGAGCAAGAAGAAGAAAGGAAGAAGGCCAAGGAAGTCAAGGTTCAAAAGTAAAGAGATGAATATGTAGAGGCATAAAGGAGAAATGAAGAAAAATTTGATACTAGAAATGAGGATGAAGAGTCCCCAAAAAATAATGATAAGGAAGCAATTACATAACAATAAAAATAGAAGGTAGAAGAAGAAAATAACACAAAGAAAACATAGGAATAAGACATTTTGACAAAGAAAATGGAGAAATAAGTAAATGAAGCACAAGAGTCAAGAATTAAAAAGGATGAGGAGGATGCAATAGTGAAGACATGTGAATGGAAAAAATAAGAGGATTTATGGATGTAGGAGAAATTAAATAAAGAGATGAATGTAGATAAAGCTACCAAGGATGCTACAACTAAATTAGATGAGGCAACTAAGGCCAATGATAAATATGATAAGTAGACTCCATCTTAGAGCTTGAGGTCTTTGAAGGCAAGTGAGTAGGATTAAGCACCATAACACACACTTCATTTCTCCAACATTTATATGTCAGATGTTCCACATCAGTCTATGATGTAGACCACATTTTCATTACCAATGACACCCAACCTTCACATGCCTATGATAATAACATATTCCTCATTGTCCATTATTCCATATAATAAATAATACTCATTAGACATATTGAATTTGAATTTTTCCAATTAACTTAAGGTAACTATTTCTTTTTAAGAATCCACTGAGTATAATGTCACCTTGCTCAAAATGGGCATTGTGTAGTTCCAAGAACAAAATGTAGAAATCAAGACCTATCTATATAATTCACATAAAATAATTTAAGATGCATGCCCTAAGTTGGTTTTCCAAGTTTTTAGGAACTAAGTTATTTATAATGAGAAACATATCAAACTTACTCTTATTTAGCTAACTAAGGATTGGTAGTCTGCATAGAAGACATTGAAATTACAAGCACAAGGAATGATGCCACATGTGTGTATCACACTATGTTATATTATTTATATCCAATTTTGTCTCTTTTTGTCACTCTTTGTATTTCAAAGTTTGAAAAAGGTGAAATGCCTTATTTTAATTGGTAGAGATAGGTGGAATTTGAAGTGACACATTAATTAAAATTCCTATAAATAATATTGATGTATTGTAAAAGGGTTTAAAATTATTGAGATCAATATAGAGATTACAAAATAGTTTTTTGTTATGTGTCCTTAGGATTCTTATGAATTCATGTTAAATTTAATGTATTTATTCCTTGTGCATGCTCTATTTTTACCTATTTTATTATCATGTAGATAATGGCTATCCTGAACAACTCTTATCTATGAAACATGGGGAATTTCATGTTAAACTATGTGATATATATATATATATATATATATATATATATATATATATATGTATGTATATATATATATATATATATATATATGTATGTATGTATATATATATGTATGTGTATATATATATATATATATATATATATATATATATATATATATATATATAACTTAAAACATGGTGATGCAACTTATCTTTTATATTATCAATGTTTTGTAACATAAAGTTATTCACTATTATCAAATTATTATGGTTTTCTAGGAACCTTTGTTAACACCCATTTTGAGGTGAGAAGAATGAAAAAGGGATATTATCCTTATCTCAAAAGGATAATATTATTATGTTGTATTTGTGTGAACCATATCTTAAATAAAAATATATTACTATCATGTCAGAGTATATGTACCAATGAAGCTCATAATATGCATATTATAGACAATATTTTGTTATTATGTATCACTTTAGTCTTTTACACTTGAAAACTAAGACCTTGGCTATTTATCTTAATGATACACTCTTATGATTTTGTAAGCCTCAAATTTTCTATATCCTATGCCCCTTGGCCTATCTCTTAGTCTGAATAGTCTTATATTGATGACATAAACATTATATCTTTCCCATAATGTTTAAAATGTAATTATCTTACACTTGTACAATTTCTGATGTTGTACCTATTTTGCTACTCCTTGGACACTAATATTTTGGATAGACAGTAACATCAACATTACTATCCTACCCTAATGTAAGTTTTTAACTCCTTAAATTCATCCAATTTGAAAATTAAATATATTCTAATTATCATCCTAAGTGATTTAATGTGATTTATTACTCCTAAGGGATTGGTATAAATACACGATCAACCCTCATTAATTTATTCACCTACTAATACCTAGAAAAGACCAAAGAGACAAAAGCACTTATCAAAAATCACTCTATAAAGTATTAAATTAATAAAATATTTCTTATTTACATACTATTCATAGTTAAAACATATCTATAGGCCTAAATTACTAAAAGAGTAGCCCAATAACTTGATTTGCCAAGTTACAAGCTAGGTCACTATTGTGATTATTTTACACACGTTGCATGATTCACATACAAGACAAAATTTAGGGGATAAATACATCATTATAATCCCATCTTAAGAGTATTAGATATGTAGTAAATATCCTTTGATATTGGGGTCCATTCACCACCATATGCACACTAACCCATTTTTCCCCAAGCTCACAATAAAGATGGAAAGGTAGGGTTTTGCTATTTCACAAAGAGAGACTATCCATGACCCAAATTTGAATGCACCAAAGTGAATGAAAAGACAAAACCATCATCATATAGGTGATCACATCCTATTTCACCATATATTCCATAAATGACACTATTGATAGACTTATATTTTAGCTTCTATATAATCATCCAAGGTTGATGCAATTATCTAGATAGCTAGAGGCACCAGATCTAGAATACAAAAACTATTCAAGAATTATCATCTTGCCTAATTTCATCTATTTATAGATATATAACTATATTAACATCAAAAAAATATAAGTAATTATCTTATTTATCATTTCTATAGCTATCCTATTTATACTTTCCATATTTATACTATCTTAGCATAATAAATTATATGTATACTTATATCTAAGTTTAGCATTTAATTGGTCTACTATATATCTAATTATCACCCTTGTGCCATTTAATTTGTACATTCTTAACCATAAGCTTAAATTGAAATATACCTGCACATTTTCATTTTAGGGTTAATCATTTGGCAAACCTAACATATTTGAATGCAATTTTTTATAATTTATAGGGTTTTAAACTAGATAGGGTTTGAGATTGCTATACTTTTTAATTTCTTATTTGTACTATTTTTCATGCAACCTAAGCGTAACCCCTAGATTGGGGGCATGTCTATTGAACATATTGATATTCCTATCCACCCATATAAGATGTATCAAATGAATGAGGGATCTCATACATTGGATCATGATAATACCCAAATAGACAATGAGAAAAATGTTGATAGGGATATCATAGAAGAGGATTTTGATAATGAAAATTAGGAAACAAATGAAAAATAATAATTAGACCATGATCAAGTGCATGTAATTAATTGCATTTTTTCATGAGTGTATTTGAAAAAACCTTGAAGATATTGATAATATCTTAACAACTATACTTGAAGATAAAAATTCCAAAACTTTAGTGCACACATACCTTCTATTGAACACACTTAAACTAAATACATCTAATGGGGGAAAAAATTATGTGTTTAAACCTTTTCTCCCTAAAACTACTATTGATACATCTATTATAGACTTACCCATTGTTTCAAAACAAATACCATTTTCAATTCCTATTACTAATCAAAATATGTTTTCATCCCCTTTGGTGACTACTCAACTTGATAATATAACTCCAATTAGGCCTACAGTTCAATGATTCCTTCAAGTTATAAAAGCATTGGAAGACAAGATTACAAATATTGAAGAAAAATCTTTAAAATCCCCTCATGCTTTTGATTTATAAGATGTGTTTCATAACCCTATTTCACTTGAAATATCTTTGAATCATTTTTCAACTATATTTATTGCACCTAAGTTCACATTTTATGATGGCAAGGGTGATCCTAAATAACAACTTCAAAACTTTTATGCAATATGCCTTATTTATGCTTCTAGTGATATACTTTTGACCAAATCATTCCCAAGAACTCTCAAGGATTATGATTTGAGGTGGTTCTATTATCTAATTATACAATCCTTAAAATCATTCAAACCTATTATATACCAATTTTTAGCACACTTTTCCATTAATATTTTCAAAAAGGTTTCCTATGCCTAGATTTCTAAAATCAAACAAGGAAACAATGAACCTATCAATGAATATGTCTTGAGATATAATATAATTATATCCAAAATTACCAATCCTATGGTAGACAAAGAGTTACAATACATATTCAAGAAAATTTTACTTTCTCCTTGACATGAGTCCATTATATTTAATAAGCTTCAATCTTTTGGTGATTTATGCCATGTTGTATGGAACCATGAAATGAAGCTTATATCTTTAAATAAGCTCAAGTATGTAGCAAACACAATAAATACATGTACATATAATACCAAATTTTAAATTAAACCAATTTATAAGGTAAAAGGTTGTGATCCTAGAAAATAAACAACCACAATGGTTAACACTACTGCACAATAACCTAATCATATTGTCTTACCTAATGCACAAAGGAGATAATTTACACATTTACCCAAGTCCAAAAATTCATTACTCATATGGTTACTAGAGTGATAGATTATATCTCTTCCTCATCCCACTGAGGTTGATATGAGTCTACCTCTGCCCAAAAGATATGATTTGAAAGGTTATCATGATTATCATTAATTACTAGGGCATTCTACAAATAGATGATTTATCTTAAAAAATAAGATACAAGATCTTATATATGACCAAAAGATTTCATTTAAGGATCCTTAAAAATAATTAGGTTCACAACCTAGAGATCACCACACATATGAAATATTTAACAATCTTTTGCATGATCATTCTAAAAAGGAACCATAAGTCCAAATGGCATATAATGTGCATCCTAATCTATCGTATTATAGAAACCCAATAGATTTGATTATTTATAATTATGCAAGACATACATCTTATGATTTATATTATTTCTATTTACTTTGTTGATAGTGAAATTAAGGATGATGACTCTGATCTTCATTCCCTATTCTTTAGATCATACATTGATAAACAACCCATATTAAGTATTAAGACTGATAATGATGTAATTGAAAATGTTTACAACATAATAATATTTACACACTTATACTCATCATGACTTATATCCCTCTACCAAATTAGTTAGATCATTCGATGGGACCTCTCAAAAGGTTCTTGGAAATATTGAATTTCCTTTATAGGTTGGACCTACACATGTGGTTACTACCTTTTTATTTATCCTCTCCACATGTATCTTTTATATGTTATTATGAATACCTTGGATACACACTCTTTGAGTAGTATCTCTTATAGTGTATGGGTGTGTCAAATACATTCATGCTAGTCGAGTAATTATAGTTTCTATAATCCCACATGAACATCCTATTGAACATGAGAAATGTATACCTAGACAACTAGATATCAAGCATATTAAGGCTAATCGACCATAAAAGGGTAAGCTACATGCAATCCCATTTAACAAGTAGTCAATACTTGAGAGACCATTACATCAAACACATATAGTGGATTCCACAAAATCCAAATATTATACTACACACCATGTTCAAATATATATAACACTTACACATTTTCCTCTTATTAATACTCCAAAGAAATAAACAAGCAATGAATGATGGGTTCTCAAAACCCATACTGTGGTTACTCCTATTATTGCTTCATGACCATAGTTTTATTTTACATATGTAGAGAGCCATCAGTACTACAGTGATAGATATTACACTTGTATATGTTCCTTATCCACCTATATAGGGTATTACACTAGATTTATAGTGGGGAGATATCTATGACCATCAGCTAGAAGGCATCATAGGATAATATTTTCCTATCTCCAAAATACAAAAAATAAAATAAAAAACATTAAAAAAACCAAAAACACTTTTGACACTTAGATATTCTATTGGCTTCTTGGCATCCATGTGGTACTTCCATATTGATGGACCGTGTACTTGGTTACTACTACATACATATATGTGTCACACTTCTACATTAGGTGTGAACAATCATACACATATACATGATGCACTCTTATTTGAGATGTTGTGATTTCCCTATACTCATGTCATATGGACATTGGAGGCATACCTTTATTTGATCTTGATACACACATGTTATATGTTTCAATGATTACTCTACACTATCATGTTTGAGATTACAAATGTACTTACACATGCATATTATCCATGATTATATCTTACATAGGGTACTTCATATGTTATACACTTGGACATTATTTTATAATACATTGGATCCATGGACCACTATGATATGTTTATGTTGGTTGCTTATGATTTAATTTATGCAATTTCTTAAGTGTATTGTATTACTTATTTGAGAATTTGAATATGCTCCTTTGCTTATGGCCCCTGTGCCTATGTGTTCTTTCTTTGACATTTTAAAAATTCCATTATTTATTGTATTGACATTTGGATATGTTAATATTGATTTCATGTAAATTTTACTAAGTCATGTCCCTTTTATTGTTTAACATTTGAAGATGCCCCTTATTTGTGTTCTATTTGGACCATTGTTTGTTGACTTACTTTTGAGTGATCTTGTGTGTACTTATTTTATTATTGAACTTGTATTATTATTATTATTATTATCTATATGTTGACATGATCTTTATCATGCATATTAGGCATACATATGACCACATTGGTTCTATGTGATTCAATGATATATTTACCTAGGCACATTACATCTATATGCTACTTGGGTACATTCACAAATTATAAAGTTATATTACCCTTTTGAGGTGAGGTAACTCCCATTTCCTATGTTTTCCTCACCTTAAAAGGGAGGCATATTAGGAGGGGAATGATTGGGAAACGTGTTATCCACACTTGAAACATTTCTTAGATTAAATGGGAGCATTCTTTGGAAGCATGTTCTCCAAAATTCATTTATTATGTGGTACGTCTATCAATTTTTATATTTATTGGGGGCATGTCATATGGCATGGATTCCACACATTTATAATTTTCAGATTTAGTGGGGGCATATTTGGGAAGTATGTTATCCAAATTTATTTAGTATATGGTACTTATATTAGTTTATAGATTCAATAGGGTCATGATTTGGAAGCATATTTTCCACACCTATTCAACATTTAGCATCTCCAGTTTATAGTGGGGACATGTTTTATAAACATGTCTTCCACATTGGTACTTTATAAATTTTCAAACTTCCCCATATATAGTGGGGGCATTCCTTAGAATCATGTTCTCCACACTTACACAGTTATCTAGATTGGCCAAAGCACACAATTATATGATTTAGATCCATAGTTGTGGCATAATTATATACATCAAGATAATTATTATACATAGTTTCAACATGATAAATATATAAGTTACATATGCTATTCAATATGTACCTAATATTACAAAATCCAAATCAGTTTTAGATTCCAAAACTATTTCACATACTAATACCCCATGAATTTTTATGGAACATATGAAGACAATCTATTATAATATTTGGTTCACATTTTGGTATGGTTGAGGTGATCAAATCACTCAATCCTACCAAGTTTTCAGTTTGAACATGATCACCCAACCTTACTAGATTATAAGTATCCATTTCACTATGTTTTGTGTTCATTTTCTTTTTATAAAATGACTAAACACTTTAAATAAAGGTTATGGTTTAGAATAACTTGTATTTAGTTGCATGCTCATGATCCAGTCGATGCAGAGAATTCTTATTTAGCTTAGGAGGATGACTTGAAATAAGAAAGAATTTAGAGATAGATTTATTAACAAGATATGTGGTGGATTGCCTAGTAAATTCTAGGTCCAAGAAATACCAGACTTCCCTAGAGGGTTGTCAATCCACTCTTTAAACAAGTTAAGTTATAAAAATGAAAAGAGATGCATTACATAAAGTAATATAAAGTAATAAATTACAATGAAAGAAATGATTTTTAAGATGAAATGAGTGCTTTTATGAAAATGTCATTAACTTGTTCAAAACTAATGCTAAAACTTGATTCAAAAAATATTTAATGACCTTGTGATGTGACACAAATAAAAAACTAGGCTTTGGGTGAGGTATAATAGGATTTGGCTTCTTGTTTTTGGAAAAAAAATTACATAGTGACTGATATTATTTAAGGCAACCGATGTCAATTAGGGGGTGACTGATGTCAGTTACTATGGGTTCTAGTTTTGGGAAGAATAGATTTTGTGTTATCTATAAGATGGGTTTATGGGTTATTTTAGGATTGGATAATGGTCATGAGGACATAATAGATTCTTAAAAGTATCAAACTTAGGGTTTTGGCACTCAAGTTTTTGGCTGTGTTCTATGTGTGTTTGGTGGAAGGAGTGTTTAGAGTTATAGAACTCCAACACAAGAGGGGATATGGGAGAGATAGGAAGTGTATGAAAGCACTAAAACTACTTAAAACTAAATAAATAAACTTAAAAAAAGTACAAGATACTTCAATTTTGGTGTTTATTGGCCTAGCTAAGTCCTAAAGTTGAATATAAACTACTTGGGAACCTAGAACAATGTGGATAGAGTGATGGAGCTTGAGCTCTTTGTGGTGAGGTACTAAAATAGTTTCTTATCTTTGGGATGGTCCTATGGTTCATTAGGAAGATTGGATTAACTTGAGAGTTCTGATTATTGCTCAAAAGTTTTAACCTCCTGAGGAAGGGTCGTGGTGCTACCTTAAGTAACCGACGTTGGTCCTGGTCAACTAATGTCAGTTGAGGGGTGACCAAAGTTGGTCAAGGTAAATATAGTCAAATTTTATAAAATTAGTCATTTTTACTTAATATTAGCCATTAATACCAATGTAAATGGTCTAATCTTATTTAAGGCAACATGGGCATGTATGAAGAAGAGGTCTAGGAGGTTAGGGAATTAAATGCCAAGGTGGGAAATAGTCTTAAGAATAGGTGTCGATTAGTTAGCTATGGATTTAGGTAGGGAGGTATAAATAGGCTCATTCAACTTAATTAACTAATTAAATTAACCAAAATGGGGTAAATGGGTATGTTAAGGGGTTTTAATAAATATCCTAACCCAAGGGGGCCAAGAGGGCCAAGGGGTATTTTATGACAACTAGAACTATGTCGTGCAATTTTATAGTGCTATATTTTGTCCCTTTTTATTGTGTAGGTTGTATCCACAAGATACAAAATAAAAAATAAATGGTGAAATGGAAGGTTGGATGCCCTAAGTATAGGAGGAGGTGTTCCCCCCTCAAACCGAGAAATTATGAAGTGAAAATGAAGTTGGGCTCATGTTTGACAAGTGAGTCTATGAGTGGCAAAGTGGTTAGGGTGGTTGGGCATGGAAGCACAAAAGGGTTCACAAGATGCAAAAAAGTAAAATGTCATAAATTATGCCTAAACAAGGCTAGTAAGATGGAATTAAGAGATAAATAAGGTGGCATGTGGGAGGATAAGTGATAAGTGATCTAGGCCATAACATTAGGCATAGATAATATGGGTATACTTATAAATGTAAGTCTTCATGCTAAGGTATTAGTGTTTATAGGGAGCCAAAAGTAGGGTGATCCTAAGAAGACAAAATAGGTGATAGGTTTTTGAACTATGAGTGGGAATATTTTTAGGTATCAATAGGGTGGCACGTGAAATTTTCACATGTGCATAACATTATGGATCATGGTAAGTTGGGCAAAGTGATCGATGTGACTAAGTCAAGTTTGTTGTAAATTGTATTTGAATAAGCTAGTAAGAAGGACCAAAGGGAAGTTTTGAGGTGTGGGGATTATGTTTGGAAAGGGATCCCTTGGGGTGGAAAGGGAAGTTATGGGTTTAAAACCCTAATTTTTTTTATTGATGGTGTTCAAGGTCGATCGAATTTCATCACCCTAACCCTAGTGGTGATTAGCATCGATCACTTGCTAAACCTTAAAAGGGTATTAATGACCAAAAAGATCAAAATAAATTACATTTGGTTATGATATTTATTAAATACCATTTATCTTTTGAAAAAATGATGGAAGCAAAAAAAGTTGCATCATGGGTGGTTGATTATGAGAGCTGAGGGGAGTGTGGGGTAAAGTGTAGTGGGATTCATTGGAAAGGGTACCAAGTTGGTAGTGTGGGGACCAGGTGGGATAGAGAGAGGTGAAAATGTAATTAGTTGGAGGGTGAGTAAAGGGTGGATAGATATTAGTGAATAGGTAGTGGGTACCACCATGGTGGCACTCACAAAATGAGGTAGACATGGTTGCTTTATTTGGTTTTATGTTTTACGTGTGGGTGGTTTGAAAGGCATGTGTTTATTTGGGTAGAGGTAATTTATGAGAGTAAAAATGGGGAAAAAATACTTAAGGTTGAATTTTGTCTATAAATAGGTTATAAATTAGGGTAGATGAGGTTTTATTATGTGTTTAAGTGTAGCTAGGGAATAAACTAGGGTTTTGGGCTATCAACGCCTATACACAGTGATCAATGCCGATCACTGTCGATCAACATTAGTTGATAGGGAGATGGTATTGATCAAGATTGGACTAGTATCAGACCATAAAAATGAATTGATATTGGATAAGTCTCGACTGACATCGATATAATAAGGAACTAGTGTCAATTGAGGCTTGATCGATGTTAATACAAAGGTAAAAGGTAAGGGAAAAAGGTAGGAATAATGTTTGGTTGTAGGTTTAGTGTTTGGGTGGGATAAAGGTTTCAAGTATAAGTATTAAGAAAATTAGAATTAGGTATATGATAGATTAGTTATAGGTGATAGAGTAGCTAAGAGCTTACTTATAGGCAAATTGGTTTATTGGTATGGGTAAGGGACGAGTGTAGGTGGGTACCTAGGTGTAGTGACCAAGGTAGTGTAGGTGAAATGTTATGGTGGTTTGTAAATTATAGGTTAAACTAAGTAATTTATTTAACCTTGCAAGAAATGGTGTTGTTTATGATGTGAGATTAGGTGCCACCCTTATTGGAGGAATTATGTAGAGACATGAGTAGAGCTGATTGGGACCATATGATGGTGGTTGCTTTGGGTGGCATGTAGTATTATTGACATGTACCCTAAAATACAATAATGTTGGTAGCCCTCATTGAAATATGGGACCCAACTACTAACACATTTATTCTACCAAAATGGGAGATTACCTTGTTTATAGAGGATGTGGATGTGATTTTGTAGCTACCCATATAGGGTCAAGCGATGGAGCCAATTTGTAGTGAGGAAAAAGATGCATATATGGACCTATTTTTTAGAGATCACTTTTTAGAGGCCCAATGACATGTTATGGGATTCTAATTCAAGGATATTTATCATATGGATATGAGGGGAGGTGACTTATGCCAATGATGATGAAAGTAGTCACCTGCTATACACTATGTGACTCAAGTGGGGGTAGATTTCCCTAAGATTTGATAGGTGTTTTGGTAGATATGATTGAGGATCAAAAAATATTTGCATGAGCTCTAGCATTATTAGTTTAGGTTAATCAAGGGCTATGGGGATACTGAGTACACATGCGATACAAGTTGAGTGTATGCTTTCTACTCCACTACTGGGCATATGAGAATATTATCATCTTATAACTAATTGGATTATCATGGCATACATGACATCATATTAGATTTAGAGTTGGTCTCATGAGATGGAGATCAAACATGAAGCTAACATGAAAATATGGGGAGGTGTAAGATTGGCATGGTTTAGGTAGAGATTGGATGTACTTATCAATGGGGAGATCATCTATAAGACCATACATAAGTTTCCCATCATAGAAGGGGTTCAATGCATATATATTTTATATTCATAGCATCAGATGGATTTATGAGAGGTGAGAGTAGGAAATAGAGTTGATCTCTTTTGAACACATGAGGAGATAGTCTAGCATGGTATAGGGTGTCTCAAGAGCATTCTCAAGATATATATGTGAGGATGTAGAGGCACCATTACCTCTACCGTAACTAATAGAGGAGGATCCACTATATGCAGAGTTACCTATTCCTATAGGTGTTGACAATGATGGGGTGATGCTAGAGTTCATTGTTTGGTGGTAGGGATAATATGATATAGTATTTGGGGGAGATAGAGGATAACATTTGGCTAGAGGAGATGGCGGATAACAACAAGATACAAATGTAGAGATGGAGGAGGAGGAGGTACTGATGGAGGTAAATGCACCTTATATATAGAATGTTACTATAAAGAGATCAAGAAAGAGCATCAATGGCTATCACACATGCATATCTAGATTCTATAGTGCTTGAGAGGGACACAACATAGGGGCAGCTAGTGTTGAGGACATAGGAAAGATATTCTCCAAACATAACTATCTAACATCATCTAAGAGAAAGACTATGTATGGGGATAGCTAGTGTTGATAACCTAGGAGAGAGATAGTCTTTAGGTATAGCTATCTACCATTACATAAGGGAGACATTCTAAATAAGATCATCTAGGTACTAATATTTACAAGAGGGATGGGTTATAAGCATACGTGACCTTGGTATCAACTAAGTGATATGCTCTAAGATAGGCAGGAGGATGAGCACCTATGTTTCCACCTCGAACTATTCCAGTGTCAGTGCATGTATTCAATAGTATCATAGATGTGCCTAGGTATTTATAGTATATATCAGAGTGAGTTATTTTAGGGATACCCAACAATTCTACACCCAGTGGTGGCACAACATTTTCAAGTGCTCAGATAGGTCAGAGAGATGGACATGATCTAGGGGATAGTAGTACCCCTGCACCATAGGCCTTTTGGAATTTTGTATTAATATGATTTTGATTCCAACCTATGAGATGATGTAGTGAGATGTATATAACATTTTTATAAACATGGACATTGATTATATATCATTTTGATTCTAGTCATGATGTTGTTTATGATGTTGTATGTTGTTAATGGTTTATTATGCTTCTTTAGATGATGCTCATGTGATGATTCATTTATGATTCTTATGACATGTGTATAAGGTTTTAAAATTTTCATATTAGTAGGTGTATGATTTATTTAATTTATTAAATGTCATTATTTAAATTAATGAATCTATGTGATTCCATACTTAGATGCATATGTGACTGGATAACATAATGGGTTGATTCATTTATCTAGTGTAGAAAAATGATTAAATATTGCTTGATTCATTCATGATAAAAGTTATGTATTTTATGTGGTATAATTAATTTTACTTAGGAATGATGATAAGCTAGATTGCTCATATATAGATGGGATGTTAGAAAATTGACATGAGATGTTGATTTAATATATGATTATGATTATGATAAATAGAATGTTTTAATGATAAAAACACATAAATAAATGATGTGGATGGTTATAAAATGTGAAAATTATTTAACAAACCACATAATTTTTACAAATGTATTTAAGATGTCACTTATTTTAATTTGAGAGATAATTTAAAATGTTTAAAACCACCTTAACATATAGATTAATTTGAGTAAAATTCTATATGTAAGAATAAGAAAGAAATGAGAGAAGAACATTTAAATAATTAAAAGAAAAATGCCTTAATAAATGTATCAATAAGTAGGTATGATTAATAATAAGGAGACATAGTGCTCTTTCATTAGACATGAATAAAAATAGGAAGGTGAATCAGCTTATGAACATAAGCCCTTTTTATGCTTCACATTAGCATTTGATGATTTGTAAAGAAGTGTTTATTAGTCATTTTGGCCTAGTTCCTATTGGAGAGTTGTCAATGATGTCATGGGTATGTCCAATTGGGTGGATAAATTGACTTGATAGTATAAGTGACAATATTAAATGTCTAATGTGCTTGTTGTTGTATGCTTGAAGGATGCTTGGTTGATCTTCAATTTTGAAATGGTTAGAGATGTTAATGGATGAGTATGGTGATTTTAACATGTGAAAGGGGTCCTATTAGAGGTAAATGACGATTGGATAGCTTGTGTGCATGAGTTTAATTCACTTGGTTCATCATTTTTCTCATTTAGACATTTTGGGTCTAATGGCAAAAAATATGAGTAAGTAGTTTGATGACATCACCATTGCCATGTGTAGATGAGTTAGGGGGAGTTGGTCATATTATCGTGATAAAATTAGTCCCTAATTTATATGTGAAAAGTTTGAATTCTATCGATGAAGAGTGATAAAATATATGCAAGTGCAAATTTTGGCTCTCAGGCATTTTGATAGTGTTTTCCCATACTTAGCCAAATTTGTAATGTGATAAGAAAACTTGAGTAAGAATTTTTATGGTGGAATATATCACATGTGTGACGGTTATAGGAGAATATTGAAACATGTTTCGATTATTATATGTGAGGATATCATATGGTCCAAATTTTATAACTTGCAAGTGAGCGAAGCAAAAGATATGATTGTTCAAAGTTGGCCTTCTAAGCAAATAAGCAAGGTTCCCATACTTAGCCAAATATACACAAAGTTAAAGTTCAAGACCAAATGGAGATCCAATGGTGCATAGGATTTTGTACATAGATATCTATGGTGTGAAATAAGTTAAAGATGTCAAAGTGTTAAATGATTAAATTGGGTAAAGATCAAGCTCCTTACAAAAGGATCGATAGAGCATGTTTATTCCAAGATGTCAGGATGCTATGAGATGAGGACAAGTGTTTGAAATTTAACACTGATCAAAGGTAAAGGATAAGGATCCAATGGAGAATGGGATATTTAATAGGTTTATTGAATGGTGCATATTTCATGATAAATATCTGACTTATCTATAGAGATCGGCAGTGCACGTTGAGTTAATATTTCAAGATTGCACGAGATGAGGATAGCTCTTAGATGTTTAACATTTGGGAATTGGTACACTATGAATTAAATATCAAACAAGATCAATTTTTTGTGATTGATATAAGCTATGAGGACATGGTTTTCAAGGTTTAACTATGATCATTTGAATTCAAATATTTGAATTTAACAAAGGAAAGACTAGTGTATGGTTTTTGGGCCATATCTTTTGATCCAAGACAAGTTTTCTCATGGTGTAAAAAGTGAATTTGTAGGGAAATAAAAGATGAATATAGAAATATATATTTAATGTTTTGAAATTATGTAAAATCAAAGATATTGAGGTTTAAATTTGACTCTAGTTTTGTATATATTCTATAAGTGACCTAAGAAGGATATTCGAGATTGTATTGATATTGTTTTGATATCTCTTAATGAATTAGCTATTGGGAAGTGTTTTAGATTTATGAAGACCATATGTGTGAATTATGAAGGATTGTTCAATAATATTTAGTATGAATACAAGGCTTAGATGGTGATTGTGTGTTCATTCATGGTGACTATGTGCATAGAATGTTGTTTGAGCAATTTGTACTTAAGCATATGGGTATTGTGATGGTTGTTGGAAATTAAGGAGGAAATATAGATTATATATAATGGGTACATGCATTTTTAAGTTGAATTTTGTTTTTATTTTGTTTGATGAAGTGATAAATGGGTGAATAGGTCTCCATGAGACCTATAAGAGCTATAATGGCCTAATTGAAAGGTGTAGCTACTTAAGGGCGACCCATAGATGCTATGACCGACCTATGAAGATTGTATTGAGATATGTATTAATATTATATATGACTTAATGGTTAATGCATGCCTAATGGATGTAATGTCCCTATCTTAGGGGCTCTTTTGTCTCTACACAACTCTAATATATAGCAAATAAAGCTCTGATACCACTGTGATATCCCCTTCCAAATAGGGCCTCTCTTATCTGCACAAAAACTCGGATACCAAAGACCAAAGCTCTGATACCACTGTAATGTCCCTTCTAAACAGGAAATATAGCAACACAAAAAATCTGAACCAAGATATAATAGCTGTTGAATAAATTCAGAAAGATCATAATAATATAGTCTCTTAATAACAAATACAGATTGTATCACTTGGCCTTCTAATTTATTACAATTGCAGTCCTCTAATATGCATATAAAATATGAAATACAGTCTTGAAACCCCTGGCTTTGCAAATCTGGAAGTGCAAATTGAGTTCTGGAAAGTCTCGGCCCTTCTGTATCGACACACAGTCACCGTCGTCGGTCGATATCTCACCGACGTCGGTCTCTTCCAGCCCGATTTCTGCCGACGTCGGTCTTCAGTCGACCGATGTCGGTCACTAAAAACCCTCTGCCTGTCGAGGTCGGTTCCTGCACTGGTCTGTACGAACCCGTACGGATTCTGTACGGCCGCAAATTAAGCACAACTTCCCTGTTTTCAACCCCTGATCTGAAGATATCTGTCTCTAGCACAGTAGATCTCTAGCTGTATAATTTATTGAATCAAAACATAAAGCAATAAATACCTGGAATATCAGTGATAACTTCTGTGTGAAGTTATCTCTCAAACCTGAAATTCTGTGATAACTTCTGGATGAAGCTATCTCTCACTTTGGCAATAGATCAGCTGATATTTCACAGCCTCTTAATTGCACACACTGAAGAGGGAACGT
Source organism: Torreya grandis (assembly GCA_037957365.1). Lineage (NCBI taxonomy): Eukaryota > Viridiplantae > Streptophyta > Pinopsida > Cupressales > Taxaceae > Torreya > Torreya grandis. The sequence continues at coordinate 680,628 of JARHVA010004467.1, forward strand.
TCTCCAATGCAAATGGAATCCTTGAACCCTAGGCTCAGTCTTCACAGAAGAAATTCTTCAATTTTCAATAATCAATAATCAATAGCATAATCCATAATGGCCTCCATGTGAAACCCTTATACCCTCAAAAGATATGCTTGCCCTAATTAGGGTTTTTCTTAAATTAGCATTAGGGTTTCTAATTTAAAATTAGAGCAAATAATTAATAATTAATAATTAATTATTAATGAGACCAAATAATTAATATTTGATTAAATCAATCAAATATTAATATCTCCCTCAATATACGTCGGATCCTCAAACCGATCGAAGCAGGTGAATCAGGGAGTGATTCCGCATATGACCCTACCAAAATAAAGGTGCTCCACTGCATATCAAATATCCCTAAAAAGTAGGAGCTCAGGCTCAATGCATCTGAAATACCCTGAATGAAAACCAAATGTAGAAATTCTGTGAATCAAAGTCAAGCCAAGCTCCATTATGACCCTCTATCCATCATATTAGCCTACGAAGGTCACATAATAAGCTAATCATCAAACCTGTCAATGTCCACAAAAAAAGGGGACATGACAATCCGCCCCTCCGAAAATTGCTTGTCCCCAAGCAATCTCGGAACAATGAACTACTCGATCCACCTGGATCCCAAATGTAGTTATGCTCTGCACTGCTGTGAATCAATGTGAGTACCTGCAATATCATCAAAAGTAAAACAAAGAGGAACCCATAATCAAATTGGTGAACACAACTCAACCAATCTCTAAAATCACAACTGCCCTGGATGTGTCGATACTGTAGATTGTGTACTTGGCAACTGCAAATCCCATCTACAAAAGATGGTGTTAATCCATCCCATAACTGATCCCTTTGTACTGGTGGCACAACCAATTGTACCACACTGTCAAATGTGTGAGAAGAATCAATCTGGAGACTCGACTCCACTGGTATCCCAAACTCCTCAGGATCAGGTACTGCCAAATCCTGAACATGTGTATCAGCCTCATCAACGTGCTCCTCAGCAACAACTGCAGGTATGTACTCACCAACAACACTCAATGTACTAACCTCTGAATCTGGGGCTGGTGAAGACCGTAAATGCTCTAACTCCATGGTCATTTCAGCCAAATGAAATTGTGACTCCTCATAAGCTAACTGCGTAGTCTCAAGCATCTCAGAAGTCGCCTCTAGCTGCTGAGTAAGCTCACTCACCTTATCTTCCTCGACCAACAATGCATCATATGTTGTGCTACCCCACTCCATAAGATAATCTCTGTCGGCGACCAACTGCATATAACCCTGTCTCAAAATCTGGATAGCCTCCCATAAAGAGTGGATCTCTGTCAAGGACAAATAACTCCCTCCCTGCTCGATGCTAGTAGGAGAACCCCATCCATATACTGCTAACAACTGATGAGCATCATCGAAATGCTTGCAAGCGGTAGCAATGTCTCGCTCACTAACTCTCAGCTGACTAGACACATGGTGGCACTGGCTAGACTGTCTCCTACAATCCTCCTCTGGTGCATGGTCCAAAAGAGAAGACTCCGAATCACTGATCTCTGGAGTACTACCATCCATACTCTATGAATCAACTCCATAGCTCATATCAACAGATGGAGTATCGACAACTGTAGCATCACTGTCTAATTCTTCCATATGGAAAGAAACAACCGGTGAAACTAAGTCCTCAAAACTGTCCCCTGCAATCTCCTGAGTATCATCTGCAATAATCGGATCCTGGGACTCTGCTACAATCTCTGCCATAGTTGAGAGATCATCAACCCTCAGTGCACTAACATCTGAGCCCACCTGTACACTCTGAGTGCAAGCATCTAACTCATCATCATCTTCACTATATCCTATCTCATAATAATAATCATGGGACATGCTACTCTTTCGTTGAAGTGATCTGTAGTGCTCTCTCCTATGCTTAACAAAGCGATCAAAAGGCAACAACTTCTGAATTCGAGGTGGTACTAACTCCCACTCCTCCTTCGCTGTCATATACCGTGCGGGTTTGTTTTTGGATGTAGGATATGAAAGATTTGCATTCATCCTCTTCTGGGTTTCATCCAACTGCTTCAAACTGTGTTCCAGCTTCTTCATATCATTGTCCCACTGTTTCTGAGTATATGAAGGCATCATGATCCTTCGCTGATTCAATCTACCCAAACTACCCAACAGGATGGCAAGACATTAGCTCTGATGTGCCCAACAGGATGGCAGGAATTTAGCTCTGATACCACTGTAATGTCCCTGTCTTAGGGGCTCTTTTGTCTCTACACAACTCTAATATATAGAAAATAAAGCTCTGATACCACTGTGATATCCCCTTCCAAATAGGGCCTCTCTTATCTGCACAAAAACTCGGATACCAAAGACCAAAGCTCTGATACCACTGTAATGTCCCTTCTAAACAGGAAATATAGCAACACAAAAAATCTGAACCAAGATATAATAGCTGTTGAATAAATTCAGAAAGATCATAATAATATAGTCTCTTAATAACAAATACAGATTGTATCACTTGGCCTTCTAATTTATTACAATTGTAGTCCTCTAATATGCATATAAAATATGAAATACAGTCTTGAAACCCCTGGCTTTGCAAATCTGGAAGTGCAAATTGAGTTCTGGAAAGTCTCGGCCCTTCTGTATCGACACACAGTCGCCGTCGTCGGTCGATATCTCGCCGACGTCGGTCTCTTCCGGCCCGATTTCTGCCGACGTCGGTCTTCAGTCGACCGATGTCGGTCACTGCAAACCCTCTGCCTGCCGAGGTCGGTTCCTGCACTGGTCTGTACGAACCCGTACGGATTCTGTACGGCCGCAAATTAAGCACAACTTCCCTGTTTTCAACCCCTGATCTGAAGATATCTATCTCTAGCACAGTAGATCTCTAGCTATATAATTTATTGAATCAAAACATAAAGCAATAAATACCTGGAATATCAGTGATAACTTCTGTGTGAAGTTATCTCTCAAACCTGAAATTCTGTGATAACTTCTGGATGAAGCTATCTCTCACTTTGGCAATAGATCAGCTGATATTTCAGAGCCTCTTAATTGCACACACTGAAGAGGGAACGTTCTCCAATGCAAATGGAATCCTTGAACCCTAGGCTCAGTCTTCACAGAAGAAATTCTTCAATTTTCAATAATCAATAATCAATAGCATAATCCATAATGGCCTCCATGTGAAACCCTTATACCCTCAAAAGATATGCTTGCCCTAATTAGGGTTTTTCTTAAATTAGCATTAGGGTTTCTAATTTAAAATTAGAGCAAATAATTAATAATTAATAATTAATTATTAATGAGACCAAATAATTAATATTTGATTAAATCAATCAAATATTAATATCTCCCTCAATATACGTCGGATCCTCAAACCGATCGAAGCAGGTGAATCAGGGAGTGATTCCACATATGACCCTACCAAAATAAAGGTGCTCCACTGCATATCAAATATCCCTAAAAAGTAGGAGCTCAGGCTCAATGCATCTGAAATACCCTGAATGAAAACCAAATGTAGAAATTCTGTGAATCAAAGTCAAGCCAAGCTCCATTATGACCCTCTATCCATCATATTAGCCTACGAAGGTCACATAATAAGCTAATCATCAAACCTGTCAATGTCCACAAAAAAAGGGGACATGACAATGGATGACTAAGATGTTGATAATAATGATAGCTCTACAAATGGTGAAACCAAATGTGTTGGTTTTTAGACTTGTGATATATTTGTGGAGAGGCTTGAGTGTGTGAAGTGAAGCAAAGGAGATAACCTTATAAAGAGAAAGTACATGTCATTGAGGAATATCATATGAATTTAGGATCATTCATGATTGTCTTATCAAGTTGGTACAGGTGGATCATATAGGTCATTAGAACTAATAAGCCTAGAAGAGGCATAATGAGTGAGTATGCTCAAGAGGTTGTTTGAGAGTGTGTGTATGGTGAACGAAGGAAAGGTAAAGGTTATGTGTGTGCCTAGTGGATGGGTTGAAGAGAATATCAGGTTGATGATGGTGTATATTACCTATAGGTCATATTTTTTATGTCATAATAGTGCTCTTGTAGATTTAAATATTGAGTGTGAGTGAAGGTAAAGAGTGATAAGTAGAGGTCCATTATTAGGTGTTGTAGAAATTAGTACAAAGGTGAATGTGTTCTTAGGTTTTGTTGTGAAAGCTCAAAATCTATGGGGTTACAACTTCCTTGCAAGGTGAAACTTGCTAAAGGGATAATTGTTGTGGCAGCTCATCTAGATAGGTGTAGTAGCTCCTTGTGGGATTATAGTCTCACTAAACTAAGGGATGGTAGTTCCTTGATCGGTTTCAAATATTATAAACTAGACCTTGTCATTATAGGACTATAAAACATATTCTAGGGTTCAATGGATTTTATCCCCCAAGAGGGTTACCCACATAGATATTGTGTTGATATGATGTATGCTCTTGTTCATGCTTTAGATATATGTGCTTTCATGTTTATGTTGATAGATCAAGTTGATGAATGACTTCATGATTTTGGAATTGAATGTGAATTTTTGTCTACTGATTCACCCCCTCTCTATAGTTACTTTCAACAATTGGTATCAGATCAAGTCCTTTAAAGGAAGCTTAATAGTTTGAAGGAGTTCCTAAGTAGCACAAGATGGTTAAGAAGTTGAAGAAATAAAATATTGAAATGAGATTAGTGGTCAAAAGTCTTGAAGAACATATTAGTCATACTAAAGAGAAAACATGTAGAATGAAGGATTACTTGGTTAAAGATGTTAAGAAGTATAAGGAGACTGTCCAAGTTTTTAGAATTAAGTTAGAGGCTGCATGTTCAACCATGAAAGCTAAAGGAGATGAATATGTTTAAATGAGTATTGATCAAGATAGGCAATCCTAAAAAAAAAGGAATCAGAACAAGTCAAAGAAGATGAAAAACATATCAGTAATCTCAACGATAAGCTTGGGGTAGTTAGTACAAATCTGAAGACAAGAAAAGAAGAATGCAAACATCTTAAGCTCAATTGGAAGAAGAAAATGTCAAAATTAGTTCAAAGCAAGGTGAGCTTGATGAAATGAAAATTGAGATAAATTTTATAAAGAATGAGCATGAAAAACTCATAGACAATTTGAACAAACTAAAAAAGGAACATGAGAAGTCTAAGCAAATCAAGGAGAATGTAAGCTCTAAAAGCAATATAAGAAGGTCTATTAAACAACCAAATGCTTCAAGGTATGCTATTTTATTTCATGGTCATCATTATACATTTAATAAGTATGGTCATAGAGATAAGGAATATAGAATGAAGTTAGTCAAGTATGGAAATTCATGGAGCTATGATAGAGGGAGTTTTTGGGCAAAGATTGATCATGGTTCAAATCTATCAAAAAGTATGAATGATGTTACTTGTTTTAGTTTTCATAAGAGTGGATATATTTCTAGATTTTGTCCAAATGGTGTTAATAGGTCTTCAAGATATGTCAAAGGATATAAAACTACTAGAAGGTTTGAGAAAAGACAAACTCAGGTATGGAAACCAAAGGTAATCATTTCCAATTCTTCTAGTCATAAGGTTGATAATAAAGTTTCTCTAGAAAGCTATGTTACAAATCAAGATAAGCTCAAGGATCAAGTAGGTAATATGGATACAAAATATAAGAAGAGTCAAACTATGCTATGGAGACCTGAGGTAGTAAAAAATACGGAGACTAACTTGTTGAATCCAATAGTCTTGATGGATTATTTGCCAAGATGGAAAAAGAATTAGAAAAGAAAGAAAGGCAAAAATTTATGTTGTCAACATTTATTGACAAATTTAAAGCAAATAATGAAGTCAAGCATCCATTCAAAATCAATTAGATGATGAGGTAGGACTGAAAGTTAGAGAAAGATATGGAGATATGGGAGTCTTTTGAGTTTTGAGACTTTTAGTCCTACTATGTTAAAGAGGTGTCTTTATCTAGGCTTTAAGGAGACACTTAGCAGTAAGAGGATGCTTGGTGGCTGTCAAATATTGTTTGATGAGAAGGTATGAAAACATGTTACATTTTTTCATTCTTTTTATATATATGTTTTGTTGGAGAAAAGAAGCTTGTGAAGAATCTCAATGGTCCTATATTGAGAAGGAGTTAGCTTGTTGTTCATGATTTGAATGATCTAGTATAAATGTGAGTTTCAAATAGCTCTCTGTATATCAATTTTTGGTAGATACTAGGTGAGACTATAAGTTCAAGGCCTCTCTTCTAGGCTTATGTCCTAGTCTTGCTAAGCCTTTTTAAGGCTTATTGAATAGTTATGTATGCCATGTAAGTTCATAGTGTTTTAAAGATGAGGTGTCTCTAAATGAATATTGAACATTATTGAGTAGTTTATGAATACTTGATGAAGATGTCATGATATAGTTGAACCATGGTTAAGGGGGAGCAACAAGTTCATGAGCTTGTTTCAGAGATTTGTGAAGAAGCTATTGTATAGGGTCAAAATGGGTATTTCCAGATGGAATAATGAGTTTGATGCAATGTCAAGAAGTGTATGGTGATCAGAAAGGTCTGTAAACTTATTTTTGATATGATCCATGTGTTTTTATGGTTTAAAGGTATGTTGAAGGAAAATTGAAGATTTTTGAGTACTCTTGATTTTCTTAGTTTTTGGCTTAAGGGGAAGTAGGTCTAAAATGGGTTATAGGAAATCAAGGCTCCCAAAGGTGTGAAGGCTCAAATTTTGTTCCAAAATTATGTAATGTTTTTTTCAAATGTAAAATAAGTTTTAGAGGTGGATGTTGACTAGAAGGAAGTTTTTTTACTCTATTTATTTTGAGATTTTAGGGTTTTAGGCTTTGCTATAAAAGTGGTTTGACTTATGAATTAAGTTATGATGCTTATTAATAAGTTGAATTGGATAAATGGGTTGTAAAATAAATCTTCATATAGATATGAAGGTTTGTGGTTTTCAAATTATTCATGTTTTTGTCAAGATAGAGGCCTAATTTAGCAAGTTGGTTTGTGAAGGAAGTATATTACACAAGATGAACTTATTATTTCAAATTAGTGTGATTGAGGGGGAATATGAGAGTGATATAGATATGAATTTTTAGGTTTTGAATTTGTGTCTATATAAAGTTTTGAGGTTTAAAATTTCTAGGTAGGGCTACAAGGTGACTAGACAAGCCTAGTGTGAAGAATAGTATTTTTTACTTAGTTTCTCCAAAAGAGAAAGGTATGTATGTTTCAAGGTGAGTTATTAGGTTTGTTTAGTTCATGATTCCTATTTGTTTTATGGCATGAATTTCTATTGGTGGTCCCTGAGGTGACTCTGAGAGAAGAGGCTAGTAAGCCTATGTGGTGATTCTTCATGGTATGCGGAGATATGAAGATGCTCAAAAGGTGATTTTACTTAGATTTATTAGGGGGATTCCCTCTTAGATTTTTCTTGATGTGTTACATAATATTTATATGTTTTTGTATATTATTTATTCATTAGTTGCACTGCTTGGTTGAAGAAGAATATTAGCATGGAGCAAGAGGAAGTTATTAAGGTAAGAAGAGGTAGGCTCAAGTATCATATTTATAAGGTGTTCCTCTCATATTGGTATTATTTTTAATTCCTTATGATCAATAGGTTCCCACTTTGTCATTGTGTCAAAGGGAGATAAAGTTTCTATTGTGAGAAGTGCTTGAAGAGAGAGAATAAAGGTGAGTTGTATATTAATGTATGATGGGTATTGACATCAATGACAAAGTGGGAGATTTTTGAATAGTTATAAATGATGTAATGGTGATTTAATGGATGTGTCCAAGTTATTGGATGAAGTTTATTAATAATATAAATGATAATGACAAAGTGTGTAATGTGCTTGCCCTTGTATGCTTGAAGGATGTTTGGTTGATCTTCAATTTTAACATGGTTAGAGATGTTTAGGGATGAGTATGGTGATTTGAGAATGTGAAATGGGTCTTATCACTAGTAAATTATTATTATATATATTGTGTTAATGAGTGTAAGTCACCCAATTCATCATTTTTCTCATGTAGACATTTTAGGTCCAATGGTAGAAATATGAGTAAGCAGTTTGATGACATCACCATTAAGACATGTGGATGAGTAAGGGGAGTTTGGTCATATGGTTGTGATAAAATTAGTACCTATTTTATATGTGAAAATTATCAATTCTAGTGATGAATAGTGATAAAATATGTGCAAGTGTAAAGTAGGGCTCTCAGGCATTTTAATAGTGTTTTCCCATACTTAAGCCAAATTTACAATTTGGCAAGAAAAGCTTAGTAGGAATTTTGATGGTGGAATATATAAAATTTTTGAGCATTATCAGATAATATTGAAAAAAATTGAGATTATATTATTTGAGGATATCATATGGTCCAAATTTTATAACTTGTACGTGAGCGAAGAAAAAGATATGACTTTGCAAAGTTGGCCTTTTAAGCAGATAACCAAGGTTCCCATACTTAGCCAAATATAAAAGAAGTTAAATTTTATGAAAAAATGGATATAAAATATTGAATTTTAGTTCATACATAGATATATAAAATACACAAAAATTCAAAGAGGTCAAAGTGTTCAATGCTTAAACTGGATAAAGATCAATCTCCTTACAAAAAGATCGATGGAGTGTGTTTATTCCAAGATGTTAGGATGCTATGAGATGAGGATAAGTGTTCAAGGTTTAAAAATAAGTAAAGGTAAAGGATAAGGATCCAATGGTGAGTGGGTGATCATACATGTTGATCAAATGATGTATGTTGCATGATAAAGACCTAACTGATCCATAGAGATCAATGTTGCACGTTGAGCCAATATTGTAAGATTGCACAAGATGAGGTCAACTATTAGATGTTTAAAATTTGGGAATTAGTGAAATATGAATTAAATCTAAAATAATATAAAAACTTAATGATTTAACTAAGCTAAAAGTATACAAGATGAGGATATGGTGTTCAAGGTTTAACTATGATCATTTGAATTTAAATATTTGAATTTAATAAAGGAATGACCAGTATCTAGGTTTTATGTCACATCTTTTGATATAGGACAAATTTTCTCATGGTGTAAAAATAAAACTTATAGAGGAATCCAAGGCATGTCTGGAAATATGTATTTGATTATCTGAAATTATGTAAAGATATTGAGTTTCAAAACTGACTATGTTTTAGTATATGTTTTGCAAGTGACCCGAGAAGGATGTTCAAGCTTGTCTTGATATTGTTTTGATATCTCTTGATTAATTAACTATTGGGGAGTGTTATAGACTAAATAAATACTATATGTGTGCATTATTAAGGATTTTTAAATCATATGTAGTATTAAAAAAGTCTTAGATGGTGATTGTGTGTTCGTTCATGGTGACTGTGTGCACAATATGTTGTTTGAGAAATTTATGCTTAAGTAGATGGGTATGGTGATGCTTTTTGGAACTCAAGGGGGACATATATATTATATGTAATAGGTATATTCATGTATAAGTGTTCCTATTTTATTTTTTTGATGAAGTTCTAAATGTGTGAATAGGTCTCCATGAGACCTATAAGAGATACAAGGGCCTAATTGAAAGGTGTAATTACTTAAAGGTCACCCATAGATGTTATGGATGACCTATGAAGATTATGTTGAGATATGTATTTATATGATATATGAATTAAGGGTTAAGTCATGCCTAATGGCTAACCAATATGTTGATAATCATGGTAGTTCTATAAATGATGAAACCAAATATGTTGGTTTCTAGACTTATGATAGATTTGTGGAGGACTATGTGTGTGAAGCCAAACAAAGGAGATAACTTTCAAAAAAGAAGGTACAAATAATTTAAGACCATTATATGGATTGAGGATCAATCATGCCTATCTGATCAATTTGGTATAAGTGGATCACATAGATCATTGTACCTAATAAGCCTATAAGAGGTAGAATGAGTGAATATGCTCAAGAGGTTATTTGAGAGAGTGTGTATGGTGAGCAAAGGCAAGGTAAAGGTTGTGTGTGTGATAAATGGATGGGTTAAAGAGAATATTAGGTTGATGATGTCATGTATGACCTTTAGGTCATATTTTTGATGTCATAATAGTGCTCTTTTAGATTTTAATTTTAAGTGTGAGCGAAGGTGAAGAGTGATAAGTAGAGGTCCATTATAATGTGTTATAGACATCAGTCTAAAGGTGGATGTGTTCTTAGGTTTTGTTTTGGAAGATAAACATATATGAGGTTGTAACCTCCTTATAAGGTGAAACTTTTTAAAGGTCTAGTTGTTGTGGTAGCTCATCTAGACAGGTGTAGAAGTTCCTTGTGGGATTGTAGTCTCACTAAAATAAGGGATGGTAGTTTCTTGATAATTTTTAGCTGGTATAAATTTGATCTTTTAATTATAGAAATATAGTACATCTTCTATGGTTCAATGGGTTTTATCCCCCAAGAGGGTTTCCCACATAGATGTTATGTTGATGTGATGTATGCTCTCATTCATGATTTGATATATGTGATTTCATGTTTATGTCGATAGATCAATTTGATGAATGATGTAATGATTTTGGAATTGAATGTGCATTGGTAGATACTGATTCACCCCCCTCTAAATATATACTTTAAAAAATTGGTATCATAGTAGGACTTTTGGAGGAATCTTAACATCTTTAAGGAGATCCTATGTAGCACAAGATGTCTAAGCAATTAAAGAAATAAAATCTTGAATTGAGATCAATGGTCAAAAGTCTTGAAGAAAAGATTAGTCATATTAAAGATCAAGCATGTAGAATGAAGGATGACTTGGTTAAATAAGTTATGATGGATAAGTATACTATCCAAGTTTTCACAATTTAGTTAGAGGCTACATATTCAAGAATGAGAGCTAAAGGAGATGAACATATTCAAATGAAACTAAACTAGTTTCCCTAAAAGATGAGTATGAAAATATCATAGTCAAGATAGGTAAGCCTTAAAAAGAACAAAATGAATTAAAACAAGTCAAAGAAGATGAAAAGTAGATCAGTAATCTCAAGGATTAGTTAGGGTAAGTTATATCAAATCTGAAGACAAGAGAAGAAGAATGCAAACATATTAAGACTCAGTTAGAAGAAGAAAATGTCAAAACTAGTTCAAAGAAAGTTGAGATTGATGAAATAAAAATTGAGATAATTTTTCTAAAGAATGAACATGAACGACTCATAGACAAGTTGAGTAAACTAAGAAAGGAACATGAGAAGTCTAAGCAAGTCAAGGAGAATGCAAGCTCTAAAAACAATACAAGAAGGTCTGTTAGACAACCAAATGCTTCAAGGTATGCTAGTCTATTTTAGGGTCATTTTTATACATGTAATAAGTATGGTCATAGAGCTAAGGACTATAGAATAAATTCAATCAAGTATGGACATTCATGGAGCTATGATAGAGGGAGTTTTTGGGTAAAAATTGATCATGGTTCATATCTGTCAAAAAGTATGAATAATGTTATTTTTTTCAATTTTCATAAGAGTGGACATATTGCCAAATTATGTCCAAATGGTCTTAATAGGTCTTCAAGGTATGTCAAAGGATATAAACCTACTAGAAGGTTTAAGAAAGGACAAAATCAGGTATGACAACCAAAGGTAATCATTACAAATTATTCTAGTCATAAGGTTGATAAGAAGGCTACTCTAAAAAGCTATTTTGAAAATCAGGATAAACTCAAGGATCAAGTAGGTAAGATGGCTATAGAAGACAAGAAGAGTCAAACTATGGTATGGAGACTTGAGGTAGTAAAAATTGAGACTAGCCTTGTTTAGTCTAAAAGTCTTGATGGATTATTTTCCAAGGTGGAAAAGGAATCAAAAATGAAGGCAAGAGTTTATGATGTCAGCATTTATTGACAAATTTGAAGCAAAGAATGAAGTCAAGCATCCATTCAAGATTAATTGGATGATGAGGTAAGACTGCAAGTTAGAGAAAGATATGGAGATATGGCAGTCTTTTGAGTTCTTGGACTTTTAGTCTCAGTATGATAAAGGTGTGTCTCCATATAGGCTTCAAGGAGACACTTGTCAGTAAGAGGAAGCTTGGTGGCTATCAAATATTTTTTTATGAGAAGGTATGAAAACAAGGTATGTTTGTGAATTCTTTTTATATATGTATTTTGTTAGAAAAAAGAAGGTTGTGAAGAATCTCAATGGTCCTATATTGAAGAGTTAGTTTGTTGATCATGATTTGAATGCTCTAGTATAAAGGTGAGTTTCAAATATCTATCTACATATCAGTTTTTGGTAGATGCTAGGTGAGCCTATAAGTTGAAGGCCTTTCTTCTAGGATTATGTCCTAGATCTTGTTAAGCTGGTTAAAGGCTTGTTGAACAATTATGTATACCATGTAAGTTCACATTGTTTTAAAGATGAGGTGTCTCTATATGAATATTGAATGTGATTTAATAGTATTGGAAGAATTATTAAATATTTCATGATCCAAGTGAACCATGGTTAAGGGGGAGCAACAAGTTCATGAGCTTGTTCCATAGATTTGTGAAGAATCTATTGTATAAGGTCAAAATGGGTATTTCCAAATGGCATAATGAGTTTGACTTAATGTCAAGAAGTGTATGGTGCTTAGAAAGGTCTATACACTTTTTTTTGATATTTTATAGGTGTTTTTTTGGTTTAAAGGTATGTTGAAGGAAAATTGAATATTTTTGAATGCTCTCCATTTTCTCAGTTTTTAGCTTAAGGGGAAGTAGGTCTAAAATGGGTTATAGGAAGTCAAGACTCCCAAAGGTGTAAAGGATAAAATTTTGGTCTAGAAGTTTGTAATGGTTGTATCTAGGTGTGAAATAAGTTTTAGAGGTGGACACTGACCAAAAGGAGCTTTGTTCACTCTATTTGTTTTGAGATTTTAGGGTTTTGGGTTCTATTAAAAAAGTGGTTTTCCTTATGAATTAAGGTTTGATGCTTATTAATAAATTGAATGGAATAAATGGGTTATCAAATCAAGATTTTTAGAGATATAAAGGTTTGTGGTTTTTAAATTATTCATATTTTTGTCAAGATGAAGGCCTAATTAGGAAGTTAGTTTATGAAGGAAGTATATTATAGAGAATGAAATTATTGTTGAAAATTAGTGGGATTGAGGGTGCATATGAGAGTAATAAATGTATGAAGTTTTAGGTCTTGAAGTTGTGTCTACAAAAAGTTGGGGCCTCTTCAATTTCTAGGTAGGGCTATAAGATGACTAGTCACGCCTATTATGAAGAATAGTGATTTTTGTTCTGTTTCTCCAAAAGATAAAGGTACATATGTTTCAAGGTGAGTTATCAAGTTGGTTTAGTGCATGATTAATATTTTTTGAGTGGCATGAAGTTATATTGGTGGTCCTTGAGGTGACTTGAGAGAAGAGGTTAGTAAGCCTATGCGATGATTCTTCATGGTATATGGAGATCTAAAGATTCTCAAAAGGTGATTTTGCTTAGATTTATTAGGGGGAGCCCATATAAAATGTTTATTTATGTGTTCCATAATATTTATATGGTTTTATTTATTCTTTCTTCATTAGTTGCAGTGTTTGGTTGAAGAAGAATATTGGCATGGAGAAAAAGGAAGTTGTTAAGGCATGAAAAGGTAGGCTCAAGGTAAGGGGGAGTTTGTATCATATTTATAAGGTGGTACTATCCTATTGGTATTATTTTTAGGTCCTTAGTATTATTTTTTTCCCACTTTTTCCTTTTTTCAAAGGGGGAGAAAGTTCCTATTGTGAGAAGTGCTTGAAGAGAGAGAATGAAGGTGAGTTGTATATTAATATATGATGGGTATTGATATCAATAAAAAAGTAGGATATTGTTGGAGAGTTATCAATGATGTCATGGTGATGACATGGATGTGTCCAATTGAGTGAGAGAAATACCTTAATAGTCTAAGTGATAATGACAAAGTGTGTAATGTGTTTGCCTTTGTATGCTTGAAGGATGCTTGGTTGTTATTTAGTTTTGACATGGTTAGAGATGTTTAGGGATGATTATGGTGATTTGAGAATGTGAAATGGGTCCTATAAATGGTCAAGGATTAGTTGATTTTTTTTTTGAATGAGTGGAATTCACTCAGTTCATCATTATTCTCATCTAGACATTTTGGGTCCAATGGCAAAATATTTGAGTCGATAGTTTGATGACATAACCATTATCACATGTGGATGATTCAAGGGGATTTGGTCATATATTTGTGATAAAATTAGTCCTTATTTTATATCAATAAAGTATCAAGTATAGAGATGAAGTGAAATAAAATATATAGTTGGGATCTCAAGCATTTTGACAGTGTTTTCCCATACTTAGCCAAATTTGCAATGTGGCGAGAAAAGATGAGTAGGCATTTTGATGGTGGAATATCTCAAATGTGTGAGGTTTTAAAAATAATATTGAAAAAATTTTGGATTATTGTATGTTAATATATCATATGGTCCAAATTTAATAACTTGTGAGTGAGCAAAGCAAAAGATATGACTATGTAAAGTTAGCCTTTAAGGCAGTGAAGCAAGGTTCCCATACTTAGCCAAATCTACATGAAATTAAATTTAAAGACAAAATGGAGATATAAAGGTGCATGGGAGTTCATAAATAAATATATATGTTTCAAAAGAGTCAAAGAGGTTGAAGCATTCAAATATTAAACTGGTTGAAGATCAAACTCCTCATAAAAGGATCGACAGAGCGTGTTTATTCCAAGATGTTAGGATGTTGTGAGATGAGGAAAAGTGTTAAAGGTTAATTATAAGTAAATGTAAAGGATAATGAAAAAATTATGAGTAGGATATCATAAATTTTGATTGAATGATGTGCATTTCATGATAAATACATGATTGATCTGTAGAGATTGATAGTGTACGTTGAGTCAATATTATAAGATTGCGTGAGATAAGGTCAACTATTAGATGTTTAACATTTTGGAATTGGTGCACTATGAGTTAAAGATAAAATAATATAAATGGTGAATTATTTATATAATTTGTGAGGATACGAGATGAGGATATGGTGTTTAATATTTAACTGTGTTTGAGGTTTAATTGTGACCGTTTGAATTCAAATATTTGAATTTAATAAAGGAATGACTAGTGTTTGGTTTTTGGGCCATATCTTTTGATCTAAGATAAATTTTCTCATGGTATAAAAAGGGAACTCGTATAGGAATAAAAATAAAATATGTAAATATATATTTTATGATATAAAATTATGTACATTCAAAGATATTGAGGTATAAAGTTTACTATGTTTTTGTATATATTTTGCAAGTGACCCAAGAAGGATGTTTAAGCTTGTCTTGATATATATTGATGAATTAACTATTATGGAGTGTTTTAGAATAATGAGGAATATATTTATGTGTTATGAAGGATTTTTCAATTATATTTAGTATCAACAAAGGATTAGATGGTGATTGTGTGTTCATTCATGGTGACTGTGTGCATAGTATGTTGTTTGAGCAATTTATGCTTAAGCAGATGGGTATGATGATGGTTTTTGGAACTTAAAGGGAACCTATAGATTATATGTAATGATTCCATGTATTTAAAATTGGTCTTGTGTTACTTTTTTGTTTTATGAAGTGATAAATGTGTGAATAGGTCTCCATGAGACCTATACGAGCTACAAGGGCCTAATTGAAAGGTGTAGCTGCTTAAGGGTGACCCATAGATGTTATGGATGATCTATGTAGATTGTATTGAGATGTGTCTTTTTATTATATATTATTTAAGGTTAATACATGCCTAATGGTTGACCAATATGTTGATAATCATGATAACTCTATAAATGGTGAAACCAAATGTGTTGTTTTCTAGAATTATGAGAGATTTGTGGAGAGGCCTATATGTATGAATCCAAGTGAAGGAGATAAAATTTGAAAGATAAGGTACAAATAGTTAAGTACCATCATATGGATTAAGGATCAATCATTCTTATCTAACAAGTTGGTACAGGTGGATCACATAGGTCATTGGACCTAATAAGCCTAGAAGAGGCAGAATGAGTGAGTATGCTCAAGAGGTTTTTTGAGAGTGTGTGTATGGTGAGTGAAGGTAAGGTAAAGGTTGTGTGTGTGACTAGTGGAAGGGTTGAAGATCAGAGTAGGTTGATCATGGTGTGTATGACCTATATGTCATATTTATGATTTTATAATGGTGCTCTTACAGATTTGACGATTGAGTGTGAGCAATGGTGAAGAGTGATAAGCAGAGTTCCATCATCAGGTGTTGTAGACATCAGTCCAATATTGGATGTGTTATTATTTTTTATTGTGTTAGTTTAAAATCTAGGGGGTTTCATCCTCCTTACAAGGTGAAACTTGCTAAAGTTATAAATATTGTGGTAGCTCAGTTAGATAGGTGTAATAGCTCCTTGTGGGATTATAGTCTCAATAAAATAAGGGATAGTAATTCCTTGATAAGTTATATCTGGTATAAGTTAGATATTTTCATTATAGTACTATAATCCATCTTGCATGTTTTAGTGGGTTTTATCCCCCAAGAGGGTTTTTCATGTAGATGTTGTGTTGATGTGATGTATACTCTTGTTCATACTTTAGATATATGTGATTTCATGTTTACATTGATAGATCAAGTTGTTGAATGATGGAATGATTTTGGAATTAAATGTGCATTATTATCTATTAATTCACCCCCCTCACAATAGCTATTTTCAACAATACTAATCTTTTTCCTAAATGGATGAGATGAAAAAGTTATGGATGGAATGAGTGATCCAAAGATCACATGTAGATTGAAAATATTTTGAAACACTTTAAGTAAAATTAATGATTAATTGGTAAAATTTTAAGGATGAATAGGTGATCATGACCTTCATGGACATAAATTATGTTACACTAGGTCTCATAAACTCATTTTGTGTCTTGAAAGTTCTTGCATAAGTCTAGAAGAACTAGACCATCATGAGCACATAATGAAGAAATGGATTGGTCAGATCAATTTTCCATTTAACAAGTATGATTATAAATCCTCTCAAGTCAAAAATACCACATATACAATATTATTTTAGTGCCAAGATCATCCTCTACAAATTTCATGTCTTGATGAGCTTACTATCTCAAGGTATAAAGCTTGAAAGTTAGACTTGAAGAATGAAACAAGTGTGTGAACATCAAGTTTAAGATTCATGAAATATAAATTTAAATTAAAATTATCCCAAGTTTAATGTATATATGACAATTATCCAAATATCAAGAGCCAAGATCAAATTTAACAGTGAGTCGGCAACCTGACATGTCAGTGGGTCTAGGTAGATCAATAGTGAGTGTACAAATGTAAAAAGTAGATCAATGGTGAGAAAGAAGTTAAAAGGTCATGTATCTCAAAGACTAATGAGAATATTCCAAGTGTCTCAACCACATTAATCTACTAGAAGATTTATGTCTCATTTTCATTAATATAGAAGTAGATCTAAAATGTGTGAGAGGTCAAAGAGTTAGCATGATCATATGGAGCAAATACAAAGCTAATAGTTGGCACAATATGAAAAGTCTAGATCAAGGTGAACAACCAATTATTAATGTTTAAGGTGATATAATATTGAAGGCCTAGATTAAGATTAATGGCTAAAATTAAAGGTCAAAGTTACAAGACTTAGACTAGAGGTCAAAACATGATCCAAATTGAAACAGAGAAAATACTTCAAAAGCATATGTCACCATTAGAGCTCAGTTGAACATCCATTAAACATGTGACATAGTTATAAAATCAAGGTAATTAAAAATTAAGATATTAAGCCATTAAATCTTAGTATGAACCTTTGGTTCAAATATTTAGAACATGCAAGGTCCATCTTCTGGGGTTGCAATATTATTCCCTAACTATGTTCATTTTTTCTTTAAATAATATCTATGAATATAATGAGTCCTTGGTTATTATAAGGTTCAAAGGTATAATGGGTATTTTTAGACCTAATGGAGATCAAGAGTGAGGCTATGCAGCCTATAGGATTTTTATTAATATATAGTAGTTATATGAAAACCAATAACTTACATTGGTTTTTAATCTATAATAGAGATCTATGCTCAGATGGAGTAGGGGAAAATATATAGTTATGTAAAAATGGCTCATCTATCAGCATGGCTATATCCTCAGTAGAATAGGTACCTATAGCCACTTAAATCAGACATGGTGATGTCTTTGTCAGGCCCAAGGATATAAGGACCTTGCCCTCATAATGAAGCAAGTGAAAATGGCATGGAAAATCAAAATAAAGAGAGTTGGTGGCTGGAGAAGCAATTGGAGTGTTGATTTTATTTAGATCTTATAGATATTTTCTCCAATAAACTTAGTCATGACTCATCATACAAAATAAACCCTTGTCTTCTAGTGGATCTCTCAACTAATGATAAATCTTGAAGATTATTGGAGCCAAATGTAGGATAACTTATTGAAAAGGATTAGTCCTAATTGGAAGAAGGCATGCATATAGAAAACAATCAATGAAATACCACCACATTTATTGATCATTAATGACTCCTTAATTTTCCCATGCATATTTCCCATCTCTCACATTCCCATTCTACTATGTTTGTAGGATTCTAAGCCTTAAAATCAATCCCTCTCTTGGGCATAACTAGATTATACCAATATTGAGATTTATAACATCTTGAGATGAATAAAAGACTATTTCAAATTTCACTGTTGTGGTATAGTGTGTTCATGTCAGTTTGATTTACATATGTGGTAGAAATCTCCCCCTTGTCAAGTCTTGATCTCACCTAGATACTAGTTTATCTTATTATATAGGTTATGTTTAGTGTCTAAATATCATTTGATTGAAGCTAGCACGTGGATACATTGACTGGTTAGTGCCTTGAATCAGGCCTCTCCATCACTACCCTTAGATTTTGATTACTTAGTGAACTTATACATGAAACATTGATGCATAAGAGACTTTGGAGATATCGATACAGTCATTTGTCTTTTCTCATTAGTGTTTTAAAAGGCTCAAGTAAGAGTGGATGAATAATAATTTTAGGTGTATCACCAACATTATCTTAGGTTTCCCTTTTAGTTATCTTTCTCTCCTTTTTCCCCAACAACTAGTAGGTTTTAGTGGAAATAATCTAAGTAATACATCATAGGAGTTAGCCTCATTAAAAATCCTAGAGGTTTATCCCAATATTAGGTAGCCCATAGCCTAGGGTCATTCCCATGTTGGACTAAATTTGAGTAGGGGACCTGAATAATCCTTTGCTCAACTAGGATGCAATCTAGGTATCCATCAGTGTCTTGATCACATAGTGTCAATTAAGCTCAAAATTCCTTATTTTATGGAGGGTAGAAAGGGAGATGGATGATATTGGAACCTTCTTGTGGGGATAGCTTGCCTATTCTATAGGTGATCAAAGAGCTGTTATAAATAATTATATGTCTTATGTAGTGTATATTGATTGATGTGGGAAGTCTACTTTTTTTACTTTTACAAAAGTTGAATGGAGCTTATATATATATATATATATATATATATATATATATAATTTTGACTATGGGTTATTTTTTATTATTTTTTTGTTGAGAGGTTGGGGAAGATGATCAATAAGAGAAGATTCCATGATATTACTTGCTTTGACAAATGCTTGGCATATCCATCCTTCAAGGGAGTAGTCTAAGATTTTGATTTGTTAGGTTTGGATAGTTGTCCTTCAAGGGAGAAGTCTATCTTATTTTAGGCAATTTTGAGTTGTTTTGGTAGCTATCCTTTAAGGGAGTAGTTTGAAATGCTAGAGATGACCCATAAGATACATAGTATTACTTTATTTTTTGATTTTATATACATATAATTGATTATATAGGCTTAATATTTACCTTTATGAAGGTAAAACTATAACATAAAAATGTTGAATAGTGGGTGAGAGGATGCTTTAAGAGACAAAAACCATGGGATTCCATCCTATTAGGGATGAAACATATCCAAGAGAATCATACCATGGGTAGAGATGTGGTACCCATATTTAGTATTGAGGCTAAGACTATGATGGACAATGATATGATTCTATGATTTAATTGGTTGTCCTCAATGGAAGGGGATGAAGGTGATAATTTGGTAAAACAAGCGATGAGCTTAAGTTAGACATAAGGTGAGTTTAAATTTGTTTTAACAAAATAATGGACATATATGTGAAGCATTAATGGGATTAGGTTCTAGTTTCCATTTAAGAGATGATAATCGGTAAGCTCTCAACCCATACTTATGTATTATGATATATGGTCCAAGATAATTGAAAGCAAACTTACCCTGTTTGCTTATTTCTATGTTGGTTACATGTTGATTTTACTTTAAGACAAGGTCTTAGATATTGAATTATCATTCTCTTAGGTGATTTTTATAAGTGTGCTTAATTAATTCTTGATAGACATGAATATGGTTAAGTGTGGCCAAATGACACTCATAAAGTAGCTTAAGTTGAGCTAAACATTCTTGATGATAATCACCCTCTGAGATGATATCCTTTAGGGATATACAAAGGGAGTGAATTTTGAATTTGAGAAGCAAAAAAACCTTTTCTCAAAAGACAAGTGAGAAAGGGGTAGCACCCATAGGGGTTTTAATGATAGTTCAATAAGCCCATAGAGTGAAGGGAATGTGTAAGTGCCAATCCCTGATAGATTCATTGACCAATTTAGTTAGCATTTTATTAAGTGTTTTTTTAGAAGCTTTAGCTTGTATATTAGCTTGTGGATGATATGGGGATGAAAAGCTTAACTTAATGCCAAATGTGTCATAAATATTGCTTAATTTTTTATTTTTAAATGATTTTCCATTATCAGTGATGATTTTGTGTGGAATAATTAAGCAAAAAATGATATGATGGTTAATGAAGTTGATAATTTTATCAAATTTTTGTTGAGACAAGGGGAATAGCCTCTACCCACTTGGCGAAATATTTTGTTAGATTACTGATATAATGGTGTCACTATGAATAATGAGGGTTTATTTCACTAATGAGATCTAATCCCCACTATGAAAAGGGATAGAAATCCTTAGAGATTTGAAGACCATGAATAGGAATGTGATGTAAATTAGTGTATTTTTGACATTTGCACACTTTTTGACATAATCACAATAGTATTATTTAAGTGTAGGACAATAATAGCCAAGGTTAAGGATGTGTTTAGTGACAGGTAGACCACTAAAGTGTCCTTCACAAATCCCATCATGCATTTCTTTGATTATGTGAGAGATTTCATGATTATGTAGGCATCTAAAAAGAATACCATTAAAGCCTAATTTGTAAATAATTACCCCTAATATGTTATAGCAAGAGGTACTTTGTATAAACATTCATGTACCATTTCTATAGAGATTGAAAGGGATGATGGATAAGGTAAGGTAGTCAAATATTTGCTTGTACCAAATATAGAAGTGGTATTCTTCCATAATGTAGATGGAAGGGAGGTCTAATTTGGTATAAGAGGGTTTTTTAAGGTAATTGATGGTGACAAATAATTTAGAATCAAAAGGATTAGATGGGATTTGGGAAGCAAGAGAAGCCATGGTATTAGCAAACTTATTCATCAAATATGAAGTGGCTTGAATAAGGTAATGATAAAATGACGTCAATAGTACATCCACCAATTGATTTTAATTTTGTAAAAAATCATTTTTACATTGGTAGGAACCATTTATTTAGTTGACCTCAATTTTGGAGTCACCAAAAATTAACTCCCAAGGACAAAACTATTTAGAGACCTATAACTAGGGCCTCATATTTAGCCATGTTGTTAGTGCAATCAAAATTAAGTTTGACGGATAAAGGAAAAGGCTCACCATAAATGGGGATAATGATTATGACAAAACCCCCATGTCATTGGCACTTTTATCCATGAAATAAAATCATCATCTGATAAGTAATATCCTCTTGAGAGAGAGAGAGTTATGATGGAATCATTAATAAACTCAAGAGGAGGAGGTTGGTTGTTAGCCAAATGGGCCTCAACCAATTGATTAACAATGATTTACCCTTTGATTAAATTTTACTAGTGGAACTCAATATCAAACTTAGATAAAAGCATGATCCATCTAGCTATACATTGATTTTGATATGGCTTAGAATGCATGTACGTGAGTGGGTCAGTGTTGGTTATGATAAAGTTTTTGTGGTTAAGGAGATAGTGATGGAATTTGGAAGCCACAAAGATAAAGGTGAGGCACAATTTATTAGTATGTGTGTAATTAGTCTCATACTCAATAAGTTTTCAACTTATATAGTATACTACTTGTTCTTTATGATGATCATCACAATGTGCAAGCATGGCCCCTAAGGAATGGTTTGTGGTATTAATGTAGAGGTAGAATGGTTGGTCCTCTTTTAGAGGGACAAGAATAGGTGGGGAAAGAAGGTATTATTTGAGTGAGTCAATGGACTTTTTAAAATATTTGTTACACTTAAAGGAGACATCCTTCTTAAAGAGGTGATAAAAGGACTGACATCTATAAGATAATTGAGAGATGAAGTGATGAAAGGATTGAACCTTCCCATATAGAATATGGAGTTACTTGAGGTTAATCAAAGGAGTAATGTCAAGTATTGCCTTAAATTTAGTGGGATCAACTTCTATTCCATGAAGAGAAATAATAAAGCCAAGAATTTTACCTGATAAGACCACAAATATGCACTTTTTTGGGTTAAGGTAGACATGAAAGTGGATAAGCCATTCAAAGATAACCTTAAGGATTGCCAAATGATCCTTACAACATTTATACTCACCAAGGAGGTCATCTATATAGTACTGCATGGTTTTATAGATAAGGTCATGAAAGATATAGGTCATGGCACATTGGTAAGTTTCACCAAAATTATTTAGACCAAAAAGCATGACCCTATAATAGAAATTTCCCCATGGGGTGATAAAGGTAGTTTTATGTTGATCTTCTGGGGTGATCAAGATCTGATTATAACTTGAGAATCCATCCATAAGAGATAACATCTCATGGTTTTATGTTAGATCAACAAGTTGGTCAATGCTTGGCAAAGGGAAGTTGTCTTTTGGACAAACAAGGTTAATATCATGAAAGTTTGCATAGATACAAAGTCCCCCTATTAATTTCGTGATAATAACAACATTCAAGACCCATTGGGGATAATCAATAGATCAGATGAAGTTAACAGATAAAAGGCATTAAAGCTTTTATTTGACAAGAAGGGAAATGTGAGGGTACATCCTTCAAAGATTGTACATAATAGGTGAGGCATTAAGCTTGGTGATGATGTTATGGATGACTATGGAAGGGTCGATTCCTGGCATATCATTTTAAGACCAAGTAAATACTATGCTATAGTCATGTAAAAAGGAAGATAAATATTGAAGCTCTAAAAATTCCAAGGATTGGCCAATTTTAACTATGCTAGGGTTATATTGAGTCCCAAGTTGATACCAATGGTATCTTATTTCAACATGGTCAATGTATTAGGAGGAAATGATTTGTGATTGGAGGAATCTTTAGAACCAAGATAGGTGAGAAGGGAATCATCATCTTGACACTGAATAGTATTAATGGTAGGAGAATCATCTTCTACCATCTCAAGATGAGTTAGAGGAATGGTTCTAGTTTCCCCATTTTTTTATAGGTCAAGGGTCCCAAACTCATCATATTGATAAAAAACGTTAGGGGGAATGGAATTGAGATCCTTAGATTTATAAAGAGAAGGGGTTGGTGAGGACATGATTTCTTCCTCAATGATTGTGATGGAAGGTAGGTTGGTTGGATTTTTTGGTGGGATGAATCCAATACCATATTATTCATAAGGATTTCAATTTTTTCATGGTATCAAATCATGTGATCCATGTTTATCATGACCTAAACCAAATCCATTAAAAGCACACCAATGGAGGTATGGCTTGGAAAAATCTACTTTATCCAAGAAAGATAAATTATAGGTGAACGGTTTAATAGAAGAGGCAGCTGAAAGTGGTTGATCAAGTACCCTACAGACAATATTGGTCTAGTATGTGGGATGATCAAAATAAATGATGGTTCTAATGTTGGAATCATAGATAGGATGCTGGTCAAGATTTTAGTACTCTTGGGGGGTAGGAAGGGCATTTAAGGTCAATAAGCGATACCCCCCAAGTAAGATACATTGAAATGTGGATTTTAAGGACTCTTTAATAGTAATTTGGGAGGAAAGTAGGGATGATATTGTGAAATATTTGTTGATGAAGGATGAAGGTGATGCATTTTTTAATAGGATGAGAACATCATTAGGTTGATAAGTCATATTACATGACTTGAAAGGACTAGGGTTGTCTAAAATGACATGGACTTGACCCTCATGCTCAAAATTAATGTATCAATGTAAATTTGATGGCATGTAACCCATGGAATGGATCCAAGGGCATCCAAGAAATAAATTATATTGAAATTATCCTTCTATCATGTAGAATAGCTTAGGAAGAGTGTGAGGGCCCAAACATATATGAAGAATGACCATCCCTAAGGTTATTGCCATGTTATTATTAAGAGATCAGAGTATATTGGTAGTTTTTGACTTGATGGTCTTTGAGATCTTATGTTGATCGTATGCATTAGAAGAAATGATATTAATGTTAGTTACCCCATCAATCTTAACCCTTTTGACCTAGGTTTGGATGATATGGGTAGTAATGAAAATGGGAAGTTTTGGATCATTTGGATGAACAAGGGTATCTCTGAATCCTAGAAGGTGATGAGAGTAGATAATTGAAGGTCTCTAACAATCACTACCAAAGGTCATGGATCTTTAGGTTGAACCTATATCAATTTTAAGGACTCCATTATAGCTTGATGGTGTTGGGGTGAGGTTTGGATTAACTCATACAAAGTCATCTTCACCAGTGTTTGGTGAAGCTATATTTTAGAACTAACCTATGTATTAGTTTGGAGGGGTTAGATTGGGTTGTACCCAAAATATAAATCTTGGGCTTGGGTGAAGGTGTTTTAGGATCTTTGGTGGAATAAGGGTATGGAAATAGGCTGGACAACTTGGCATTCCTTTTATCTTTTTAGGTTTGTGATAGAGTGACCACATGAATGGTGTAGATTTGGAAAGGATGTGGGCTAGTAGGTTATTTTAGTTCCTTTACAATCTTAAATGAGAGTTTGGGGATATGTTGATGTGGTGTCATAGATTTTTTTTTGGCTTGGAGGTGGGCTCATGGGAATGCCCTCTATTAACAGATCATCTACATCACATAGTTTTTAGATTATGTCTTAGAGAGCTTTAAACTTATGTATGTCATTTATAGGTGTCATATGTTATGCACAAATAAAATTTTCATTGAACCAAGTTGGTTTTGGATTAAGAGGATAAAATAAGTTGACTTGAGGTAATACCAAGTAGGAATCTTGTATCAAACTTTGTAAGATGGTAGAATAAGATTCTAGCAAGGGTGGTAAGGAAGTGGAAGTTTTGGTTTTGATGGTTGGGATGGATACCTTTTTAGGGGTACGCTTAACAAATGGAGCTTTGGGTGGTGAAATGATTTTGGTAGATGATTTTTAGGTGGATGGTTTTGTAATTAAGGGTTTGAGGTTGAGGGTTTGGTAAGAATAGGTGGAGGTGTGACTAGAAGTGGAGGTTATAATTGTGGTTTCTTTGAAAGGCTTAGTATTTTTAACAAGATGGAAGGGTGAGGTCCTAAAATGGATGAAGGATTTGGACCTATAATGGAGGGTAAAGTATAAATGAGAGGTAAGGTGGTTTTGGAATTCTGAATCCTAAAAGGTTCAATTTTATTTGTTGGCTTATCTTTTGGATTTATATGTGGGAGGGGGTGTCAAGTCTAATTTCAATAGAGGATGGGTGAGATTTTGAGTTAGAAAGACACCTAGGTTATTATGGGATTTAATGGGGTAATAGAGGTTGCTTTGGTGGTCTTTGAAGGAGTTAGGTTAATTGGTTTATCTGAAGTTTGGGGGTGTGGAGGTTTCTGTTGGCTTGGTTGAGTTAGTGGTGGTTTCACTTTTGAGGGTTGAAGGTTAGGTGTATAATGATGTGGTCAGTGAATCTTTCTTAGTAAGGTATGGGAGTCCAAAGTGGTTCCAAAATATGGCCCAGTCAAGGTTTGGTTGAGATAAAAATTCTATATTTTGGACCAACCTTGAGAATTCTTTATAAATAGGCTTAATTTCCTTAGTAGTGGACTCTAAGGATAGACCAAGTGGCTGCAAAAGCGGGATGGTAAAGTTTTCCTTTTTTTCTATCAATGGATCTAAAGATTTATAAGGTGATTCTTCCATGGAAGGGGTAGGTGAGACAATATCTTCCTTAGTTACACTTTCCAAAGGAAGGGTAGATAGCTCTAACATGGAAGAATAGGGCATGGGAGTGATGGTTTCCTCCTTTGTTATACTTTACAAAGGAGAGATTGGTGATTTTAATACCTTAATAAGTGGAGAAGGGATGGTGGTTTCCTCTTTTGTTATGATCTCCAAAGGAAGGGTCAGTAATTCCACTATAAAAGTGAGTGGAGAAGAAGAGGTGGTCTGGGCCATAGGTTAAATAACTATAAGTTAATCAAGAACAACATTAACTGTATGAACGTCATGTTTATGGGATGTTTCTAAATTATTATGATCATTGTTTATTTAATATGGGTGGTTTGGGAATGGTTATTAGAAGATGTGAAGATCTTGATTAAGGGTGCATTTGGGTTATCCATCACAAGTTTACCCTTGTCAATCAAGTCTTGAACAATGTTTTTAAATGTTTTTTATCTATCAACATTATGCCCAATGACATGGTGAAAGATACACATCTCATTTTTCTTATACCAACTTGGTATAGGATGGGAGGAATAAAATTGTTGAGGCTGTTTGATTGGAGTAAGTTAGATTATATATTCCTTCAAAAATTTCTCCAAAACTAAAGTGTAGGACTCCCCTAGTAGAGTATAATACTTTTACATAAAATGGTTTTGGGATTTATAATTTTGGTTGGAAAAGGTGGATGGGTGGGATTGGTTGACTGTTGGAGGAGGAACCATTTTAAGTACAATAGAATTGGATATTCCTTTAGCTTTGGTATTGGCATGGTTTGTGGGTTTAGATGAGGATTCATTAGATTTGAAACTAGCATTTTTATTCCTTGACTTAAGTTTACCCTCATCAATTACTCAAATCTCCAAATTTATATCCATTTTAAATGCCTCGTCAAAGGTTTGAACCTATAAGGTGTATGAGATATGTTTAGCACATGCCTAAGAGAAAAGTTCAATTAACTCATGTTGGGGCAAGGAGAAGGTGATTTGGTTGATCAAAACTCTCCAATGAGCAACAAATTTGGAAATAGATTAATCCTCAAATTATTGAATGGAATATAAGTTAGTGATAGAAACTTTATTGCAAATATTTATAGAAAAGTGGTCCAAGAAGGTTTGAGCTAGTTGATCAAAACAAAAGAGGGAGTACCCAGTGATGGCATTATACCAGTCTAATGAAGGTCTAGATAAAGGCATGGGGAAGATTCACAGAAGAAGAAAATCATCGTAGGAAATTAGATAACATGAATTCCTAAATGCTCTTAGGTGTTTTTGGGGATCTTCCTTGCTCTATAATTTTGTAAATTTGGGAAGTTCCCATTTACAGTGTATAGATAGATTGGTATGGAAGGGTGGATGGGATCATTGCAAATCTGATCATAGGACAAGAGGTTATGGGCTCTAAAAATATATGTCTCTAGATTTTTCATCTTGTCCATCAACATTTTAATAAATTTAGCTTATAGTGGTTCACCCCCTTAATTATAAAGTATGTTTTATTAGGGTTGTGAAAGTGAAATATATTGGTAACTAGTAGAAGGTTGGATAGAGGCCACATATTAGTAATTAGAAATGGAAAGTTAGGAATATGGTAGAGGCATATATCCTTATTAGTTTGGAATATATCTTGGGATAGGTGTAATAAGCATTTGTTGGGTCATAGGCATGGTTGGGTTAGTTGGTTAAAGGTATGTAGTCACCTTGGTGCTTATGGGTGGGAGAGTAGATGGTATGAAAACCACTAGGTTTTAGAAAGGGGAGGAGGATATTGGGTTTTTAGTGGCAAGTGGTAAGGAATCAATATTAGTGAAAGGCATCCTAATAGTAAGTGGTGTTTGGGTTACCATGGGCTGAGTTGTCCCTACATTGGAAGGGCTAGTGATAGGATTGGTAGGGGTAGAAGGTGTTTGGGCATTGGTTGGTGGAAGGGATTGGTTTTGGGTAATGGTGGTTGAAGGGTTATTCATGGAAGAAGAAGCTTGGGTCACCATGGATTGGGTGGTAGAGATAGTGTCCACCAAGGTCTCACCCATAAGGTAAGTGGTCATGCCATAGAATGGTTTAAGAGAAGGAACTGAAGTAGAGGTAAAGTTAGTAATTATGTAAAGATAGTGTTATAGAGCCACAGGGTTGTTATTAAGGAGGTTTGTAAAGTCCATATCTCTTTGGGAAAAATATCAAGGCATATCAGGACTTTTGAAATGGTTAGGGGAAATTTCTATATCCAAAGTGTGGTCCATGGATGAGGAAGAAGAAAATGGGTGGTTGGGAGGTAGATCTTAGTTTGCTTGGTTTCTAACTTGTTATATTGTCAAAACCATGTAATTAATGGTATACAAAGGGTGGAAATGATCTCACACACTCAAAAAAAGAGGAAAAAAAAATATTCAAGTAAATCACACACACTAAAAGTACATTAAGTCATAGAATTGTTTCTATCTCACTTTTAGGCTTATTCCTCAATTTAAGAAGTTTATGTGACTCTACTTGGATTGTAGAATGGGTACTAGAATAAGAATTATATGGATGGTTGCTATAGATAGTTAGTTTAAGACTCACAAGTTATCTATACTATAATTTGGTGTATGGATTGATATTGGGGCCTACCCCTCACTTCACACATTGCATCAATAAGGGTATCAAGTGCTTATCCAAAATATATCGAATTACTAGAGTTTATACTTAGCTAGTCTACTAAGTTTTGGTTTCTCCCCTTGGTAGTGAAGTTTAAGTGGGATTACCAAGAGTGAAGGTTTACTGCTAGGTGATGAAATCCTAGTCAGACCTAATGTCAATGTTTGATGAATGATTTATATGAGTGGTTTGTGTTGATGCCCTTAATGTGCTCCCTATGTCACTAGGGAATGGGGGGAAAGTAATAAACTCAATTTTAAGCCCTAGAAGACTTGGGTCTTGAGTTGTTTACATAAATACTATTAAAAATATTAAAATAGTAAAGATATGGCCATCACTTATGAATCTACAAGTAGACCCTATTGTAGGGACAATAGATTATATGTAGTGACACTTTATTTCTAGCTAATATTTGTGAATTTTTTATAAATTTTTCCTATTATTGCCCAAGCACAAACAAACCATGAATATTTATAGAATGAACTAAACTAATTTAACTCACAAGGTAGAGCCAAGGGTAAGTAGGGTAATGAAGAAAAGAATGTTTGCTTTAGATAGTTAGAGGTGTCAATTCTTCTAGATTCTATGACAATAACATTTAAAACTAGAGTTTATCGAACCTAGCATAATATTCAAATCCAAATTAACATAGTTGAGACTTCAAAGGAAAGGAGATGCATATATAGGAAAGCATATGTTGCATGAAAATTACATATTCACATTAAATTTCATAAGAACATTAAAATGTAAATACGATGAAATAGGGCACATAATCTAGCTAATTTGTTAGCCTAGTGTTAAAATCAAACCAATAGATGCATACATTTATATTATTTCCAAATTAGTTAACATAAAATAAACCATTAATTATCTAAAATCATGAGAAGTAGAAACTACAAAACACACAAAAGAGCACTCAAACAATCTCATGAATTCTTAGCTCTTTTGCATTAATTCTCTAACAAGTATTCCTCATTTTTATAATGAGGGGAAATACCCCTATATATGGGCCTCAAAAATGCCTGTATAAGTCTAAGTAGGCTCATTAAAATATGCCCAAATATAGCCAAGTGACTTTTAGCTTTTGAATAACAATAACTAAAATGCCACATATTACAATGGAATATTCTAAAATAGAATTTATAAAATAAAGATGAATATTAGTAAATGCCCTAGAGGAGGTTGTTGATCAATTTATTATTATTACCTTTGTTTCTCTACCTCTTCCCTTGTCTAAAATTTAGCATATGCTAAGTAATCCTAGTCAGTTTGACCAAAATCTAGGATCATAGGCTAAACTGAGTCAAACATTTCTTGAATAAGCCTGTCATGATCTTCATTTACAAGTTTCAATGCTTATTCAATGGCCTCAGCTCTCTCTAGCCTTTGGCTGGAAAAAGCCACAATTTTCATCACTTTAGTTGTAATCTTGGCATTAGCTATGTCCTGTTATAACTTTACAACAAATACCTTCATTTGAACCTTGAATTCCTGGTCATCCATGAAGCTACCATTAGGTTTGGTCACCTTAGTGACCATAAAATCTTTTAACAAGAGGGAAATTCTAAAGTCTATTTTTTATAAAGATGCAATTACATCCTTAACTTATTCTAGCCACCTTTTCAATATTTTACTTCTATTCATCATTATGATCTATGCTGGGATGATGTCTTCAAGTGGAAATACCTTAAGGTTTAGGAACTTATTGATATTTGAAACTCTATCCAAGTTTACCAACTTGGCATCATAGAGTGCAAGTTTTTGGTCATATTTAATGACCACATTATACTATAGATTCCCATCTTTTTTCCTTCTCTTCATGACCTTTTATAAATTGAAGACATTATGACTGCATTAATTGCCTAGACTATAGTGTTTTTTGACACTATAGGTAATTATTGTTCCCTCAATATATTCATTTCCTATTGCATACCTCTCATTAAAGCCACTATGGATTCTGCATTAGCTTGGAGTATGGACACAAGGTCCTATACATACTCATCTACTTCACTGTTGATGGTTAAAATTGCACTTTGCTTCTAACACCAACAATCGGAAGTTTCAAGAATGTGGGACTTGCAACTTGAAACAACCTCCAAATTTTTAAGAAGCTGGTCTCTAATTTATCTTGAGTGTTGGGAGGAAAGGGATAGAAAATTAAATAGAAACACAAATGCAAAGAAAGAAAATCTAACTATGGCAATGCACCTGAATGTAATTCGACCCTTAATTCTGAGCACAGTGAAACTATTTACAAGATTCAATTACATTAAAGAGCAAACAAGGCATGATCAATGTAAAAGATAGAAATAATAGAAATAGAGGCTCACAACTTAGACTACTTTTGCAATGACACAAAAAACACCAATAAAGGCACATAACTTAGTCTTCTTATTAGCTTTCAAGTTACATAAAAGGCATAGAAACATACATAGTTACATAAACTTTCCAATTCAAGAAAATAAAACAAAGGCAAATGATATTCCTGATCATAGCTCTAAAAGGCTAAAAACTCTTGACAATAGTCTCTCACAAAAAATTCTCTCCAATCTTCTGATGATGATTTCTGGTGATCTCTACATCCCTATTTATAACATTCGATTTGCTCCAGATTGTCTACGTGTTCCCAATCTAATGGCCCAACAAAAATTCTAACTGAACTAGAAGTGTCTAATAGAAGATATTTCTTAGATTCTAAAATGCTTTATCTTTTGGCAGTTCATTGGTTGAAATAGATACACAGGACGCTTCCTTCTATTAAACAAAAAAGGACAATTGGCCAATTTCTTGAAAACCTTCTTATATTTAGGAGGCACCAGAACATGCCACTTGGTGGCTTCTGCAACACTTATTGAAGACACGTGGCACATTCTACGTAACCTATAATCTTACTATGCCTTCACTTAGAGGTGTTTAGTCCTTGACATCTATCACCATCCACTTCTCCCAAAACTTAAACAACTTCTATAGGAGATGGGACCCAAAGTAGTTCTCACCCGAGAAACTTCAAAAAGAGGACTAGGGCATGTGGCACTTTCTACTTATTCTTGATAAGGGACACGTGGTGATCTCTGATACCTTTAGCTACCCTTTGAGAAACCTGTGGAAGGTGGCACGTGTCTATCTCTGCATTGCTCTATCTATATTATAGAAACAATTAGGCCTCATTTCATACTTACACAGATGGTGACACTTGGTGGCTTTCGTTTACTTCAAAACAAAAACTTGGGACCCACCACAGTCTGTACTTGTCAATGAAACAAAATTAAGATAATTCAGAGGATGACACTTGGTGGCCTCCACTTTCTTTAGCTGGGATATGTGGCATCTTCCATTGCTTTTAGGAAAGCACTTTGAAATATTTTGCTATTACCACCTGGCATCTTCTACTTGATCCTGATACTTAGCTTGTTGAAACCTTCTACTAAAAAGAGATTTCAAACATGGATGCTGATATGAAATGTGGATGCCGACACTTGTCACACTTTTCTAAATTACTATGAGACACGTGGCACGTCCTGACCAACTTATAGAAATTATGAAAGGTGCCTCAATCGATGACACTTGGCAGTTTTTGCTCAATTTTGACACTTAGACAAAATTGAGGCAAAAATAAATTCAAGCTCATGCTCTGAATCAAAAATCCATCTTCTCAAACCAAAGTGTATAAGGACAAAATTTGTTCGTGTGACTGCGAATCAAAATGAAATGTAGAATATTTTTTAATCTACAGTTATTGGTGACCCCAAGGACTTTTGAGCCTACTCAAAAAGAAACCTCAACTCCCGCTTGATCAAAATGTCAAAAAATTATAGCTTCAGCAATGCTATTTGATAAGCAGACCACTAATTTTCAGATAACCCCTACTTATTCTGCAATTCATTGAAGGCTAAATCAAGGCTAATAATATCCTTATGTGAAAAATTCTAAAAAATCTGAATCATAGCCTTCAATTTGAATTTGAGTTGGGAAATAGGAATTAGAATAGCTTCTACCTTAGGGACTGATGAATCATCCCTTAAATCTTGAAAAATTGTATGATCATTCTGCTTGGCCAATAGCAAAGGTTCAATTTCGTCAACCATGAGCATAGTATTGTCATCGAGAAATGGAGAAGGAAGACCTAATTGCACTAGGTTTTCAATGTGTTGTTTCATCTCATTGATTCCTTCTTTCATTACATCAATAAGTTCTCTAAAATTGATGGCTATGGAATTGCAACTGAGAACCTCATTCACTTACATAGAAATGACCATTTTGTTATCAATTCTCGCTGCTAACAACATTCCATTCGTTTCATCATAAAGCTTTTGCAACAAAATTTCAAGGTCCAATACTCTCCCAAAAACTGTAGCCAGAGTGTTTACAACTAAATTCTCCACCTTTTCGCATAAGTTTTGTGCATTTAGCAGGAAGGTGAGAGAAGGCCTAAGTTGAATAATCTCTGAAGAGATTCTCTTGCACATTGATTCATACAACTCCTTCACTAGATTTAACACTGACATTCTTTGGCCTATTGGCCAGCTCCAATGTCAATTGTTCTACTCTTTGTTGCTTGACTTGAAATTGGGCTTGTATAGCCGTGGTATTATTCCATTCATCTAATAGCTTATATTGCAATTGAGTAACTTGTAACAGGATTTCCTCACATTTTCCTTGTGATGTTTCTTTTTCTCACCTTAGGGTCATAACTGCATCTTTTACCTGCATTAGCCCTACTTTTAAGGAATCATTTTAGGCCTAGATTGCCTAGTGAGTCTAAAGGGAAATAGTAGCTTGAAAATGTTTATTTAGACTCTCTATTTCATTATCCTTTCTATTGATTTTTGTGGCCAAAATACTATAGTTTGCCTTCTCTTTGGCTAGGTCAACCTCCATCTTCTGTAGCTTCCTTGATGTTTTCAAGTAGTCTTCAACAACTATAGAAGTGGATTCAGTTAGTAGCTCAATTTTGTCTTGTGGCTTGAATAGGGACATGTCAATGGCCACTGCATTCATTATGTAGTCTTTCAGTTGCATTTTCTCACTTGTCTTGATTGCATTTGGTGACAAATGAGTCATCGTCAATTGTTGCTAAATTGGGTCAAATTGTGACCACAGATGTGGTGTAGCCGAGGCTTTATTTTCCTTGATCTTCTTTTTCTCTCTTTGGGCTTCCCTCACCTTCCTAGTAGCGTCTGCTTGAGTTTGGAAGGTAGAAGGAGAGGCAATGTGTCCAGCCAATTGTTGGCTATGGGAAATTTGAGGAGATAACTTCTTGGAAACAGAGGGAGAAAAGTGAGGTAATGTTAAGGCTTGAAGAGGGATAGATGGGGTGAAGTGAGAAATGGGCACAACGGAGGTGGCAGGGAATGTCATCTGGCTAGACTAAAGTATCATGCTGATAGGAGAAGAAAAAGATTGAGAAGGAGAAGGAGGAATGATACTTACTTGAGGAGTAACTACAGTACTCTATAATTGGCACTATGAGGGTTTTTCCCTCTCCTCAGACTCCAATTAAAACCTTATCCTTTTCTATTTCCTTGGTGTTTCTTCTTCTGGCTGTGCTTTCTTTTCTAACATCTACCACTACTGTTAGTGGTGCTTGTGGGAAACTGGGAACTTCAATAACTGCTGCCAATGGGGAAGATGTTGGTAGTGAAGGCACCACACTCTTTTATCTTTCCATGATGCTAAGAGATTGTGGCCAAACTATTATAGTGACTGTAACTACGATTTTCTCTAGGGCCTGTGACTCTTAGCTTGATCCTGCTCTACACCCTGTGTCAGCAAATTTCTTGTGTTAGGGATAGATGGCACTCATCCCATAGTTCTTCCCATCTCTCATCTAAGTCCACATTCCCAAAAGAATGAGTTATCTGAGAAATTTATTACCTATATTTCCAATAGGCTTCTATTTTCTCAGCATCCCAATCTTTATTCTTTAGTGCCCTTCTTAAGCCAGAAGTCATTCTGACTTTAGGATCAAAATCCCTCTGCTTAGCATAGAAAGTTTCCCATGGTCTATTTGGTGGAAGGGGCAAATCTGTTAATTCAACATAAAATCGAGGAGTATCTTCCTTAGGATTTTTCTTGTTTTCCCAAAAAGGGCAACCCTCATGTATAATTCTAGTTGCAACCCTATTATTCCTTGTCTAGGAAGCTATGAAACCATTTGGGTCATATACCCATTTATCTTCAATTAGCAGGAAACCTAGGAAGGCTAGCTTTCTAAGTAGCACAACCTCAACGTCTCTGGCTTCTAATACCATGTTGTGCATCATCCATGTGAGGTCATACATTTTTATCTTCCTCTTCCCAGAGTCATATTCATTATCTACTATGGACACCTACCTGGTGACCTCTAAGAATGCTAACCTAAGAGTCAAAATCTTAGGCAGCAACATTGGTTCCCCACAAAAACCATGGACTCTAATAATTGTATGGTGGGATCCAAAAAAAATCACAAGGAATTGGGCAATTGGCCAGAAGGTTTGAAACACTTGGAAATAGTCTATTTATAACTGGTTTGGGGCTAAGGTGACAAATAGCAGGGGTAACAAATAGTTCCCAAAATTCATATAGATCACTAGTTTTTGACAAAATATGTGTCCATGCAGACACATGAGTGGTCCTTTGGAGATCAAAACTTGGGTCATACATATAAAGATGCATATGTTGGGAAAAGATGTCAAAGTTTTGATACAACATAAGGTGAAAAAAATAAGAAGAGTACCTAAAAACTCCTTTTGATTTGAATTGGGCAAGTTGTTCCACCATGGAGTATGCAATCTACTCAAAAAAATCAAGCTGATACTCCTAAGCCTTGTCGACGGTCTTCAATCTAAAGAAGATAACCATTTAATCTCCATAGACTACCATATCATCTTTCATGCTGAAAATGAAAGCCATCATAGACAGTGCATCTTGGCTAGCTTGTGTGAATTGGGCTCTTGCTACAGGGAGTGTCGACACAGTAGAATCATCATCACCCATTTGCAATTCAGATCTTAAGAACCTCAACTGAGTATCGATGTTTGCCCACATTCTTTGCATTTTAGCAATAGTGGGAAACGTAGTTGTCTTATCATGATACAGGGTTAACATGTCTCTGATAGCTTGTGGTGTGATTTGCACTGTGAATGGACCCTGTTGTATGGTGTTTGAGGGTGCATGGAACAAGTCTACACATAGTTTGACCAAGTTAGGGCATGGATGCACACTTGGAAAAATGAATTGTGCTAATTGTGAAGTCCATATCCTCATTGCAAATGTTTCATATTGCCCCACCCTGACTCTCTGAAGACACCTTTGATGTGCCCCTTCGCTGAGATTTTTTCTACTAGCTCTTTGAACAATTAGGTCCATGACTCCATATGCATAATCTCTCATCTTTGTTGGGTCATTTTCTTGACCAATTTCAAGGATTCTGGTCCATGGGTAGGTCTTCAAAAGTTAAGTGGGAGCTGAATCATATGACTTGCTTATAAGAAACTTATCAAGGGATTCATACATCCTAGCTCCTTGTTGCGAAGATTGTGCTCCCTCCATCTCTATATTTTTTATATGATAACTGGTATGAACTTTTGCAAAACAAAAAGCTCTTTTGCTTAAGCAGGTTTACAAGGAACTAAAAATGCAAGTAGCAAGATATTTTCTCATAGATGCAAGAAGGTTTGAGAAACTGTAAGCTTTAACTCTTGCTAGGAGGTATTTATTGCCCCATCAAGTCTCAAAATGGCATTAAACTCGGATAACTGTTAGAAAATCTTACTCAATCTTCATGGGACAACAAGATAGACACATTATGCAAGTGGCAGCACAAGGTACCTTAGGTATTTTTAAAGATTTGGGAGATATTCAATGAATTGAGAATTTTGAAAATTTTGAAAAACTCTAAGTTGCTACTACATGTTCAAAGAACACTTATTTAAAAGAAAGCATGAAATCAAAATGAGAAAACAAAGCAATTAAGAAAGGGAAACTATTTAACTAAAATGCAACAGGGACACAACCTAACTAAAATGTTTCAAATAGATTCCATTCACCAGAATCTCTTTAGGTTCACCTTCCAATATTTCTAGCTCAAACAATTTTTTTTGTTTACACGCATGAATTTTATAAGGGCCAGTCCATAATGCTTCAAATTTTGTGTGTTGGCCTGGCTTGGTGGCTCTTGCATCCCATTTAAAAATAATTGAGCCTATTTCGAAATGGGGACTTGAAGTCCTTTTATCAAAATAGTCTTTAATTATTTTTT
This sequence comes from Torreya grandis, assembly GCA_037957365.1. Classification (NCBI taxonomy): domain Eukaryota; kingdom Viridiplantae; phylum Streptophyta; class Pinopsida; order Cupressales; family Taxaceae; genus Torreya; species Torreya grandis. Next base: position 717,748 of record JARHVA010004467.1, read on the forward strand.
GATGCTTTACCAATGAAACATGGGCTACATCCCTCTTTTCTTGAACTTCCAAAAGTTCTACAAGTCTAACATGCATGGGGCCATTTTCTTCAATTTTAATCTATTTAATCAGTTGGAGAGCAGGAATCTCCAAACTTAGTGGTATTACAGTAGATTTTACATATACCAATTCATATGGGGACATTTTGATCCCCTGTTTAGGCATGATTCTATCAGCCCATAGTGCTAAATTAAGCACTTTATGCCATTCCTTATGGTGATCAGCCCCTATTCTTTTGATGAGTCTAATCAAGTTCGTGTTAGTTGATTCTACCAAACCATTACCTTGAGGGTAATAGTTAGAGGAAGTTTTCAGATATATTCCATGCTTTAATGCAAAGTTGAATACTTTAGACCCTAAAAATGCTTTAGCATTATCTGAAACTATGGTTTAAGGATCCCCAAAGCGAGTAGTGATACTCCCTAGGAAATCTAGGATCACATTTTCTATTGCTTCTTTAAGTGGCATAGCCTCAGTCCATCTGATGAAATAATCTGCAGCAGTTAATATCCATTTATGACCCATACTAGACACTAGATTTATCATTCCAATGAAGTCAAGACCCCATTGAGAAAAAGGTTCATCCATAATTATAGGACTAAGGGGCATTATTGCATTCCTTCTCATCCCTAAGTAATATTGATATGATTAACATTTTTTAACTAGCTGATAACAATCTGCATATAAAGTAGGCCAGAAATAACCTACCTCACTTATCTTTATAGCTGTGGTATCTACAGAAAAATGTCCACCTAATACTCCATGATGCATTTCATGTAGTATTTTCTTAGCCTTAGCCTTTTTTACACATCTTAACAATTTGCCATCAAAATTTCTTCTGAAAAGAACCTGTTCAATTCAAACAAAATGAAATCCTTGTATCCTATAATATCTTCTCTTATTTTGAGGGAGTTCTCTTGGGTAAATTCCATATTTCATAAAATGAATCCTGCTTGTGACCCATGATTCCTGATCTACCTCTTGTATTCTTAATACAATTTCCTTTTCTTCTTGAGTTGCATTTGTCTCTTCAGGTATCATCTTTTCAAGCTCTTGAGTCATATATTGGCAAAAACCCCTGCCCCTAACTAGCTTAGTGGGTTTTACCTCTACATCATATTCAAGGATCTTGGTTATCTAGTTATCTCTTTTTTTAGTAATTTCTCCCTCCATGATGTATTTTTTGATACTTGGGTGAGCTACAAGTATCATAATTTTGCTTCCTGATACCATATGCCTGAATTCCTTTAAGGCTTTTACCATAGAATATGCTTGTTTCTCTACAAAGTTGTATCTAGTTTCATACTCCCTAAGAGTTCCTGAGAAAAAGGCTATTGGGTGCTCTCCCTCCTGTCTATCATCCTTTTGTGTTAAGACAACAACAATACTTAACTCTCCTCCATAGACATACATTACAAAAGGCTTAGAAAAATCTAGGTTTCTAAGTACTGGGGCTGTTGAGATAACCTTTTTGACCTCTTCAAAAGCTTGCCTTCCTTCTGTAGTCCATTTGAAAATCAGGTCTTTTTTTAACAAGAGTGTTACTGGTCTCACTAAGCCTGCAAAATCAGATATAAACCCATTGACAAAATTAATCTTCCTTAAAAAAGACTGAACTACATTTTTATTTACTAGAAGAGGTAAATCCATTATCATTGTAACTCTTTTAGGATCTATGGAAACTCTTTCTTTAAATACTATATGCCCCAATAATTTTCCTTGAGGGACAACAAAGATACATTTCTTAGGGTTCAAGGATATTCCAAATTCTTGACATTTCTTGAAAATAGCTTCTAAATGATCAAAATGATCAACAACATTTTTTGAAAAAATAGTAAGATCATTAAGATAAATTAGGATGATTTTATTTATAAGTTCCCCAAATGCAACATCCATAGCTCTCTGAAAAGTGGCTCTAGCATTTGATAGGCCAAATGGCATCTGAGCATATGAAAATTTTCCCTATTTGGTAGTAAAATTAGTTTTGTATTGGTCTTCATCAGCCAACCAAATTTGATTGTATCTAGAGAAACCATCTAGCAAAGATAATCTCTCTGATCCAGCCACAGTTTGTAGAATTTGTTCCATGGAGGGTAAGGGATAGTGATCTTTCAAAGATGCTCTATTTAGATCTCTAAAATCTACACAAAGTCTTATATCACCATTCTTTTTCCTAACTGGTACTAGATTTGATACCCAAGTTGAGTGTTTGATTGGAAAAATTATTTTAGAATCTAAAAGTTTTCGCAACTCATTTACCATTAGAGGCTCAATCCTTGGATTTACTGGCCTCTATTTCTTTTTGATGGGATTAGATCTTTTAGTCAGTTCTATTGTGTGCTGAATAATGTCTCTATTATATCCATGAAGGTCTTCATAGCTCCAAGCTATGACCCTGTCATATTTCTTGCACAATTCAATTAGTCTTTCCTTTTCTTCTTGAGTTGTAGAATTTCCAACTTTTAAATTCTTCCCTTCACTCACCTCAATTTCAGAATAGTCTGCTTTGTTTACCTAGAACCTTCTCTTCTCCAAACTTACATCTTTTGGGTTAAATAGATTCTCTAAAGTGATCAAGCCTTTGGGAAGCTTATTAGTCTTTAATTGTAGGACTTGATCTCCATATGCTTCTTCAATTTTGGTTTGTAATTGATCAGCAAACTCATTTGATTAGTGTAAGAATGAAAGTACCTGAGAATAATTTTTAAATACTTGCCAATTCTCATCATTGTTTGGAATATTTGGCCTCACTATAACCTTTACTGACTCATTATTAATTAATAGGCTAGAAACTAGATCAAACTGTGAGACAATTTGGGCCATCCTATCAGCTTCAGAATTTTGAATCCTAGAGACTACTTAAATATTGAAGGCTTCAAAATCTTCTATTAAATTCCAAATCCTATGTCTATAGGATCTCATCCTTACATTTTTGGCTACTGCCTTTTCTCTAATTTGGTTTACTACTAATTCTGAATCTCCTTTTACCATTAGATTCTTTATTCCCTTTTTTTGGCTAACAGGAGACCATGTACTAGAGATTCATACTCATCATCATTATTTGTATAGGCAAATTGGAAATGGATAGCCCTTAAAATTTTCTCACCATTTGGAGCAGTAAGACAAATTTCTGCCCCAGCACTATTTTTACTTTTAGCCCCATCAAAATTTAAGGTCCAAATTTCTGAATCTTTTTCAGGTTCTTGAGTAGTTGGTGCCTCTGCCCTTAAAATATTAGGGATTTCATGGTCCTCATAAAAAATGACATAAGTGCCCAGACTAGTATAATCATAATTCCCATATGGGCCACTATGCATCATAGCTAACAACTAGTTATTTTCTTCTTCTTGATCATGCTCAGTCCAATCACCTAACTCTTAAACAAAAACCCTTTCTTCCTTATTTAAAATAGCATGATCTACCTCTAATTTTGACATTGATTCATTGGTGATATGGTCCTTTGATAGTGGTTCAAATAAAAATTTCATATTTGAACCATATTTGCTTTTCAGGATGAGGTGAGACCAATCAAGAGACATATCCCCCTATTTTGGCTGTAAAGTCTCTCGATAAACATAAACCAAAAATAGGAGGTATATCTATGACTACTACATCTTGATTAACAATTATATTTGGACAAGTATATAATTGCAATTGGAGTTGTTTAATTCTCCCTATTGTTTGTACTATATTGCCATCTAGCTGCATAACTCCTTTTGCAAGGGGTTCATACTTTATTTCCAAAGCATCAACTATTTGCTTAGGAATTAATGTAGTACTAGCTCTTGAATCTATCAATGCATTATGCAAGAGTTTCTTTCCAACTATCAGAGTTAAATAGAAAGGATCTGGTTTGGATTTACTTACCTCTGTTGCATTGTTCACAAAGGCTGTTGTCTTCAAGGGAACTGTGTCTTTGAGTTTTTCTTTATTAGTAAGTCTTTCTTTGATCTCAGTATGTTTAGGCATTGCTTAGCCTTATAGAGCCTCTTGTAATAGATTCTTTTGTTCAGGGATGGCTAATATGTCCCAGATTGATACTTGTGTTGGAGTCCTCTTTAATTGATCTACCACATTCATTGGTCCCAGAGTTTGGGTTCTTAGAAAGTAAGGATACCTTACTTTTTCTTGAACTTGTCCTAGAACTACTTGATTCAGCATTGGTTATGGCACTTCTTGTCTAACAACTATATTTCTTTGACTTTGGGATGGAGGATTCTCCATAACTTGACTATTTGCAACTTTAGGCTGCTCCACCATTCTTCTCTTTGATCTAGTATAGTAATCTGATTGCACCACTGGTTTCTTGGAAGTGGAAGCTTCATTCAAGAAAACTAATTCTTCATCCTCAACCCATGAGAAAAAAACATGTTCTGAGGATATTTCTTCCTCTTGTTGTAAAGACATTCCTTGCATCTGAGCCATTAGGACTGAATTTTGCATACCAGGAGATTGGTAGGCTTGATTGTCACTAGTACTTGCAAACTGTCGATCCATCCTTATTTGCTCTGCCACCTTTTATTATAGATTACCCATGGGACAATCTCTAGGTGTATGAGAATTATTATAAGGGAAACACCAGGCATTGGTGCTATCCACATAGTTATTTTGCCTTGGAACAATATCCCTATTCAAATTAGGAAGAACAGTTTGTGAGGATGTAGGGACTGCAACTAATTAGTTTGTTGGCTAAGGGTTATTTTGCCTTTGAGGACCTTGGTATTGGTTTGGCTATGATGAAAATATATTTCCTTGGTAGCCTTGATATTGACGTCTAGAGTAAGTATTCTAATGTCTCTTTATGTTAATCAACTCATTAAAAAATGTCCTTAAGATATTCTTGATATCATCCATCTCAGATGACTGAGTAGGGACAAGTTTTTTAGTAGGTGGTTGAGGATATTGATACATAGACATAGGTGGAGTTATGGATTTAGGGGCTTCTTGAGGTAATGGCAAGGTAATTTCTAGAAACATGGGCATGGGAGGCCTTGGGGGAAACTTTCCAACATCTATCAAATTATTTTTAGCTCTAACTGCATAATCATAAGCCTCTAGCAGAGTCTGACCTCTAAGTGACTGAATCATAATAGATATATCTAAATTTAAATCCTTAAGATAAAACACTATAGCCATACCTAGTAATGGTCTACTAGTAGTAGGAATCCTTTCCTAAGCCTTTTGAAATCTGGAGTTGAAGTCAGTCATTGCTTCTTGTGGTGCCCTTTGGATGGTAATCAATTGTTGTAACAAAGAAGACTTATCACCCTTTTTTTTTAATCTTTCAAAGAAAAGATCTCCGAGCTGATCCCATGTAGATATGGTATTTGGGGTCAAGGACTGGTACCATTCTAGAGCCTTCCCTTTAAAAGAAGATACTAATAACCTTATAGCCACATTCTATTGTGTGACAACATGTATAGCACATACATCTGATACATCTTGAAGGTGTTCTTAAGGTGTTTTAAAATCTTTCCCACTAAATTTAGGTAGAGATTTTAGGGCATTTACTAGGATAGGATCCCAAGTAGCTGGTGGTATTGGGAGAATCAAAGGCCTACCAGTGTTCCAACTTGCATAGTTTCTTGGGGGTATAGGGGCTCCCATATTTACTCTTGGTATTGGTATAAAATAATTGACTCTTTTTAGAATAGTTACCAAAGGTGGCAAAATAATACCTAGATTTACAATAGATTGTGATTTGGTTACTAGTCCACAACTTTGACTCCTTGTAGCTCTCTGGTTCATACGGTCTTGAAAGAAACTTCAAGACTGGTCCCATCGAGTGTGCCAAAAACTATTGATGTTTAAAATTTTACCTTGCTTCTAACACCAACAATGGGAAGTTTTAAGAATGTGGGACTTGCAACTTGAAATGACCCCCATATTTTTAAGAAGCTGGTCTCTTCTTTATCTTGAGTGTTGGGAGGAAAGGGATAGAAAATTAAATAGAAACACAAATGCAAAGAAAGAAAATCTAACTATGGCAATGCGCTTGAATGTAATTCAACCCTTAATTTTGAGCATAGTGAAACTATATACAATATTTAATTACATTAAAGAGCAAACAAGGCATGATCAATGTAAAAGATAGAAACAATAGAAATAGAGGCTCGCAGCTTAGACTACTTTTGCAATGACACAGAAAACACCAACAAAGGCACAAAACTCAGTCTTCTTATTAACTTTCAAGTTACATAAAAGGCACAAAAACATGCATAGTTACATAAACTTTCCAATTCAAGAAAATAGAACAAAGGTAAATGATATTCCTGATCATAGCTCTAAAAGTCTAAAAACTCTTGACAATAGTCTCTCACAAAAAATTCTCTCCAATCTTCTGATGATGATTTTTGGTGATCTCTGCACCCCTCTTTATAGCATTAGATTCACTCTAGATTGTCTATGTGTTCCCAATCTAATGGCCCAGCTAAAACTCTAACTGAACTAGAAGTGTCTAATAGTAGATATTTCTTAGATTCTAAAACGCTTCGTCTTAAGGCAGTTCATTGGCTGAAATAGATACACAGCATGCTTCCTTCTATTAAATGGAAAAGGACACTTGGCCAATTTCTTGAAAACCTTCTTATATTTAGGAGGCACTAAAACATGCCACTTGGTGGCTTCTGCAACACTTACGAAGACACGTGGCATGTTCTGCATAACCTATAATCTTACTATGCCTTCACTTAGAGGTGTTCAGTCCTTGAATCTGTCACCATCCACTTCTCCAAAAACATAAGCAATTTCTATAGGAAATGGGACCCAAAGTAGTTCTTGCCTGAGCAACTTCAAAAAGAGGACAAGGGCATGTGGTACTTTTTGCTTATTCTTGACAAAGGACACATGGTGATCTCCGTTGCCTTTAGCTACCCTTTGAGAAATCTGTGGAAGGTGGCACATGTCCATCTCCACATTTATCTATCTATATTATAGAAATAATTGGGCCTCATTTCATACTTACATGGATGGTGACACTTGGTGGCTTCGGCTTGCTTCAGAACAAAAACTTGGGACCTACCACAGTCTGTACTTGTCAATGAAACAAAATGAAGATAATTCAGAGGTTGACACTTGGTGGCCTCCACTTTCTTTAGTTAGGGATACATGGCATCTTTTGTTGCTTTTAGGAAAGCACTTTGAAATATTTTGCTATTGCCACATGGCATCTTTTGCTTGATCTTGATACTTAGCTTGTTGAAACCTTCTGCTAAAAAGAGATTTGAAACACGGATGCTGATATGAAATATGAATGTTGACACTTGTCACATTCTATTGAATTACTATGAGACATCTGGCACATCCCGATGAACTTATAGAAATTATGAAAGGTGCCTTGGCCAATGACACTTGGTATTTTTTGCTCGATTTTGACACTTAGACAAAATTGAGGCAAGAAGAAATTCGAGCCCATGCTCTGAATCAAAACTCCATCTTCTCAAACCAAAGTGTACAGGGATAAAATTTGTTTATGTGATTGTGAATCAAAGTGAAACATAGAGTATTTTTTACTCTACATTCACCTAATCCAAACTTCTTCTTTGTTAAAATGAATAGGGACTCTTTAATTTCATGAGCCACAACTGAGCTAGACTAGGGCTACTCAACCTGCCTCCTCACCACTCTTTTCATTGTACCTATAGCAGCATCAAATTTCATGCCAATCTATGGTGTAGAGAGGACTACCTGAGGTCTCTCATGTATTTCTACCAGTATAATATACTGAACCTAATTTGGGATAATTGTAGGTATTTGATTTGTTGTAGTGTAGTTAAGGTAGAGGCTAGAGATTCAACAAGAATGTGTTGCAAGTTTGTTGGGTCTATCTTCCCAAGTGTGCTAAATGGAGATCTTGTAAGTCCCATATTTAGAATAAATGAAGGTAATTTTGAAGTCACATTCACCTTTGCAGTCATAGACTTATTTAATGGGGATGCAAGCAAAGGTGGCTTTGGAAAGGTGAAATGTTTTAAAATGAGACTCAATATCCTTACTAATATAGGGGAACCAAGAGCAAATGCTACACTATTTTTTTATCAAATGGGAAGAATTAGAACTAATAGCTTGGCTAGAACTAGTGCTTGATGAAGATTTAATACTTGAAATGGCATGAGAAATGAAATGGGGGATGGTAAATCTTAAGGAAACACTAGTTTGTCTTAGGATAGTATCAATTGAAGATTGAGTAGTGGTAAGAGTAGTTGTTGATGTTACCAGAGCCAGTGGGGGAGCAATGGTGGGAGGACAAAATGTAGAAGAAAAATTAGTTTGAAATGTACTTATGATTGGAAAAAAATGTAGTGGTGAGGCACTTACATTGGGAACTTACACTCCAAGGGTAGCATGTGGTGCACTAGTGATAACAACAATAGTAGATGGATCATTCTTGGAGAGGGAACAATTGCATGTGAATCTAGTGGAGGGGTTATTTCTCCTCTCATAGTGATATTAGGTTCCCTTATTATCTTGTATACTTTTCAATGTTTCTATCAACCAGTGCTTTTACTTATTCCATGGAGAGATCAATGCTTTATTCTATTTCCTCAAGGTCAATAGCAGTAGGGTCAAGTTGACCTAGGATTTTCAAAGTGGCTCCCATAGTAGATGCAAAGATTATTATGGGCTTGTGGGAGGGGTTAGGCTAATTGATAGATCCTCCTTGCTCAAATCTTGGAGATAAGTCTTAAATATTTAAAGTGGCAAGTCATGGAGGTCTATTTGGCTTGTTCCTAATAAAAGTAATGTTTTCTTCATCTTCTTCATCTTACCCTTCCTCATAGTCAGCATCAAACATGTTCCCATGTACTAGTGGTGGCCAAGACTTATTAATATCCTCCTTTTTCTTCTCCCTATCTAGTTTCTTTTCCAATTTAATGTTATTCTTTACAACATTCTGGAATACCACCTCATCATTCAGAGCATCTCTATATATCCACTCATGGACTTCTTCTTGATGCCCATATTCCATTGCTACATCTTTATTTAATTTGAAAAGATGCCTTTCTTAAACTTAAATAGATGCTTGGTAATGACATTATTGAGATCCCATTATCTAAAGTCATAATTAGGCAATAAGTATGAATCCCTATGCATAACAACTACAATAATATCATGCCACTTGGTAATTCTAGTCCTCCCCAATTTATAAGGAAGCTTATGGGGAGCCATTTTCTTCTTATTCTTGAAGACCCCATAAACATTATGTAGAATTTGATAGGCCAATTATTCTTTAGCTAGCTTCATTAGTGCAAACTTTGGTATTATAAGAGGGGCCACCATCACTCCTATTTTTATAACTAAGCAATCTAGGTATAACAAGTAGCTACCCATGTCCCTCAAGTTTTACATGATTTCAGGGGAAACCTTCTGCATCTAGTATTTAATGATTAGCTTATAAACCACTATGTATAACTCTTTCACAATCACTCTTAAGTTACATTTGAATATATGAATATGCATTATAGAGAAGAGTTGAGGCACAACCTCTTGATGCTTAGGAGACCATGAATTATAACCCAGTTGAGAAATTGCATAGATTGCATCTAATAAGTAGATCATCATAAATAAGGGGGCACCATTTTTTAAAGTGTCTTGTATTTCATACACCAATTTATTTCTGATAATTTCCCTAGGTGGGGATTTTTATGGTCTTCTAAGATGATTTGTAGCAATGAAATAGCCCTTATGTGCACATAGGCAATGTGTGGATTGATAAATACTCTATTCAAGAAGGATAGACAAATTATGACTCCTTATCTAAGTTATTGGATAGGCAAGTTTCCTTGATCATCCATGAAAATAACTCCTATTCGGTTAGTCACCCATGAAGCCAAGACCTTATTTGGGGAGTGCACTTCATACTAATTATTGATGATGACTTGCTTATATTATATCTATGGTGAGGGAAGGTCATATTACTTTTAAAATCTTGGTCCTTCTATTAAAGTGATAGGGAGCCCTTGAGATATTGAATTAATAAGCCCATTTTCAGACTTTGACCTCCAAAAAATATTGTAAACTAGGTCAGCATATGGCATGAACTCTGGCTTAGCTACAGCCTTATGGAGCCTAACTACATTTATGGTAAGGATATTAAAAACTAGTTGGATTATATAAGGCATGGTTTCATCCTCATCAATAGCCATAGATGATTCTACATTAAAGTATATGATATTTTCATTCATGTCACTAGATGATATGGCCTTAGGAATAAATTTAGTATCTTTGAAGATGATTGAAGTAACATTTTAAAATAGAAAGTCGTCATTCTTGAAGGAAATACTCTTACTTCAAATAGAAGGAACTAATTTTGCCATATCTTATAATACTTTAGGTAGAAATCAAAGTATTTTTTAATCCTTATACACATTTCAAACTCCAATAATGGTAGTTGGGAGTGAAATTTGTTAACGGCTTGAGCTTTGTCAAACTGTGAGAGTGTAGACAATAGAGAAAGAAGACACGTATAGCTTCAAAATGTAGATAATAATAGCCTAGATAAATAGAATTTTTAATGACTTCTCTAATTAATTAAATGTTAATGGTGATCCTAGTTCATGCCATATTAATGGTGAGTTTTTCAACTTTACATATATTTGAAACAATCTTTAAACTATTACTTTTAGTAATTAATTGCACTATAATTTAATTTAGCTTTAATTTGAATTTGATTTACCATCAATTTTAGATTTAAAACTAAATATTTTGACCTTTTGAAATGTGTTTACCACCTTGGATCTAGATAAGTACTCATGTAGCCTGAATATTGACTAAGCTACCCATTTGACTCACAATCTAGACATGTGGCACCTTTTGATTGCCTCATAAACTCTCAGAATATATATTTGCATGATGACCATCTGTATCTCACCATGTGGCATCTTTCAATTCATAGAGAGATCTCAAGTGGTGATTTTCAATTTTTATTGGACACAAAAATTCCAAATATTGCTCTCATAGGCAATCATAGCTTTCCTTACTAGGTGTCTATCTCGAAAGGCTTTTGGACAAATGTAGACAACTTGGCACTAATCAAGTGGCTCAAGTGGATACACATGTCCTTATCAGAGGTGATTTCATGGATCTTAGATAGAAATAGCATAAGAATGACATGTGACATCATCACATGGGATATCATTTGTTATTCTACAAGGTGACAATCTCAAAAGGAACCTCATATAACTGTATATCACCAAATCTTGATCAGATGGCTTGGGTAAAACACATGTTTGCCTTATGAGATCTTCATGAGATTTGGATGGATGCAACATGGTGTAGACATGTGGTGACCTTAGATGAACCCAAAGGGGCCACACATCACCTTAGAAGGCTATATGGATTTGGTTGGTTACCATTTGAGACACATGACAACATCTCAAAAGATTTTATATTATGACAGAATGCATGGGGGATACATGGCATCTTGGATTGAATGAGCTCACTCATAGGGGCTCAGATCCTAACATAATGCTTTGAATTCTAATGTCTATCTTCTTGTAATCCTTCTAAATGATACCACATTGCTCATAGAATTCGCATATTTGCTCTAGGTGTCTTGGGTAGGATATGATGAATATTTAAAGCATCACAAGGCTTGATGAGGTGGACATATATCCTTTTAGGCTATAGTTTGAACTTTGATGTCTTATGAGGCATCACAAATTGTAACATTAATTTGACATCCTACAAGGTCAAGCAAAAAACTAAGTTAGCCTTTTGAATATGTCATTACCCATCTTAGGCAAATTTAAACAAGTTTAAATCAAAACATTTGTGAGAAAATTCCTTAAACATAATATGATGTTAATTTAACAAAACTAACAAAGTTTAGTGTGTTTATGTCTATTAGAGAGCCAGGTCATGCTTCCTTAGAAAAATCTTGTTTACAAATAATTGAACCATCCATGGTCAATAATTCATTTACAATAATTCAAATATTTCTAAGTATCAATCCTTATTTCAAAATGAATGATTAACCAAAAACTAAAGAAGTATAAGTAGTGGTAAATTAAATCAAATCCATGTAGTCAAATGATTTAATATGCTTATAATCTTGGGCACTTTTGGTAATTTAATAAAGGAGGGTCCCCATTTTGAGAATAGGGGAATTTTGATCATCAATAATTAGTATTGTGTGTGTAACAAAAGTGATTGCTATGATTGATTTACTGATTAATTTAAAACTATGTGTTCTAACCAAGCTAGCAATCAATGTATGCAAATTATTTTTAAACCCAAAGGAAAAGTTTGATTTATTTTAAATGATTACAAGAACACCTATAATGTACCTAAATGCAAAATGAGGATGCAATTCCTATCCTAGGATGAATGGTTTTTTCACTTTTTAGAAACAAATGAAAATGTAAATTCACCTTTTCTAAGAAAGCAAAGAAGAAAAAATACTTGCTTTGGAAAATAAGAGATTGAAAACTATGATTTTCAATGAGGAAATGAATAAAAGAACATTTTAGTTTTAGAAACAAAAGAATTGTAATGGATTAATCTTTCACTAATGTAACTAAATGTCCTAAAATAAATACTAACTCAAAAAAACTCTAGGGTCCCACCAGGCATGCCAAAATGTTTCACTATGTTTTGTGTTTATTTTCTTTTTCTTTTTAGAAAAAAAGTAAAAACTTTAAATAAAGGGTATGGTTTAGAAGAACCTAGATTTAGTTTCACACTCATGATCTAATCGATGTAGAGAACTCCTCTTTGGCTTGGGAGGATAACTTGCAATAAGAAAGAAGCTAGAGATGGATTAAATATAAAGATAGGTGGGTGGATTTCCTAGAATATGATAGGTCTAATAAGTACTAGACATCTTTGGAGGACTATCAATCCACTCTTTAAAAAAGTTAAGTTCTAAAAATTAAAAGAGATGCATTGCATAAAGTAATATAAAGTACTCAATTACAATGAAAGAAATGCTTTTAAAGATAAAATGAGTGATTTTATCAAAATGGCATTAACTTGTTCAAAACTAATGCTAAAATTCTAAAACTTGATTCAGAAAATAATTTAAGGCCCTATGATGAGAAAGAAACAAAAAAACATAATTTGGGTGAGGGATGATTTGTGTATTTACCTTGTTATTTTTGGGAAAATAAATTACATAGTGATTGATGCTAATTAAGGCAACCAATACCAATTTGGGGATGATCGATGCTAGTCAGGGGGTGATCGATGCCAGTCAAGGGTTGATCGATGTCAGTTATAGGGTTGAGCGATGTTAGTTATTATGGGTTTTAGTTTTGGACTGAATAGATTTTGGGTTAGTTACATGAGAGATTTATGGATTATTTTAGGATTGGATGATGTTTATGAGGATATAATACATTCTCAAAAGTATAAAACTTAGGGGTTTAACACTTAAGTGTTTGGGAATGTTTTATGGGTGTTTGGTGGAAGGAGTGTTTGGAGTTGCATAAATCTAACATAAGAGGGAATGTGGGAGAGATGGGAAGTAGATTAAAACATTAAAACTAGTGAAAACTAAATAAATGAACTCAAATCAAGTGAAATATACTTATATTTTGGTGTTTGGTGGCATGGAGAAGTCCTAAAGTTGAATGTAATTTCCTTGGGGCCCTATAACAATGTCGACAAAGTGATGGTGCTTGAGCTCTTCATGGTGAGGTACTAAAACCCTTTTTTATCTTTAGGTTGGTTCTCTAGTTCGTTGCGAAGCTTGGATTCACTCGAGAGTTTTGATTCTCATTCAAAATTTTCAACCTCTTGATGCATGTTCTTGGGGCTACTTAAGTAATTGACATTATTCCAAGTCAATCAACCTTAGTTTAGGGGTGACGAACATCATTCAAGGGAGATATAGTCAAATTTTCTAAAATTAGTCATTTTCACTTAAGATTTTCCATTAAGACCAATGGAAGTGGTATGATATTATTTAAGGAAACATGGGAGTGTATGAAGAAGAGGTATAGGAGGCTAGGGCATTAAATGCTAAAGTGGGAAATAGTCTTAAGGTTAGGTGTTTATAAATTAGCCATGGGTTTAGGTGGGGAGGTGTAAATAGGCTCATTTAAATTTAATTAACTAATTAAATTAGCTAAAATGGGGTAAATGGATGTGTTAAGGGGTTTTAATAAATATCCTAACCCAAGGGGGCCAAAGGGGCCAAGGGGGTATTTTATGACAACTAGAACTATGTGATGTGGTTTTCTAGTGTTTACAGTATCACTGGGTTGTATGCTTGAGCGAATCTCAACTAACATGGGGTAACTCACTTTTGATCTAAAGTTGGGGGCATGTTTATTCCAATATATGTCTCTATCTTTTGGGTATATGCAAATTAAACATTTATCTATATTTATCCTAATCTTAATTTATAGCCTTACAATGATACATATTTTATAAAACAAATATCTAATAGGTAATGTATTTACATAAACGATAGGTGTACTCCTAAACCTTGCTCTTTCAATTTAAAAATATTTCAATTAATTTTAACCTACATTATATGCACTGATTTAAAACTATAACATGCTATTAGTTATAGGTTAGTCATAAACAAAGAACTCATATTCAACTTAAGAAAAGATAAGGTGTGTATATGTTGATGCTTAAAATTGCGTTTAATTCTAATAAAAAACAATGGGAAGTTTCAAGTTGTGGGATATTGCAGCTTGAAACAACCTCCAGATTTTAGAGAAGCTGGTCTCTTATTTTGTATCAAGTGTTGGGGGAAAAGGGATAGGAAATTAAATAGAAACACAAATGAAGGAATTGAAACCTAACTATGGCAATGCGCCTGAGTGTAATCCTAATCCTAACTTGAGCATAGTGAGACTATATATAGGATTTAATTACATTTAAGAGCAGACAAGTGCATGATCAATATGAAAGATTGAAATAATAGAAATAGAGGCTCACAATAGGGAATTATTTTGCTGAGATATAGAAAATGTCAACAAAGGCATACATTTCAATCTTCTTATATGAATCTTCCAATCACATAAGAGGTGCAAAAACACGTATAGTTATGTAAAACTTTTGATTCATGAAAATGAGACAAAAGAAAATGACATTCCTAATCACAACTCTAGAAAATTTACGGTACAGACTACTTTTGTAAATGACACAGATAATATCAACAAATGCATAGAGTTCAATCTCCTTAATTCATTCAGCCACATAAAAGGCACAGAAACATGCACAGTCACATCAACTTTACAACTCAAGAAAATGAGACAAAAGCAAATGATATTTCTTTGTCAAAAAACTCTAGAAAGTCTAAAACTATAGAAATTCCCCTCTTTTATAATTGATATCTCTCCTTTTATAGCCTCAAATGTCTCATTCCATCATCCCTTTTCCCGTGTAATTCTACTCTGCCCTTAACTTACAGGGGATAAATAGACGGTGCTTTCAATGCCTTTGATGTATCTTGGTCTTATCAGGAAGGGCCATGCTAGAGCGGGGTGGCTGCCCTGACTGCGGCACATTGATACATATCTAGTACCTCCTTCTACACTTGAATTTCTTGTTCCATCACATGCTTAGTTGCTTAACTATCCATTCTACCTCCACCTACAGGGGACAAATAGATGGCCCTTTTAATGTTTATAGGCTTCCACAAATCTACCCAGTGAACTATTCCATCTACCAAAAATAACTCCCACTAAGTTTCCCTCCATTTTGATTTGTTGTAACAGATACACAAAACATTCTATTTTGTTGAAATGGGGAAGGACACTTAGTCAATTTCCAAAAATTCCCCTTCTTGCTTAGAAGGCACTAGAGAACAACACTTGGTGCTTTCTGCCTGATTTATCGAAGACACGTGGCACTTTTTGCTTTCTCTATATCCTGCTCAGGAATGCTCCGCTTCTAACACCTATCACAATCCACTTCTTCGATACTTAGTAGTTTTAAAACTCACTGTGTTCTTTTCTCGAGCAACTTTTAAGAGGGAAATGGATGCATGTGGCAGTCTTCACAGGTTGACACTTGGCACTTCCATAGACCTTTGAAGTAACACCTAGGACCCACCACAATCTTTATTTGGTAATGAAGCTTGAAGATGGGCTCTCAAAAGTTGACACATGGTGGCTTTCACTATTTTTGGGAAGATACATGGCATCTTTCACTTCTCCTACTAGGGGTATGTGGCACCTTTCACTGTTTCCAGGGATGGAGTAGAAAGGGGCTCAGAGAGTGACACTTGGTAGCCTCCACTGCACTTCGATACTTAAACAAAATGGAATGATGCTTCTATGCCTTCCAAAAAGGTACTTGACCCCTTTGGTTTTTTGGGACACTCCCTTGAACTGCTCGATGAACCAAAATGGTTCAATGGTTCAACAGTTCAACACTGTGCACTATTTATACATTATCTGAGGTATTGAACCAAAAATGTTGAACCATTGCATTAAACCCAGGCATTGAACCAACTGTCTCTCAGATGTCGACACATGGTGCATTCTATTGAGTTACCATTCGATACGTGGTGTGATCTACGGATCTCTTAAAAATTAGGAAAGGTGCCTCAGATGACTCCACTTGGCTCATTTGGTAACTTGAAAAGTGACACTTGGTAGCTTCAACTACCCTTCGACACTTAGGTAGAAAATGAATCAAAATAAATAGACCTGTGCTCTATTTCAAATCTTCTGCCACCATGACCAAGGTATGCGGGAACAAAAGTGTAGTGTGACTGAGAATTAGAGTACAATGTAGAGTAAAAAATTTATTCTATAGTTACTGGCGACCCCCAAGACTTTTGAGCCTACTCAAAAATAAAACTCCACCCTTTGCTAGATCAAAATTGTGAAACTTATAGCTTCAAAAGAGCTGTCAGTTATGTGTTTAAAATACTTATTTAAAAGAAAAGTGGGAAAACAATGAAAAACCAATGCGAGAAAGGGAAACTATCTAACTATAATACATTAGAGACCCAAGTCAATTGAAATGCTTCAAATAGATTCCATTTACAGGAATCTCTTCATGTTCTCCTTCCATTGACTCTAGCTCGAATGAATTATTCTGCTTGCACACACAAATTTTATATGAGCTAGTCCATAATGCTTCAAATTTGGTATGTTGACCTGGCTTGGTAGCCTTTGCATCCCATTTCAAAATGATTAAGCCTACTTCAAAATTAAGATTTGAAGTCCTTTTATCAAAATAGTTCTTCACCATTCCCTGATGCTTAATCAATGAATCATGGGCTATATCCCTCTTTTCCTAAACTTCCAAAATTTTTGTGAGTCTGACCTACATGGGGCCATTTTCTTCAATTTCAATCTGTTTGATCAGCTAGAGAGCAAGGATTTCCAAGCTTAAGGGAATCATAGTAGAATTTCCATATACCAATTCATATGGGGACATTTTGATCACCTACTTAGGCATGATTCTATCATCCCATAGTGCTAGATTAAGCACTTTATGCCACTCTTTGTGATGATCAACCCCTACTCTTTTGATGAGTCTTATCAGGTTCTTGTTGGTTGACTCTGCCAGGCCATTACCTTGAGGGTAATAGTTAGATGAAATTTTTAGATATATTCCATGTTTCAAGGCAAAGTCGGACACTTTAGACCCCAAGAATGCTTTAGCATTATCTGAAATTATGGTGCAAGGAACCCCAAAGCGAGTAGTGATACTCCCTAGAAAATATAGGATCACATTCTCTGTTGCTTCCTTAAGTGGGATTGCTTCAGTCCATCTGGAAAAATAGTCTATGGCAGTTAATATCCATTTGTGACCTATACTAGACACTGGATTTATCATTCCAATGAAATCAAGACCCCATTGAGCAAAAGGTTCATCCATAATTATAGGACTGAGGGGCATGGCTGCATTCCTCCTCATCCCCATATAATATTGGCAGGATTGACATTTTCTAACCAGCTGATAACAATCTACAAATAAATTAGGCTAGAAATATCCTACCTCAGTTATCTTTATGGCTGTGATCTTTGCAAAAAATGCCCCCCTGATATTCCATGATGCATTTCATGTAGTATTCTCTTAACTTCAGCCTGTTCTACACATCTTAACAATTTTCCATTAGAATTCCTTCTGAAAAGGACTTGTTCAATTAAAACCAAATGAACTCCCTGTATTGTATAATATCTCCTCTTATTTTGAGGGAGTTCTCTAAGATAAATCCCATTTTTCATGAAATGAATCCTGCTGGCAACCCAGGATTCCTGATCAACCTCTTATAATTTTAGCACCATCTCTGTCTCTCCTTCTGCATCTACTTCCTCAGGTAACATCTTTTCAAGGTCTTGGGTTATATATTGGTACAAACCCCTACCTCTGACTAGCTTGGTGGGTCTAACCTCTACATCATATTCAAGGATCTTAGTGATCCAATTGGCTCTTTTCTCAGTAATTTCTCCCTCCATGATGTATTCCCTGACACTTGGGTGAGCTGCAAGTATCAGAATTTTGTTCCCTGATATCATATGCCTAAATTTCTTTAGGGCTTTTACCATGGCATAGGCTTGTCTTTCCACAAAATTTTACCTGGTCTCATAATCTCTAAGAGTTGTTGAGAAAAAGGCTATTGGGTGTTCCCCCTCCAGCCTGTCATTCTTTTGATTCAAGACAGCATTAATACTTGACTCTCCTCCATAGACATACATTACGAAGGGCTTAAAAAAATCTGGGTCTTTAAGCACTGGGGCTGCTAAGATAACCCTTTTGACCTCTTCAAAGGCTTGCCTTCCTTCTGTAGTCCACTTGAAGACCAAGTCTTTTTTTTAACAAGAGTGTCATTGGTCTAACCAAGCCTACAAAATCAGATATGAATTTATTGACAAAATTGATCTTCCCTAAAAAAGACTAGACTACCTTTTTATTTACTTGAAGAGGTAGGTTCATTATAGTTGCGATCCTCTCAAGATCTATAGAAAATCTTTCTTTAGATACTACATGTTCCAATAGTTTTCCCTAAGGTATAGCAAAGATGCATTTCTTGGGATTCAATGATATCCCAAAATATTGACATTTCTTGAAGACAGATTATAAATGATCAAAATGATCATCAACATTTTTTGAAAAAATAGTGAAGTCATCTAGATAGACGAAGATAATCTTATTTATAAGCTCCCCAAAGGCTATATCCATAGCTCATTGGAAGGTGGCTCTTGCATTTGATAATCTGAATGGCATCTTTGCGTAGTTAAATGTTCCCCATTTGGTAGTGAAAGCATTTTTGTACTGGTCTTCCTCAGCTAGCCAAATCTGATTGTATCCAGAGAAACCATCAAGTAAAGAAAACCTCTCTGATCCAGCCACAAATTTTAGAATTTTTTCCATGGAGGGCAAGGGATAGTGGTCTTTCAGAGATGCTCGATTTAGATCTCCAAAATCTACACATAGTCTTACATCTCCATTCTTTTTCCTGACTGGGACTAGATTTGATACCTAAGTTGAGTGCTTGATTGGAAATATTATTTTGGAATCTAAAATTTTTTACAACTCATCTACCATTAGAGGCTTGATCTTTGGATTTACTAGCCTCTATTTCTATCTAATGGGCTTGGATCCTTTAGCCAATTCTATTATGTGTTAGATAATGTCTCTATTGTATCCATGAAGGTCTTTATAGCTCCAAGCTATGATTATGTCATATCTCTAGCACAACTCAATTAGTCTTTCCTTTTCTTCTTTAGTTATAGAATTTCCAACTTTTAGCCTTTTCCCTTCACTCACCTCTACTTCAGAATAGTCTACTTTATCTACCTAGAAACTTTTCTTTTCCAGGCTTACATCCTCTGGGTCAAACAAGTTTTCTAAGGTGATCAATCCCTTGGGGAGCTTATTAGTCCTCAATTGTATAAACTGATCACCATGCACCTCTTCAATTTTGGTTTACAACTGATTAGCAAACTCATTTGATTGTTGTAAAAAAGAGACTAGCTGAGCATCATTTTCAAACACTTGCCAATTTTCATCATTGTTTGGGATGGTCGGCCTCACTATAACTTTTACTAACTCATTGTTAACCAATAGGCCAGTTGCTGGGTTAAATTGTGAGCCAATCTGAGCCATCCTATCAGCCTCAAATTTTTGACTTCTAGGGATTATCTCAATATTGAAAGCTTTAAAATCTTCTATCAAATCCCAAATCCTATGCCTGTAAGATCTCATTCTCACATTCTTGGCCACTGCCTTTTCCCGTATTTGCTTTACTACTAATTCTGAATTTCCTTTTACTTTTAAGTTCTTTATTCCCTTTTTCTTGGCTAACAAGAGCCCATTTACTAAAGATTCATACTCAGTGTCATTATTAGTGCAAGCAAATTAGAATTGGGTAGCCCTTAAAATTTTATCACCATTTGGAGCAATAAGACAAATTCCTACTCCAGTACCATGTTTACTTCTAGCCCCATCAAAATTTAAAGTCTAGACCTCTAAATCTTGAGCAGTAGGTGCCTCTTTCCTTATAACATTTGGGATTTCTTGGTCCTTGTTAAAAATGATGTACGTGCCCAAACCAGTAGAGTCATAGTTCCCATATGGGTCGCTATGCATCATAGCCAACAACTAGCTATTTTCTTCTTCTTGATCATGCTCAGTCTAGTCACCTAGCTCTTCAACAAAAATCCTTTCTTCTTTATTTAACATGGTATGATCTGATTCTAATCTTGTTGTTGGTTTGTTGGTGATATGGTCTTTGGATAGCAGTTCAGATAAAATTTTCATCTTTGAACCATATCTGGTTCGCAGGATGAGGTGGGACCAGTCAAGAGACATATATCCTCTTATTTTTGCTATAAAGTCTCTGGATAAACATAAACCAAAAATAGGAGGTATATCTATGACAATTATATCTTGGTTGACAATTATGTTGGGACATGTGTATAACTGCAAGGGGAGTTGTTTAATTCTCCCTATGGTTTGCACTATTTTTCCATCTAGCTGCATAGCTCCTTTTGCAAGTGGTTCTTATTTTATTTTCAAAGCATCATCTATTTTCTTGGGCATCACAGTTGTACTAGCTCCTAAATCTATCAATGCATTATGCAAGAGTTTCTGATCAACTATCAGAGTCAAATAGAAAGGCTCTAGCTTGGATTTACTTACTTGTGCTGCATTATTTACAAAGGCTATTGTCTGATGAGGAACTATATCTTTGAGCCTTTCTTTTCTAGCATGTCCTTTGGTAACATCACCTTTGGGCACTTGCCCTTGCAGAGCTTCTTGTAGTAGTGTCTTCTGTTTAAGAATAGCCAAAATATCTCATATTGATAGTTGTGCTGGAGTCTTTTTTAATTGATCCACCACATTGATTGGTCCCAAAGACTGAGTCTTTTGGACATAAGGACAATTCATTTTTTATTAAATCTGGGTAGGAATCCCCTGATCTTGCACCGATTGAGGTAATCCTTGTCTAACAAAAGTTTTCAATTGCCCTTGAGATGGAGGATTATTGACTTGACCACTTACACTCTCAGGCTATTCCACCATTCTCCTCTTTGATTTGGTGTAATAATCATATTGCACCACTAGCCTTTGGGAGGTAGATGCGTTGTTCAAGAAAACTGCTTCTTCATCCTCAACCCATGAGAACAAAGCATGTTCCAGGGCTATTTATTCTTCTTGTTGCAAGGACATTCCTTGCATCTGAGCCACTAGAACTGAATTCTGCATATCAGGAGACTGATAGGCTTGATTGTTATTGGTATTGGCAAACTGGCCATCCATTCTCCTCTGCTCAGCCACCCTTTATTGTAAATTACCCCTAGGGCAATCTCTGGGTGTATGAGCATCGTTGTAAGGGAAACACCAAGCATTAGTATCATCCACATAGTTATTCTGACCTAGAACCATCTCTCTATCTGAGTTGGGAGGAATGGTCTATGAAGGCATGGGAACTACAACTAATTGATTTGCTGGCTAATGGTTAGTTTGTTTCGAAAGACCTTGATATTCATTTGGTTGGGATGAAAACCTATTTCCTTGATAGCCTTGATAAGGGGGCTTAGGGAAAGTATTTCACTACCTCTTGATATTAATCAACTCATTGGAAAATGTCCTCAAGATATTCTTGATATCATCCATCTCAGATGACTGAGTAGGGATAGGTTCTTTCACGGATGATAGAGGGTAAGTGTACATAGACACAGGTGGGCTTACAGCTTTAGGAACTTCTTGAGGTAAGGGCAAGGAAATTTCTAGGAACATAGGCATGGGAGGCCTTGCAGGTAACTTTCTAGCATGTATTAAATGATTCTTATTTCTGACCACATAGTCATAAGCCACTAGCAAGGTGTGTCCTCTCAGTGACTGAATCATAACAGATATATCTAAATTTAAAGCCTTGAGATAGAATACTATGGCCATACCTGGTGGTGGTTTGGCTATAGCAGGGGTTCTATCCCAAGTTTTCTAGAATCTAATGTTGAAGTCAGTCATGTCCTCTTGTGGTCCCCTTTGAATGATGATTAACTATTGTAACAAAGAAGAATTATCACCCTTCTCTGCAAATTTTTCAAAGAATAGATCTCTAAGCTGGTCCCATGTAGATATGGTATTCGGGGTCAAAGACTGATACCATTCTAAAGCCTTCCTTGTGAATGAAGCTACTAATAACTTTATGGCCACATTTTGCTGTGTGACAACATGTATGGTGCAGACATCCGATACATCTTGAAGATGTTCTATAGGTATTTTAGAGTCCTGTCCATTGAACTTGGGTAGAACTTTTAGGGTGTTTACTAGGACAAGATCCCAAATAGCTGGTGGTGTTGGGAGGATTAAGGGGCTACCAGTGTTCTAGCTTGCATAATTTCTTGGGGGTACAAGGGATCCCATGTTTGGTACTGGTACAAACTGGTTAGCTCTTCTTCTTGGACTAATTACTAGAGGTTGCAAAAGAATACCTGGATTTGTAGCAAATTGTGATCTGGTGACTGGTCCACAGCTCTGACTCCTCATAGCTCTCTAGTTCATATGGTCTTGAAAGAATCTTTAAGACTGGTCCCACCCGGTGTGCCAAAAACTGTTGATGCTTAAAATTGTGCTTGATTCTAATCAACAACAATGGGAAGTTTCAAGCTAAGAGATATTGTGGCTTGAAACAACCTCCAGATTTTAGAGAAGCTGGTCTTTTATTTTGTATCAAGTGTTGGGGGAAAAAGGATAGGAAATTAAATAGAAATGCAAATGCAAGAATTGAAACCTAACTATGGCAATGCGCTTAAGTGTAATCCTGATCCTAACTTAAGCATAGTGAGACTATATATAGGATTCAATTACATTTAAGAGAAGACAAGTGCATGATCAATATAAAAGATTGAAATAATAGAAACAAAGGCTCACAATAGGGAATTCTTTTGCTGAGATATAAAAAACGTCAATAAAGGCATAGGGTTCAATCTTCTTATACGAATCTTCCAATCACATAAGAGGTGCAAAAACACGTATAGTTATGTAGAACTTCCGATTCAAGAAAATGAGACAAAAGTAAATGACATTCCTAATCATAACTCTAGAAAATCTATGGTACAAACTACTTTTGTAAATGACACAGATAATATCAACAAAGTCATAGAGTTTAATCTCCTTAATTCATTCAGCCACATAAAAGGCACAGAAACATGCACAATCACATCAACTTTACAACTCAAAAAAATGAGACAAAAGCAAATGATATTTCTTCATCAAAAAACTCTAAAAACTCTAAAAATATAGAAAGTCCCCTCTTTTACAATCGATATCTCTCCTTTTATAGGCTCGAATGTCTCATTCCATCATCCCTTTTCCCACACAATTCTACTCTACCCTTAACTCACAGGGGATAAACAGATGGCACTTTCAATGCCTTGGATGTATCCTAGTCTTATCAGGGAGGGCCATGATGGAGCGGGGCAGCTACCCTGATTATAGTATGCCAATTCATGTCTAGTACCTCCTTCTATTCCCAAGATTATCATTCCATCACCTACTTACCCACTTAACTATCCATTTTGCCTTTGCCTATAGGGGACAAACAGATGGCCCTTTTAATGTTTGCAGGCTTCCACAAATATACCCAGTGAATTGTTCCATCTACCAAAAATAACTCCCGCTGAGTTTCCCTCCATCTTGATTTTCTATAACAGATATACGAAACACTATTTTGTTGAAATGGGGAAGGACACTTAGTTGATTTCCAAAAAATCCCCTTCTTGCTTAGAAGGCACCGGAGAAAGACACTTGGTGCTTTCCACCTGATTTATCAAAGACACACGGCATTTTTTGCTTTCTCTATACCTGCTCAAGAACGCTCCACTTCGGACACCTTTCACAATCCACTTCTTTGATACAGTAGTTTTAAAACTCACCACATTCTTTACTCGAGCAACTTTTAAGAGGGGAATGGATGCACGTGGCAGTCTTCGCAAGTTGACACTTGGGAACTTCCACAGACCTTTGAAGTAACACCTGGGACCCACCACAATCTTTATTTGGTAATGAAGCTTGAAGATGGGCTCTCAAAAGTTGACACATGGCAGCCTCCACTATTTTTGGAAGATCCATGGCATCTTCCACTTCTCCTACTAAGGGTATGTGGTTCCTTCCGCTATTTTTGGGGATGGAGTAGAAAGGGGCTCAGAGAGTGACACTTGGTAGCCTCCGCTACACTTCAGTACTTAAACAAAATGGAACGATGCTTCTATGCCTTCTAAAAAGGTACTTGACCCCTTTGGTTTCTTAGGACACTCCCTTGAACTTCCCAATGAACCAAAATGGTTCAATGGTTCAACGGTTCAACACTGCGCACCATTTACACCTTATCTGAGGTATTGAACCAAAAATGTTGAACCATTAAATTAAACCCAAGCATTGAACCGACTGTCTCTCGGATGTTGACACGTGGTGCATTCCACTAAGTTGCCATTGGATACATGGCATGATCTGTGGCTCTCTTGAAAATTAGGAAAGGTGCCTTAGATGACTCCACTTGGCTCGTTTGGTAATTCAGAAAGTGACACTTGGTAGCTTCTGCTGCCCTTCGACACTTAGGTGGAAAATGAATCAAAATAAACAAACCCATGCTCTGTTTCAAATCTTCTACCACCAAAACCAAGAAATGTGGGAAAAAAACTATAGTGTGACTGAGAATCAGAGTACAATGTAGAGAAAAAATTTTACTCTACAGTATACACACCCATGTACTTACTCCTTTCCTTTCAACTAGCACTTCATTACTAGATTGGGGGTGGGGGGGATTTAGATGATATTTTGTGATTATGTAGTACCTCAGTGTTATACACTTAGTAACCATAGACTTTAGATGTTCCTCTTATTGTTAAATTATCCTTGCTTCTACAAGCCTCACATTTGCTCTATCTTTTACTTCTTATCCTATATATTAGTTTGAATATGATTATATTTATGGCACATAGATTTGGCATCCTATGAAAAAGTAGTAGATAAAAATGTAGTGGTAAATAATGTAGTGGTAAATATGTAGTATGACAAAACATTGTGAGGACAAAATGTAACAAGGAAAAAACATAGCGGTATTGGTAATGTTGTGAAGATGACACACCTTTCAATTAAAGGTCCAAACTCATCGAATCACATTTTCCTCTATTATTTTTCTTATAAATTTGGTGTATTACTTTTCCACCATGAAATGTTAACTATTATCACCAAAATGAACTATACAATAAACAAACAATGTGATAATCACTAAAATTCCAAAATTATGCTCTTCAAAATATTTTTTTGACATTACCAATACTGCTACATTTTTCCTCTTTATGTTTTATCCTCATGACATTTTTACCATACTACATTTTTACCACTGCATTTTTGTTTACTATGTTATCACATAGTCTATCTTGCCTAGAATGTTTAAAATGTACTTATCTTAAACCTCTACAAGTTATGATCCCATACCTATTTGGCTACTCCCTCAACACTAATATCCAAGATAAACATTAGTATTGATGCTAATTCTTGCTCAGGTGCAAGGGTCCAATTCCCTAAATTCACCCAATTTTAAAATTAAACATATTTCAATGGTTGACCTAAATGATTTAGTATGATTTAATACTCCAAAGGGGTTGGTATAAATATAAGATCAACCCTCATTTATTTACTCATGTACAAATACCTATAAAAGATCAAAGAGACCAAGGAACTTATCAAAAAATACTCTATCAAGCATTCAATTGATCAAATCTTCCCTATTTCCATACCAGTAGTATTTAAAACACATATACAAGTCTAAATTACTATAGGAGTATCCCAAGAGCCTAATTTTCCAAGTTACAAGATAAATCATGGTTTTATTTTCTTTGCACACATTGCATGATTCACACACAAGCCAACATGTAGGGGAGAAATACACTAGTATTAAACCCTCTTCAAAGTATTATCTATTTAGACAACATCCTTTGATAGTAGGGTCATTGGGATTATCTCAACACCATGTGTCTGATAACCCATTTTTCCTCAATGTCACATTAAACATAGAAAGATAGGGTATTTCCATTTCACAAGGAACAACTACCCATGACCCAGATATGAATGTACCAAAGTGAAGATGAAGCTAGACCCTAAAGTATCTAGGTGTTCCCACTTGTTTCACTAGATATTTTGTATATGACTATCAGTAGACTTAGAAAATAGTGTTGTTACAACCATCTAGGGCTAACATAACTATCTAAATAGCTAGAGGTACCAGATCTAGAATCTGAAAACTATTCTATAAATATCTTCCCACATGATTTTATCATGTTTTATATTTATAATTTCATTAGCATTATAACCAAATAATTACTTCTCTTCTTTGTCATTTATATATCTAGCCTAGTTTTAATATCCATATTTAGACAGATTAGCATAATAAATTCAATGTATGCTTTTATCTAAGTTTATCATTTAATTGGATTGATATATATTTGATTATCACCCTTGTCCTATTTCATTTATATATTCTTAATCCTAAGATTAAAGTGAAATATATGTACACATTTTCATTTTAGGGTTAAACACATACAAGCCCTATGATGCATGATATGGATCATGGAAACATCTAGAAGATAAAACACATAAAATAAAATCGAGCACATACATACAACCACTCAAAACTATCCCAAATATGGGTATAAAGAGATGATAAAAGAGGGACATGTTCAAATGTTTCACACTTAAGATGAGAACATATGAAAATGTCCATACACCAAAGGAAGAAACAATAATTAGGACATTTTGGCCAAAAATCAAGGAACATGTTCAAATGTTCCACAAGAGAGAAAAAGAAACAAACAATAAGTACACTCAATTAAGCTATATGAATATATTAATTAAATTAAATAACAACATCTAACATAATCATGCCATACTAATCCTTGCATACATATGTTAGAAAAATATCATGTAGAATAACATATCAAGGTACACTTTTTAAGATAATAACATGAATATAGGCATGTGTAAATGTTATTATATAATCTCAAATGGAAATGACCATAAAATAATATAACCTATGTTAATCGTGATCATATAAAATGAAGATACTGCTAACACAGTGTGTCATGCGGGAGAAGGGATGGTCCAACATCTACATGTGTATGTATCAAAAATATAATGTATGAGTGTATCACATTTAAGTACCTATGAAACATATGTGTGTAAAAAAATTATATGTTATCTATTAAAAAAATTAAACAACATATTTAGAAAGATAATAAACATGTGAAATGCTAAATGTTTTTGTATTTTTAATATATTTGAATGTTCTTGTATTTTATTGAACAAAATTGTAATTTTTTAAAAAATTATATGATATATTTAGAAAAATAAATATATATGATGATCACATGTAATTTATTCTCATAATATTATCTATATTTTATATATGGTATATTAAATTGGTCATGCTACTAAGGATCATGTTTATCTGCTAAATCTAGAAATGGAGAATCTGTAACAATTTGTGTATGCCTCATAGGAGTCTATAGTCATGAGGTAGTAGTAGAAGGTGTAGTGGTTTATAGATCCCATATTTTAATGATTTGTGATTTACCTTGTGTAATATGAGATTTTTTTACCCATTATGAAACATGGTTCTCTATTTTCAATAATTAATTAGGCTACAAGGGTGTAAATGAGGATCTCAAAGAGTTCACTGTAGATATCTGATGCAATGACCTCTCAAGTATTGGTCACCTTAGAAAGGGGATAAATTATTTCTTACCCTTTCAAGCATGATTAACTTTAGTAGGTTATATAATGAGTTTTTGTGGGATAAATTTTGCATGTTGTAAAGGATATTTATATTGAATCCTTGAAACTGTAAATACTCTATTGGTAGAATATATTTAAGACACCCATATACTGTGAAAGGTACTACATTGAGATTATGAATCTAAGTTCATCCCAAGAACATATAAAATACTCATGCTTATTGTTTAAATTAAAATTCCATCGTCACATGTGCTAGACCGACTTGGATAGGTAAATAAATCTCACTAGAAACCTTTTGTGTATTTCTAGTGAATGATTTTACTATTTTAGTCAAAGGAAGTAAATCATCTTATGTGTATCTAAAATGTGTGCATAATGTCATGGTACATACATTCTCACTAGAAATGTTATCAATAATGAAATTGTGTATAGGTTGATAATCAAAATGTGCCTTAATAAATAAAGAATGAATATCTTATTCATCATCCAAAATCTCATTGTCATTGAATGCAATAAAATGTCTTTGAACCATATGATGTATATTATGTATAAGTGTACCAATAATATCATATAATGGGTGCCCATAAAGTGGTGTAGGAGGATGTGCATGATATTCCATTTACCCTTTCAATGTTTCCTTAGAATGATCTTGTAATAGATTTTTGAATATATTTTGATTTTGATGATCATTAGGTTCTAATTCTAAATCTGTTGGAGAATCCTCAAAGGTGATAAGATCACTATGAATAATATATTTTACTTATGTTTTAATTTAAAACATATATTCATATCATTTCATGCATATTGGTGATAGTCATAATAAGCACTGGCATATTATCCTTTTGGTAGAGTTTAACTCATATCAACCACCATAGGAGAAGGGAGAGATATTAGATGATACTCCACAAGATTCAAAATAAGTAATTTTGGAGACTCCAACAATCATGTAAATCATATCTTAGATGTATTGGATAAGATAAGTCAATTAGGTTGTGGTGACATTGTATTAGACATGGTGTTTATTTCCTTTTTAGCCTTAGTATGTTTGACCTTATAGTTTGATTTGATATGAAACATTGTATTGGATGTAGTCTTTTTGTTTACTAAATACTTAATCTTATTCAATGAAATAATTTTCATTTCTATATCTCAAACAATATGACATAAGTCATCAAAATATATTAGCTTCTCAAAAACAATATAATCATGTAAGGGAGCAAGCAATCTTTGTTTAAAGATATCTTCAAGCTCTTTATTTTTCATTAGATTTGTCATTTTGGTCAAAATTGTCTTATACCTCATGAAATATTCATTAATAGGATCATTGGTTCCTTGTTTTGTCTTGGAATTTTTTTCATATGACATATTTTCAGTAGTGTTGATTGAAAAATGTGTTAAAGATTGATCTACCAAAGGCTTGAATTCTCTTAAAGATTGTATTATTAAAACATAGAACCATCATAAAGCATATTCATTTAGAATTTTTTGAAATAATTTGGGCAAAAATTTATCATTTGAAGCATAATAAATTCATGTTGCATATAAATACCAAAGATGTTATTCAGGATCACCCTTTCCATCACAAAGTGTGAACTTGAGTACAACAAAACTAGTTGAAAAAGGGTGGAAATATATCTGAGGTGTTGGAGGATTATACAATACATTTTTTAAATCAATAGAATGAGTTGATTTCTTACCATTTTTATCAATTTTGGTAACCTTAGCTTCCAAAACATCATAACTTGTAAAAGAGTGTGCACAATATACCCATTGGGATTTTGATTTAAAATTTGAGAAGATACCAAAGGGGATGAAAACAACACCTATGTTGATTTAGGTATTAAAACTAGTATTTGAGTTAAAGTATTAATTGTTTTGATGGAGGATGTAGTAATAGTTGTTCGATCTTCATGGAACAATGGTTTAAAAAAATATCCCATGCCCCCACTAGATTAATATACAATATTGTACTTGAGGGGAGGGATATTAGAATGGGTGTGAGAAAAGCATGTCCATTAGCCCCAATATTTGTATAAATAGAGAGAAATGGTTATTCACTAACACCTTTTTATTTATTAGTTTCCAATATAGTATTTTGGATCTTGTGGAGATATTCAATATTTTCATGAACGCATTCTCCAAATAATGTTATATATTTTAATTCATTTTTATATACTTGTTCATGCTAATTAATTTCATGGGTTTCATTATCCTCATGATATATATATATATATATATATATATATATATATATATATATATATATATATATATCATTGTCATTATTGGCACTCTCATTATTATCAAAATTTGACATGGTATTAGCATGAGACATTTTCGATGGACTAAGGTTAGATCAAGATGTTCAATAGGAAATACAAATAATATAAGACTATGTATAGGTTTCATAAAAATATATATAACAAATTTTAATGATTAACAAAAAAACCTTAGAAGTCTAAAATTTGTATATAAATTTAGGATTTGCATGAGAAGGCACAAAGGTCAAGGTCACCAAATTTTTAACACTTTTTTAGAAATAATAATTAAATAAGAGAGAGTAACCTAATACAATATGGATAAGATAATCTCTAAAATAAATAAAATTAATTAATTTAAACTCTACATATATTTTGAAAATAAATACTGAATCTAAGCATGTGCCAAATATAGAAAGTACAAAATTCAATATTCTAATAATATCAAAACAAAGGACAAATTTTACTTATCTTATACATTGATGCGTAGGGAGATATAATAAATTTAGGTGTAGAAATAGATTGTCTTAATATTATAATCCAGTTATCATATTCTAAAAATTAGATTTTTTCTAGCACAAGTTTTGCATCACCCTAAGGACACTTACGTCAATACTACTATATGTGCTTCAATGCAATTATCTTATACAAAATATTGAATATCAACTAAAAATTCCACCAAGTTATTTATTGGTTTTATATTTTCTTTTATATTGTGTCTTTGAATCATGCACATAGACTCTTGATATCAAAATATAATTCAAACCCTAATTATTCACCCTAGGTTAGGCTACCTTGCCAAAAAAGGGTTAGTTAGCTCATAGTGTCAAAATGACCTCAAATACCCCTATATTAGTGAGAATTACTTAAAAATAAAATAATATGGATAGTGCATAATATGTATCTAGTTATCTCCTATGTGTTATCTTGTGTGTGAAAAATGGTGTAGAAAGTTATATGTGAGTGCATGCAGTTATCTAGCTTATAAATTAACAAATACTACTAATGGGTTTTTTATTTTAATCCTTCATATCTCTGATATGATTTATATATAAATATATAAGAATAAATAAATATAAATAAATTGTAAAATTTATTTAATGAGATTGAATAGTGATTCCTTGGTATTTCCTAGATGAATAATGAGTTAGCTTTAACTTGTATTTATACCACCTATTTTGAAACTTTCCTCAAATAAGGATTAATGAAACATAACAAAATGATTTGTATATTTATAAATTTTAAAAAATTAGAGTTTTTATAAGGCAAGGACACTTGTGTTTGGATAGGGATAATAATGTTGATGCTACTATCCAAGTTTGAACATAACTATCTAGGAAGATGGAAGGTTGTTGGAGGTTTATAAATTATAGTGAAGGATATATATCATAATTCAACCATACTATGGTCCATATGGGATTTCAATAATCATAATATTAGGTTTAGAATCTAATATAATTATTTATACCCAATGGTATGGTGAAGGTGATCCTATCATCAGAAAGGAATGTCTAGAATCGAAGGGTAAAACCTTGATGATATTTATCAAGTGTAGAAGAATAGTTTAACTTATAAATATAAATTTTACCATCTATAGTTTTCTATATATCATATTATTTTCATTTACACATACATTTCATGATATATGAGTTTAATGTAATACATACTTGTTGAACATGGACACATATATGTTATAATTTTCTCTACTCAATAGCCATGCTAGTACTAGGGGTATCTCATTCCACATGTTTCAATATCAAAGGTTATATCTCTTTGTGATATCTCTACCATATTTACCTATCTATATTTATTACACATGTCTTTCTAGTTACTCATAACTTACATAATGTTACATGGATATATTATTATACTATGACATGGTAATTATCTATTTGGATGGTGTATATTAGTATGTACTCGTTCTAAGCTTCATTGATGTTATTACTTTATTACATGATAGGCTGGTTTGAGATTGTCTATTATATGTGGTCATTTTTCCTTATTTGAAGCATGTTTATTTCCATTATGTGTGGCCCTTGGCCTTGTTTTATGGGACATATTTATGTCCCTTGCATGTGTCCCTTGACCTTGTTTTTTGCAACATCTTCTTGTTACTTATATGCCTCCTTTATACTTTTGTGTGAAATTAACTCTTGCACTTTTTAATCTTTCTAATATTGAGTGGCACCATGACTTATATCATGCACATTGATTACATAGACTTATT
Source organism: Torreya grandis (assembly GCA_037957365.1). NCBI lineage: Eukaryota > Viridiplantae > Streptophyta > Pinopsida > Cupressales > Taxaceae > Torreya > Torreya grandis. The sequence continues at coordinate 750,434 of JARHVA010004467.1, forward strand.
CACTTATATATCTAGTGATGGTTAATATTGTGTGATTCATTTATATATATATTGATACATGCCACTTATATGCCCTACATTACATATGTTACATACATTCATTAATTGACATATAAATTACTATGATGACATACTCTCCACCTCTTCAAATGATTATACATGATTTTATACTTACACATGACATGATATGGTTAAGTTTTACTCGTGGATGTTTGGCCAAGGAACTCATTGATTTATGTTATATGTTTATTTCTAAAATGCAAGTAGAGATGCTAACATTCTATATAATTTAGTGATTCTATGTAATGTCTTCATGAATAAATTTAAACAAAAAATTTATGAGTATCTTATAGGACACATCCATCATATTAAAAGTGGTGAATTGAAGTGAAATTGTCATTTAAAAACATGCCTCCATGTAAATGTTTTTAAAAATAAAAGTACATATTTTAGAGATTTAGATTGGCTAAAATATCAGATACTTTGGTTACATGAAAATATTATCACATCATTACAAAATATGGGGGCATATGTCATGCACATGTACTTACTTTCTAAAGAATTGAGTATATATTCATACACATTTGAGGGAATATGAATAAGTATATGTATAAAGTTTAAAAAATAAGAATTGTATGTTTCCACATATACTAAGATACACTTTCTTAGGTTTAGCATATATATGCATATAATTATATATCAATTGATATAGATTCAAGAGGCATGGTACATGCTATTCATTAACATATATATACTTTTGTATTCATGAGGAATGATGTGGGTTTATGCACATAGATACTATGATAGTATAAAATTTTCATAGTTTTAAAGGGTTATGATATTAATTCATGCACATTTACATGTTATTCACTAAGTAATATATAATAATTGTCTATTTACAAAATACTTTTATAATCCACATAGAATTGTGAGAAACCTTGAATATATAAATAAGATTTTAGTTTTTTACTCATTTTTATATGAGTAATGTAATTTTAGGTTCAATAATGCTAAAATTCCATGGAATTAATTCAAACAAACCTATCATGTGGTTCCCATTATTTATCTGATATAAGTATTTATTTATTTTATTAAATTGCATACTTCTTGGGGCATGTTATCTTCCCAATATAAGGTCTCATGTAGTTATAAAATTTGGGTTTTTAACACATTTAATTTATCCATCAGTTAACAAGGTAAACCAATATAAAACTACTTATAGGTAAAGGACCTTTATCTAGTGCTTGAACAAGGAAGTATCATCTCAAAAACATGGCAAGGAAAACATGTTTTTAACCAACACATAGGTGTATTCCTTCATTAATCCTTTATTTTGATATTTAAATTTTCAATCTATGTGATTTTTTTATCATATATTTGTTTTACACTTTAATTTTGAGTGACCTATAGTATTAGAGCTTCCTATCAAAGATAATCTATTGTGCACAATCATCTATACCTTTCCCTTTTACTATAACAAATCTATTACTGGAATAAAATTCCAGTATTTATATATACTAAAATATGGTATTAAGTGATTTAAAATTACAATCTTGACATACATTTACCAAGAATGACTTTCACAAAAAAATATGGTCTTAATCCACCATTCTCTCTATCTAACCTTTTGTATTGAAAAGTTCTTAAACTAATGCAATTAAACTATTGAAATAGAAATGTTGATATGTACTTATCTCATATTAAAATAAATTCAAATACAATATGATACATAATTTACAAAAATTATATTTTTTTTAAAAATAGTATTTTAGAATAGGGTTAGAGAGTTTTCCTCAAAACTAAAATAAATCTAACTATGTAGGTTTAGAGTAAGTGCACTTTATGTAGATAGAAGCAAACACAATCATGTTAGAAAATAGTAATTCATAATATTATATCACAAGTTCATTGAAGGCATAAAGGGGTGAAATTTTTACTTGTTTAGATATTCTAACCATGTATTGGTTGACTATATTCTTTATTTTTAGATCTAGGTCTCTATGATCACCTAAAAGGGTTGATTGAAAAACTTTGTGTTTTGCGTTACATGCAAAATACCTAAAAAAGAGAAAACCATAAATCATTCATAATAAATAAGATAAATATTAAATCTAAAATTTGGTAAATGGGTAAGTTTAATAACTAAGATGGCCTTAGATACACCAAGTAAATGAGTGTTGTTTACATAGCCCACATGGGCCTCAAGCCAATGTAGTTCTCCTTCCTATAGTAATTGTCTGGTTTATGATTATGAAATTAGAATGATTATAGATAAAATATTTATTGAAATGATTAAAAATATATTCCCTTGATCAAAGATAAAAAATATTTTGACTTGGATTATGACTATTACAATATTATTGATTAAAATAGGAAAAACTAGTATTCTTTTGCTCAATGTTTACTGAAATTTCTAGAGAGATCCAATGGGGGTACAATGAGTGGCCTTGATGTGATTGTATATGATAATATTTATTATAATTTATATAAAAAAATTTAACAAATGAACAATAGACATATTTTCAAACATATTGATTTGAAAAAGTGATCATTGGACCATGGGAGATAAGGTCATAATGTGGTTGTCTGACTAGTGTAGACTTGACCCAAGATACTAGAGATAGTTTGGGCAGGTCTAATAGGAGATTGTGGATTGAATAAGAATTAATGTGATGAAATAGCTATGTTTTTATGATATTTCAAGTTTTTACAATATAATGAAGGATATCTTATAGGTTTCAAGTTAACAAAAAGGTGAATGTACTAAGTATGGTAAAGATCTCAAAACTAAACATTTTCAAACACTTAATGATTAATTTGATGTGCCTACATTTTACCCCAATTTTGTATAGTGATACAGAATAAAAATTACTGGAGTAAATTATATGTGAATCTAAGTGTGTATTCACACTATGTCTTTGGATGTGAAGTTTGATTGTGAAAGATGCTCTAATACAAGAAACCTACAACAATGCCACTAAAATTAATATTTTTCTTATATTGAAAATTGAAAAGAGATAAAGGAAAGTATACACCTAAAAAGAGTATTCCATCTAAATTCCCTATAACTTGGATTTGGTGAAGTCAATGCTCCTTTATTGGGACATTTTGAGAAGTGATGAATTATGGCAAATTGAGAGTGATCAAGTCTAAATTCTAAAACCATTAAATGATCTAGATTTAGAAAGATTGTATGCTCCAACTCTAATTTGATAGTATAAAGTACTCTGTAAAGTATTTAAATTATTAGAACCATGAACTATGACCCACTGCATATTGAAAAATTAAAACCATATACGTTGAGTGTTACTAGACTCTAATATGGCCCACTTAAAATTGAGAAAAATCACACCACTATAGATAGACCAATATTCTATTTGAAGCTTTGAAAATTGAAACTTGAGGATATTTAAAATGCCATACTATAAATATGAACATGAATGGATAATATGTCCCCTATATATGTATTGTATTAATATTCTATCTTGAATTTATAATTTTTAAAACTTTGAATATTTTGAATTTGTCACTTTCGAAACCTTTTCAACTTGTAACTTTTGAGTGCACATGAATGCCACATTTTCCCATAATATGAAAATTTTGAATCATATTTCCATTTGGAAACTATATCTTTACATAATTCTAAAGTTTATGGTTCACGAGTCTTGAATGTTCTAAGCATGCCCATTGTGATGCCCCCTTTTTGAGATGAGATACGTAGCCTAAAAGTCAATTATATTAAAAGATAGTATATGTGAAATATATAATACTTTGAATATTTGAAATTCATTGCATCATAGTATTGAATATAACATTTTATTTTCATATGAAATATTTGTTATAAATATATATCATTTAGTCATAAATGAGTGAATACATGATATTCATCATGGAATTAAAGTAATAATAGAGAATATGATTTATTTATGGCATGATAATGGCACATTATTAAAAAAAATGGAAAATCAAGCAACATGTTAATTTTTTCATAATAATTCACACAAATGGCCCAAACGGATATATACAAGGGACATGTAAATGTCACATAACACACAAGGACAAGAGACACACATAGATGACATGATGATTCCATACAATAAATAATTTGAACATACAATTCCAAGTTGCACACACATAGTAATCAATAAAATCTTATCTTATCCCATAGGAAAGTTGGAATGCAAATCAAATCATGTTTGAAATGAGACTATTAAATATCCATTATATATATATATATATATATATATATATGTATGTATGTATGTATGTATATATATGTATGTATATATATATATATATATATATATGTATGTATGTATGTATATATATATATATATATATATATGTATATATATGTGTATATATATATATATATATATGTATACATATATATGTATATGTATGTGTGCGTGTGTATATATATATATGTATATATATATATGTATGTATATATATGTATGTATATATGTATGTATGTATATATATGTATGTATATATATATGTATGTATATATGTATATATATATATATATGTATGTATATATATATGTATATATGTATATGTATATATATGTATATGTATATGTATATGTATATATATATATATATATATATATATATATATATACATACATACACACACACGCGCGCGCGCGCGCGCGCACACGCGCGCGTGTGTGTGTGTATGAATGTGAAAGGTATCAAGCATCATATTTCATGTATTATATGTATAAATTATGAGTTATTTATAAATACACTTTTATGATATGTATCTCAACATGGAAAAGAGGTTTTGGATAGAGAAAACCAATTAAAATATTCATAAAAAACATAGATATGAACCCAATTAACAAGTTTTTTGGGTAATAAGGGAAGAATGATATAAAACAATCATGTGAAATTATGTTTTGTATCACTCTCAAGTATCTCCTAATAATCATTGTGTATTTTAAATATGAGATATTTTATTTAATTAACATAGAATAAAAAATATATGAAAATAAGTAATCTATCAACATTTTAAAATGCATTAGGTCTTGATTTTGAATTTTTGAAAATATTTTAATTTTAATTTTGATTTTTTACCAATATTTTAATGATAAAATATATTTTGAAGAAGGTGTTAAGAGGAAAATATTTTAAATTAGAGGAGGTAGGATGGATTTGAAAAATCTTTAATAAGGTGAAAAATCATAGTAGAATATGGAGGAAGGCATAGAAATATTCCCCAACGTGTATGTAGTTTGGAGTCAAAAAAATGTAATGTAAATAAATAATATATGTAAGTATGTACATGTTCTTCAAATGGAGTAGAGGATATATGTGTTCATGTACCAAAATGAGATCATGTAAGTGATGTAGGTTCCAAGATATGAAATAGTAAGTAAGTGGAGTGTCATAGAGACAAGTGTTTTGAATTTTTAAAATTGGTATACAAATAAAGAGGGTAAGCAACCAAAGAAAAATGTAAAAATAATGGATATAATAATTCATGGATAAGGTGAAGAAGAATTAGTAGTTAAATGAAAGAAAATAATCTATGTAAAAGGAAAATACAAGTATGTAGCTGAAGATATCAGTGATGGGCATGTATTCATAACCCATGTCATGATATATATGAGTGACTTATTATGAATAAACAAAGAAAACTATAGATGCCTCTAAATTTAAATAGAAGCCATATGTGTTATTCTAACCTTATAAATCAAATATCATATGCTCATAAAAACATGTATCAACATGTGTAGGATAAGAGGATATATCAACGTGTAATTGTACCATAGGTGAAGCTCTTTAAATAACATGTTGTGCCTTACAAGATGGAGGAATATTTGTATGGATGAATTTCTACTTAGGAGGATATTCCATGCTCTATGAAATCAAATAAATATGTTTATGTATAATCATATCATGCTCATAATTAAATGGAAAAATTGATTCTTGAATATTCTCATGCTTTATAATAGGTGAAGAATCTATAATGTGCTTTGGAATATGTAGACCATGCTCTTGAATAGTTATGTAAACTTAACATGTTTTTCAATAATTGAACCTATTAATTCTTCCATAAAATAGGAAAACATAATTTATTTCAAAGTATAATCATATTGGATTCTTAAATGTTTAGCAATTGATTATCATGAATGTATTTGAGACATTTGTGCATCGTAGAAGATACTCCTATGATATTCTATATCTAAGAGTCTCCTAGTAGCATATAAAAGACCCATGTTCTTGGTATGACTAAAAATGGAGTAAGAACTATGAGAGGATAAAATTTTAAGAGTATCACTAAATACCCAATACTATCTTATGTATACCCATCAAATATTTTGAAAACTATAGAAGTACCCTATAAATCTTGTTTTGTATAACCAAGAGAATGAAGGAGTGTTATGGTGCACATAATTTTTAATTGAGCCATTATTTATCATGACTATCTATATGGATTTTTTGTTAATATATACTCTAATAAAGAGTGTATGTCTATCTAAATCATCAGCAAGAAATTATCAATTATCAAATATAATAATAGGACATGATGTTTATTCAATTCTAGCTATACCAATAAATATATCAAGTGGATGTCCATATATGGAATGAGGATGATCATTTTATGCATGATGGATTTTAAAGTTATCCTTGTTATTTTATTCATGATTCGTAAAAGGATCCTTATACATTTTTAACATTACATTATAATTTATTTTTGGGTTAGCCTCTTCAATATGTGTACCAATATATATGACATTTTCATCAATTATATCTTTTATCTTATTTTTAAGTTTGAAACATCTATTTGTATAATTCCTAATACATCTATGATAATCACAATATGCACTGGTAGAAAAATTTATAGATTTGGTCTAAACATATCTATATTCATTGGTGGAGGAATATTTATTACATTAAATTGTAGGATATTTTGTAAAAAAACATGACGAGGTGGTGGTAAATTTGAAATTTTACTTAGTGGATCTTGAAATTAAATTTTTTGAGGTGGTTTTGAGAAAACATTAACCAAAAAAATTTATTCATTCTTAATTTTAGTTTGTTTTATCTTATAATTTGGACAACTTTGAAACATGACATTTGAAGTAGAAGGAACATTTTAAAGTAAATATTTTTTGAATTAATCAACTTGACCTCATGCTTTTTGACTATATGGAGTAATTCATCAAAGGATTTGAACTTATCAAACATAATGGACTCTTCAAGAGGAGAAAGCAAACTTTGTGTAAAAATATCTTGAATCTCGTTATTATCCATATTATTTGTACTTTTGGCAAGCATAATCATGTACCTTTGCACATATTCACTTATTATTTCATTATACCCTTGTTTGGGCTTTGTAATTTGGGGGTATGATAAACTTTACCTAATGTTTATAGAAAAGTGTGTTAAAAAAAGATTTTCCAAATGATTTAAAGACTTTATTGATTGAAGAAGAAGATCATAGAACCATATAAGCTCATATTAATTTATACTTTGTGAAGAAATGTTTGTCAACAAATTGATCATTATCTACATAATCTATATAAGATGCAAGGAAGGCATGAATTTTTTTTTTAGGATCACCTTTTCCTTCATAAAGAGGAATTTTAGGAGAGACAAAGATAACTACCAATGGATAATATGAAATTTCAAGTCTTAATGGGTTATGTAATAAGTAACATGATTCAATGTAAAGGATAACTTGAGAAATGTATTTCTTAATATGGGATAACTTATCTTTTAAAAATAATAATGGTATGCTTTAGAGTAGTATTTGAAGAGGTAATAGTTGAAGTATAAGTATCATGAATAGGAATAAACATGGATCTATTTTGGAGTTCAAGTGATGTTTACAAACCAAGACATGGTACTATAAATATATATAATTATGTATAAGTAGGAATGGATACAATAATAGAATTTTAAATAATGGAAGTGACATCATAGGTGTCATTCTTATATTCATCTCTAGCCATGTATAATAATGAATCAAAATTTTTAGGATGCTCACAATGACATTTTAGGAATTTTAGATCATCATTTAGATCATTAGACTCTTCTTGAGTTTTGGATTAAAAATAATATCCATGATGCACCCTTGAATAGGTTTTGAAGTAAGCAAGGTAAAATCCTTTGAAGTTTCCTATGTGATGCAATTTATGCTCCCAAGTCTTATTAGATTAGGCATTGGGATATTAAGTATTAGTATAAATTATGACCTTGGAAGATGGATTGAATTAACTTAGTCCATCATTGGTGGACATATAATTATAACCAAGATATATGTGCCATATATTAGCATAAGGGAAATAAGATGGGTAATTTCTTGAGCATACTTACCCAAACCTTATCCAATGGTATACTTATATTTTTAAAAATATGTAAATCCAAAAACTTATTGGTTGACATATATAAATGATCCAATTGAATGTGGTATACCCTATGTTATAATATTAAAACTATTTTAAATAATAATATAATGATTTGAGCCATTATCAAATTTTAACCATGTGGATATGCAATCAACATTTTTAAATTATTGCATACATGCTTTTTGGATGTCATAAAAATATGAAGTAGAAAATAGTGAATATTGATGTAAAGTAAGTTTTGTAACATTATTAAATTTTAAGGATGTATAAAGGAAATGAATAACATTTTGGAATGTAAGAGGATATTTTACAAGAAATTTCATAATCTTATATATAATAATAGAGAGAATTTCATTCATTTATTCCATTATACTATAATATGAATCGAATAATGTTGATTATATAATTTAAGAAATGTTAATAACTATGAATATAAAAAATAAAGGTATGAGGGTTGTCTAGGTAAGGGTTTGAATGATTTTTAGGTTCTCAATTATACATGCTCATTCATTTATTAGTGTTAGCCCAATGTTTTAGAACACTAACTAGCATAGACTAGTCCTAGTTTCAAGGGTATGATGAGAGTAAATTCATTGGGTGATATGATCATCTCAGGTGCACCACAAATTAAATGTCTAAATGAGGTTTTATATTGTATAAAAACTTGATCCTAAGTGTTTTTGATATACTGTTAGCTACGTGGAAACTAAACTATGTGTTTAGTGTTGTACTATGGCTATGAGTATTAGAGTAAACCACTCATGCCATAATATCTATAAATAGAACATAATATAGCTCTTCCCAACAATGATTCTATAGTTTGAAAACTACCATAACACAATTTATAAATAAATTAAAAATAAAGTGAACAAATAAAAGAAAAATATTTATAGTTTTATAAATCAAACAAATTTAAACCCAAGGTTGAAATAATGAGTTTATGCATTGAATGATCCAAGGTGATAATATTATTTATTTAGTGTCAAATTAAATCCAAGGTCAAATAAATTGAATCATTTTGTGTCATATTTTATCCAAGGTTGAAGGTTGTTTTCTTTGTGTTAGGATTTTACATAAATTTGAAAGATATCATATCCCAAAATTTAATTAAAATAAGTAATGTTCTAAAAAATAGTGAGTTCACTAGAATATTTAACCCTTTTAATGTAAGTGTTCTTAAGATAATAGAATTAAACTATTGAAATAAAAAATTTGATATGCCATGATATGATATTAACATATATTCAAATAGAGTATGTTATAGATTTATAGAAATAAAAATCTTGTTGAAATCGTGAATTAGACTAGGGTTAGAGAGTGTTCCTCAAAACTGAAATAGATCTAACTATGTAAGCTTATTGTAAGTGAAAATTATGTAGAAATACCTACAAACATAGTCAATTTAAAAAATATTAACTCATAGTTTGCTATGACAAATCCATTGAAGGTAGACATGGGTGCATTGCAACCTTATTTAACTATTTTTGTCATGTCCTAGTTGACTATATTATTTATTTTTAGATATGGGTATGTGTGATTGCCTTCAAGGGTTGACTATTGAACTTTATGTTTTGTGGTCACAAAGAAAACCTGTAAAAGAGAAATCTAGATCATGTATAGTAAAAAATATAAAAATCAAACATAAAATGGGGGAAATGGGTAAGGGGAATATCCAATCTATCCTCATAAACCTCCATAACTGAGTGTTAAATATATATCCTAAATGGGTGTTAGGATAAGTTAGTTATCCCTCCTAAAGTGATTGCATTATCTATGATTATGTAACTATAATTTTTATTAGATAAGGGTGAATGCTTTTGAATTTAGAGATATGAATCGAGCAAGTGAGGGTTTTGATTACCAGACCTACATCCAAAGAGAGGGTTTTTAATAATGCACCCATAACCAAGATGGTTTAGAGGATCCCACAACCTTTACAAAGCACAACAAGATAGTTTTAAGGGTCCCACAACCATAATAATCACAACTAGAGGGTTTGAAAGATCCCATAACCTTGGTAATTCAAATAACAAAAGAGTTTTAATGATCCCAAAACCATAACACCAAGATGGTTTGAAGGATCCCACAACTTTAGTAAAAATAATGAGGTTACTTTTTAATGAAACAAAAATAACATATACACTTCAATAGAACTTACTTGGAACTTTTACTACAAAATAAGATCCCACTAGGAGCAAAATGTTGTTTGCTAGTCTTCTGCCTCCTGGGAACCTCCACAAATCCTTCATGCAAATTAAGCATGATAATTGGTATTTCCATCCCATTGAGTCAAATAACAACTAAATCACAGTAAATATCTATCTAAATCATACTCAATAATCTAGTCGTAACTTGATACAAAACATGCCAAACATAGTAAATACACATAGATTCTAGGTCAAACCCTAGAAACTAGAAGATAAAAGGGTGGAATCATATATCATCCATTATAATAAGATAAGTTTTGGTGTGGTTTCCTATATCCACCCTAATCAAAACTAACTAGAAGCTTTGGTAAGTGACCAATAAAACTACCCAAGCCTTATAAAAATTAGCCCAAAGGAACCATGCCTTCTCTATCCAAGTGTGCATAGGGTTATCAATTAATCTAGACTCAAGGCAACCCATTATGAAACCTCCATGAATCATATAGTATACCTAAGTGCAATACCCCATAGATCTGATCCTGAATCATGTTTTTACACTTCCTCCATAGAACCTAAGTGCAACAAGTTAGTGTACATACCAAATAAACCTTACCATGGCCCATAAGGAGGGCTCAAAAATATTATATTGGACTCCACATAACCTTGTGAGTATTCCTCTATCATCCCCATTAACTAGTAGTCCCAAAACTATTTAGATAGGGGTTTCAACAATGTTTTTACAGGAATAAAAACCTAAAAACTAATCTAAAATAGTGCAAGAACCTACACATAAAGCCAAAATAGGTGAAAAACCTATATTATTCTCACCTATTTTGATAAAAATGATGTGGATTAATCTATCCTTCACATAAACATAAACTATTTTGGTGGGGCATCCTCTATCCATCACTATTAACCTCCACTTGAAAAAACTTTCAACACTCACAAAATGCAACTGAGGCTTCAGAACATCAACCAAGAATTTAGAAGAGGCCCTCGACCTCACTAAGTAAGACATTATTCTAGTCATTCATCTTCTCATACATAGTTTTAAACTCATGGATATGTCACCTGTCTTCTACAAATATTTTGCTTTATTTTTTATAGATAAACACTTACAAAAATCTATCATTCTAGTGTTTAGGGTATACCATCCATCTATTTTTCTTCTTCCCCACCCAAAGATCCATTAAAAATTCTTATGGATGGAATTGGTGATGAATAAAACCCCCAAACCTCTTAGATTTGAACTATCTTCATCTCTATAATCTTCTTGTCATCTTTTCTACTCATAGCCTGTTGAAAACTCTGTCCTCTTACTTAACTATTGAGTGTAATGAAACCAAATAAGGAAAGTTGTACTCAAGAGGATCCTTAGTTCATCTTATGGATTTAGGTTAGAGTTGTACTTGTCTTAATCCTCCTTGTTTTGACCTGAGTTTTCTCACCTATGGGCTGAATTCAAAATCCTTCCTCCGCTCCTCTTTGCCATTTTTTCATATGAATTATGCAAATATAATGAATATAACTAGCATATTGATTTAAATGTTTGAAAATGGATTCCATTGACATATAATAAAAAATATTTAGACATGTCCTATGACTATTATAATTTTGAAGACTTAAAATAGTAAGTTATGTTATTTTTCTCAATGTGTAGTACAATTACTAGAGAGATCCAATGGGGGTATAATGAGTGGTGTTTATGTATTTTTATAAGATAACATTAAGAACAATTATTCTAACTAACATTAAAAAATACATAGGAGACTTGTGAAATGTATAAATTTGAAAAATTTACCATTGGAGTGTGGGATACAAGGCTACACTAGGGGATACAACCATAATCCATCCATGTTCAATTAATGCAAACTTGTGCTAGAAGACTTGATAGGTTGGGGCATGTCTAGAAAAATCCTTTGGGATGAATAGGGATTAATTTAATTGAAATAGGGATTTATATATGATATTTTCAATATTTAAAAGATATTAAAGGATATCTTATAGGTTGTGAGTTAACTAAAAATCAAATATAACAAGTAGGCTAAACATGTCAAGAATAAACATTCTCAGGCACTTAATTATTTATTTTTTATCTCTACATTCTCACACATAAATGATAACCTATGATTTTGAACCTTATGTTCTAATTTTACATATGTATATGAACCTAATTATTTGTTTCAAACGTGCATGCTTTCCTACTCAAACATCCCTCGATATTCAGTTTAATTCTCCTATACATGGTTAATTACCATCATATTAGATCAGTATTGCTAGTAACTACTAAATTTCACCTATGAATATTTACCCTATCCCAAAAATGAATACTTTTTAAAATAAATTATTTCCTTAGGGGTGACCTATCTTCCTATCATGCATTAGTTTGATAAATTTCCAAATCGAACTCATATATAAAAATTAAAGCCTCATTTTATAGGGAATTCAAAACTTATATGATACACATCTATACACTAATAAAATTGAGAAAATCTTCCCCATTCTTCCCAAATTGTTAAAAAAAAAAGGTAGGAGTAGCCTATAACCAAGTTTGAAGCATACCAAATCCAAGTTAAATAAATAATTTTTAATTTTCAAATCTAAATCATTAGTTACATTCACATAATGAAGGATTAAAATTGTAAAATCACACTAAGTGGGAAAAATATGTGTGGTTTTATTTCCCTCCTTAGAGTATTATATATGTATTCAATAATCAATCATCAATGGGGGTGATTGAGGTTATCTTATCCCATTACAACATCCCAAGTTTTATGGGTTTTTACTCCTCACAAACACACCTAGGGTTTTAAGGTGAAAGGGGATAATTTATAGAGGTTAACACATCATTAAGATTTGGCATCACACATACATGTAGACAATAATTATAAACCATATAGCACCTTAGTATTATACACTTAACAAATACATATCATGGATGTACCTTTAGATTCTAGACCTTCCTACTAATGAATGGTTTGTATACATTATCTCTCTATGATAAATTATTTACCTTTTCATCCAACCAATGTTGATTTAATGACCCAGTTATTTTATCTAGCTCAAAATAATATAAACCTACTTATTATCATCCTCTATATGTTTTCGACATGTACCTAGTTTCTATCTTCTTTAATTTTCAAATCTAAATCATTAGTTACATTCACATAATAAAGGATTAAAATTGTAAAATCATACTAAGTGGGAAAAATATTTGTGGTTTTATTTCCCTCCTTAGAGTATTATATATGTATTCAATAATCAATCATCAATGGGGGTGATTGAGGTTATCTTAGCCCATTACAACATCCCAAGTTTTATGGGTTTTTACTCCTCACAAACACACCTAGGGGTTTAAGGTGAAAGGGGATAATTTATGGAGGTTAACACATCATTAAGATTTGGCATCACACATACATGTAGAAAATAATTATAAATTCTATAGCACCTTAGTATTATACACTTAACAAATACATATCATGGATGTACCTTTAGATTCTAGACCTTCCTACTGATGAATGGTTTGTATACATTATCTCTCTATGATAAATTATTTACCTTTTCATCCAACCAATGTTGATTTAATGACCTAGTTATTTTATCAAGCTCAAATTAATATAAACCTACTTATTATCATCTTCTATATGTTTTCGACATGTACCTAGTTTCTATCTTCTCTAATACTTATGTCCCAATCAAACACCTATGTTGACGTAAGAATCTATTTTAATATAATCATCTAATGCCCTAAATTCATCAACTTTTCAAGTAAAATGTATGCCTATGGTGAGAATAAGTGATTCAATGTGAGATATTTCCAAAAGGGATTGAAATATATACAAGATCATCCCTCATTCATTCCTCACCTAGCATAGACCTAACAAATCACAAGGCAACTTACCAAAAGCATTGAATCAAGTATTCAAGTTAGAAAAACTTCCCTAATTTCTCCTATTTCCATATCAATCATAGGGAAAACATATATACAGGTCTAATTTAATGAAATAGCACTTCATAGTCATATTTTCCAAAATATAAGCTATGTCATGATTATACTTACTTTCCACATATTACATCCTTATGCACACATAAGCCAACACATAAGGGAGAAATAAATATATTTAAGGCCTTATTCAAAGTGATGGTTACATAGGAAACAACAAATAATTGAAGGGTATTTGATGTTAGATAAAAACCATGAGCCCACTAACCCATATTTCACCCAATAATTATGAATATGAAGAACTAACGTTTTGATATTTGACAAGGAGTGATAACCCATGAGCTAAATATGAGCGCACCAAAGAAAAGACAACATAAAACCCAAAATATCATAAATGATCACATCCAAATATAATAGGCACTTAATACTAGACACTTGTGTCTAAGTCAAAAATATCTATACAACTATCTAAGGTTGATGCAAGTGTATGAGACTACAAAGGTCTAATTTATAGAATTTGACAACTAGTCTAAAATCTAGATCCGGTCTAATTCTAGCCTATTACACATCATATCCACATGTGCACAGTAAAATAAGTACTATTGTTTTAATTTAATTTCTATATAAATCAATAGTTGTACCTACTATTTTAAACATATCTTAGTATTTAAATTTAGAATATTATTTTATCTAAGTTTGAAATTAATAGGCCTACCATTATCTATTTACCACCATTGTGCTTATTAATTTATATATTCTTAACCCTATATTGTATTGACCCATCTCAATTTAGGGTTAAAATTTTGGTGAACCCAATATATATGAATGAAAAAAATTTGATACCTAGGGATTTCAGCTAGTTAGGGTTTTAGATTGTTGTACTTTTTTCTTTCCTACATGTAATATTTTTCATACAACCTAGGCATAGCTTGAGATTATGTGGTGTGTCAATTGAACACATTAATATTCATATTTGACCACCTGATATGTATCAAACTAATTAAGGTAATAATTCTATGGTCTATGGTGATACACATGTTGAGAATGAATAACATACTGATGAGGTTATCATATAAGAAGATTATGATAATAAAAACCATGAATCATATGAAACTAATTCACATGAGCAAATAGATCATGAGCTATTAAAAATAATTGCATTGTTTCATAATAATATTCATTAAAACCATGAATATCTGGATGAAATATTTATAACTATATTAGAAACTAATAAATGAAAAAACATAGATGCACAAGTAGGTACATCTATTGATTATGATATTAGAGCTATGGTTCATCCCCATATAAAAACAACCCTACCCTTGGGAACATCAATGATTCGTAATTATAATGGGGGTGTGGGATATATGTTTAAACCTTCATTCCTAAAAATACTATTTTTACATCTTGCATGGGAAACATAAATACTTCAGCCTAATTACCATTTTCAATTCAACCTATGGGTACACCTCCTTTAGTAACTTCCAAAATTTCCAACCTTAAATACTAGGAGGTGCACACTCTTGTCCAAACTATAATACTTTTGTAAACTAACCTTTAAAATATTGAACAAAAAATTATGAAATCACCTTATGCTAATTATTCATAAGAGGTGTTACATAACCCTCTTGTACTAGATATATATTTTCACCACGTGCCAACTGATTTTGTAACACCTAAGTTCACGTTTTATGATGACAAGATTGAACTTGAACAACATCTTTGATATTTTTATGTGGCATGCCTTGATTATGACTCTAATGATTAAATTTTGACTAAAATATTTCCAAAGAGCCTCAAGGACTATGTTATAAGTTATTTATATGATTTACCAACCCAATCAATAAATGTATTCAAAATTATTATAGGTCATTTTTGGAAAACATTTCTATAAATATCATTGAAAATGTTTCATATGCAAAAGTTACAAATAAAAATAAGGAACCAATTAACTTATCAATGAATATGTCTTAAGGAACAAGATAATGTTAGCTAAAATGACTAATCCAATGGTAGATAAAGATCTTTAAGACATATACAAATAAAATTTACTTTCCCCATTACATGAGTCCATTACTTTAAAAAAATTCAAATCTTTTGATTACTTATGCCATATTGTTTGTGATCATGAAATGAAACTTATTGAATTTAAAAAGATTAATTATGTAGTAAATAAAATGACTATGTACAATACCAATTTTACTATCAAACCAAGTTACAAGGTAAAATATCCTCAACCTAAAAAGGAAACAAGTACCATAATTAATATGGTGTCACAATATCCTAAATGGTTTGTCTTATCTAATTCACTAAGGAGACTATTTATATGGTTACTTGAATCTCCATCTTAATTAATCCCAAGTCTTATGGAGTGTCATTTCATATCTCTTCCTCATCCGATAGAGGTTGATATGAATTTAATATTTACCAAAAGGATATGATGTAAATGCTCATTTTGACTATCACCAAGGCCTTGGGAATTCTATGAACAATTTTTTTTTACCTTGAATCATAATATCTAAGATCTCATATATAAATAAGAGATTAAATTTGATGATCCTCCAAAGGAATCAAGTTCACAACTTGGTGATCACCAAAAACATAAAATATTT